>CAUJNA010002024.1:392500-442500 GCA_963377175.1 Effrenium voratum
CTGGTGTGTAAGAACTCGTTTTTTTTTTTTTTTTTTCTCAGACTCCTGGCATTTGCTTGATTTCCAGAACAAAAGGCTCCCACTTACGGACACGGCAGGATCGCCTCAAAAGAAAAGGCCCATGGTGTGTCGTGGCGGTTGCAAGCGCCAGGAGGACTTTGCCAAGTTTCCCAAGTGGAAGAAGGACTCACGTGAGATCAGACACGTGGGTTGCTTCCAGTTTCTTCCTTTTGGGAAGGGTTTTCCTTCAAAATCAAGTACCCAAAAAAGGGTCCCGTCTTCTTTTCCTTTTTCGAGAAGTATTTTTCTTGAAATTAAGCAACAAATGAAGGGTGCCCTTTATGCCTCGAGGGCCAGGGAGTCCCTTTGAAATCAACCAACCGACATCTGGGAAGCGAGTTCCTTCATCCTCCAACCCAAAACGGCGCCCTGTTTTTTCCCTTGTGAGGGAAGGGAGTCCTTTCAGTCGGGTACTTTGGCTTTTGCTTTTGGGCAAAAGAGTCCCAATTTAAACTTAACCAACACAAAATTGCGTCCCTTGTTCCATTCATGGAGATCCACGGGTCTGAAGGCGTCTTCTGGTTTCCTTCTCACTGGCCTCAGTTCCATCGAACGAACCGTTTCAACTTCTCGGAAAATTGCTGCCAGCCAGGACCTTCCAAGGGCTGTCAGTTGGTACCAAAACTGGCCCCTACAATTCGCACTTCAGCTACAAATGGACAACCTTTGGAAGGTGCTCGAGCAACAAGTTTAGCGTTTGGGAGAGGAGGTTTAAGACCAACCCACATTGCCAGACTTTGCCGCATTTACCGCGCAAGCCTTGCGTAGCCAGCATCCTCACCGCTGATCCCCAAATCGTTATGCACAATCATGAATGAGTCTACCAAAACGTTCTGCAGAGTCCAGCTCACGCTGTCGTAATTCTAGTTGTTTTTGTTGGGTGGGACGTGAAAACTCCCTCAAGGATGGCAAACAAGCGGTATTTGTTGTGGGTCAGGATGGCAGCCGTGTAGAATGAGATGCCTTCAGATAAGCAACATGAGGCGGCCCTTGCATGACATGCTCACTTCATCAAAACGTATTTCCGGTATTTTCCGGTATGAACTTCACTTTGCGAGCGTTCCAAGATGGATCAATGTGGTTAGTGGACGTTAGCACAGCGTCGGCGCTAATATGATGCTAGCGCTACTTAAAGGCTTTATGTGAGGTATGGCCCATAGTGTGGCCTAGATGAGGAAGACATTGCGAGCCCCCATGCACTGGGGGGAATCACCCTAGACCCAATCCCCCACGAACTGGGGGGACTCAACCCTGAAGCCTCCTTTGGTCCTGGGATCCCCATGAACTGGGCGGAATCACCGGAGCATCCTTTGGTCCTGGGACTCGTTGCGAGGAGAACTTGAAGAAGAAGCACGGCCTCTTCTGAGATCTCCAGATCTCCAGCGGTGGGAAAAATTAGATGAGGGGTGTCTTAAATCGGAGCCCTCTTTGGCAAGCCGTTAGAAGGGAAGCCAAACGGACATCGAACATTTTTGGGGTCTTGAAATGGAGCCCTTTTTGGCGAGTGTTTAAAGGGGAAGCCAAATGGACATCGAACATTTTGGGGGACGCATGTGTAGGTAAAGAGGATAATGACACTCAAATGAGCACAACTATAGCCGATTTTTGAGGGCTACCCTATTTGGGTATTTTGAAGAGTAGGGAACGCCGAGATGGTTGGCGTCTGGTTGATCCCCCGTCAAACACCGTCCAAATGCAGCCATGTCATTTCTGGAGGTCTGCGGGTCTGTGAAAGCGATGCAGCGAAGCTTCGCGAATGTACAGGGCCGCGGGGGGGCGAATTGAGACGCACCCCCTGCAGTCAGCATTTCGGAGGGCCCACGTAGCGGGAAAACCAGGTGGCTGCAAGGATTCGGTGCTACCAACTGCGGTCTCCTTCAAAATTAGACTACATTGTATGTAGCCCAGTGGATCCATTTACCCGGTGTTTTAGGCAACCAAGGGAACCAGCCTTTGAAAACCAACAGGAAAATGGCTGGTTACTCACTGCAGGGTAACTCTGATCCGCTGGGTAGGATAAGCTAAATATGAGAAGCACCAGCAAGTCGTATTTTGGTACCCAGACTTGGGCCAAGCCAAGTTTTAAGCCTCCACTTTGTAGATGGGGAAAGCTTCAAAGAGACCGGAGGAGAAAAAGTGTTTGGAAGCTGCACCTTGCGATGGCCTTGTGAGATATGAGACAAACGTAGCCGAAATCGAGTCGCCAGTCCTCGGCTTGCTGTTTAGAGGAATCTCTCTTTTGGGATGGCACCTTCTTGGCGGGGAGAGAAAACCATGCGGTTTGCAAACAGTCAGGATTTGTCTCCTGGTGGATGGCTTGCTGAGGGCCCCTCTTAGTACTGGGGATGGACGATACCCTGCACCACTTCGAAACTATGGGACACTGTTGCCGGCTTGCATTTGCAGGGGATTCGAATCATTACAGGGTTTCTTAGGTGGTGCAGGATTTTGTCCACCTCTGACCAAAAGGGGGAGTTGCGCTCCAGAACTACTCGAAGGGCATCAGGGCCCTTTCAAGGCCGATTCCTCGCACGGCGGGTATGTTGCAAGACAGGGAAGGCGGTTTTCTATTTGGTTTTCCAGCTAAAACCACCCCTTAAACGGGTAGCCTTAAACAGACGCACACCCAGTGGTTGTTGATTCTTTACGAGCCACGGGTCCTTGTTCTTTGGCAGCCTGGCTCCCGATTTTTCAGGTACCCAATTGCCTGTTTGGATTGGTGGTTTGGATTTGAGCCCCTAGGAGAGAATGGTTCTACTGTCCTTCAAGCCACTGGGCTCCAAACCAGTCCTTCAGGAGTAAGACTCCCCAAGAGTCTCACAGGCCTGACCTAGTTTTGTGGGCGGTACTGTGTCGCAGGGTTTCAGCAGATTAGATTTCCACTTTTTATTGCCAGACCAAAGGCTTGCCTGTTTTGTTGTGTACTTTTCAAAGTTGCCCCTTAAACCATCAACAAGATCACTTTCTGCGGGGGGTCAGACCAGTTTGTCCCATGCTACAAGTCCCAACCAGGTGATTCCGGGCAGCTTCCCCAAAGCGGCGAGAGATTGCCGAGGACAGGCGCCCTTCGACTCGGTCGGGCTCAGACCAAGAATTCCGTGCGGCTATTCGCACGTTCAATTCTTTACAGGTTTTGCTTGCGCGACTAGACTCTGAGGGAGGGAGGAACCAACCCCCCCAATTTCCATTTGAGATGTCACTTGCAAGTCTGGAAGAAGTGAAGATCTTTGAAAGCCTGGGACCCAACACGATACAAATATCACGGCGCTACCTAGAAGAACAACTTTAAGCAGCTGGTGTCCAAGGATCGGACACCATTTTGAGAAAGCTGGTTTCCACCCTTGGCCTTCTCCTAGCCGAAGCACGTCGACCATATCCGTTTTTTTTCTTCCATCTTTCAGCGGCTTGCTCCGGGCCAACTAAATGATACCCAGCCCCAGGGTGGACATTGGCATCTTTCCTTTGTTTTTCTTGCCAGAGTGAAGCAGCCCACTTTGTTGTCTGACAAGTTCAGCTGTTTTTGTTTTTTTTCCTGGTCAAGCGAGTAGACCTAAACCCTTGTTTTATGGATTTGCCACACCTGCAATAGTTGTTTCATGTGTTGAACCCAAATTTGCAAATAGAAAGAGGCTTGCGCGTTTAGCCTTGTCTAAAATCGGGCATACGTGCTTGTAACCGCATGAGTTGCTTAGAGTTCCCATGTTCTTTGCTTTGATACCCTTTGGAGAGTTCCTTGTCATGCAAGAAGTGTCAAATAGTAAGATGGCCTTATGGATGGAAATGAACCTCACAGACGGTTCCCTGGCGCGAGGCGAAGACTGAAAGGTGACTGGGTTCTGTGTCCATTGTCTTGTTGAGGCGTAATTTATTGTATGGGTCAAAGCTCAGGATCCATGTCTTCAACCACAGGCCAAAGATAAAGATCGAGCACATGCCGCCGTTTGCGGTTGGCGCAGCATGGGATGCAGACCCATTTTCCAGCTGAGAGGCTTCCCTTGGGAGCCCAAATAAGCCATTCATAAAGCCCTGTTTTGTGTTGTCTTCTTTTGTTAGGCTTATTTGGGGGTTTGGTTTCAGGGTGCCCCAATCTTACGTTGGGTAGCTTACCCTCTAAAGATCTGCAATAGACCCCAAAGGTCTTCCAGTTCTTCTAAAAGTGTGCCCCCCCAAAATTGGGTTCCAATTCATTTGGCTGTGAAATTCAATAGGGAACCCCTCAAAGGTGGTTGGTGGGCATCTTCTCCCCGAACTTTGATGTTCTTACCCAAGTAATATCCGTGTCGTTTCCTGGGGTAACTGGTTGCCTTCTGCCACGACTCGCTCAAAAAGGCGGAGTTGAAGGGTCTTTGTTCCCCCCTAAAAAGGGTGGGTTCATTAAACATCCAAAGCAACACCCTCCTCATTTTCTTGGGTTTTTGACGGTGTTTTTTTTTGGGGGGGGAACCGGCCGCACGCCCCCGTCGCGGTGGAGCGCTTCGCTTGGAGGACCAACGTCTACTACCCGCACCCCGAGGGCAAGGAGCCCTGGAGTTTCGCACGGGCCCCCAGACGGGAGCCAAGGCCAAGACGACGACGGCGGAAGCGGAAGGACAGCGTTTACAGTTTATTTCTTGGGGGGAGGGTGAACCCCTACTAAAATAGACAGCAGAAAAGTTGGTACCCTTTTTCTAACCTCTCCACTGGAGAACCGCTCATTAAAGGAAACCATCGCTTTTGGAGGGGCCCTCACCCCCTATTAGAATGAACTGGGGTTGATGAATATGGGGTCAACATGAACAGGAAACCAACAAACCAAGCCCACATTGCTCCACACCAAGCCAAACTTTTCTGCTTGCATATCCTCTCAAAGGCAAACAGGCAAACCCGCCCATGCAAAGTCTGAGACCCCTTGTATGGAAGTGCATTGGGAGCAACACAACGTGAGAGGGCTTGCTTTGGGTAAGATGAACATCTGGGTGTGTCTTTTTGTTGAGGGTACCCCTTTGTTTTGTGTTTTGTTTTCTCGTTTTTACACGGGACAAAGGAACACCACCGTTTTGGGGCAGTCCACTAAAAACAACACCCCCGTATGTTCCATCATCTCTCTAGGGAAGTGACTTTAGGACATCGCATTGAAGCCACTGGGCACGCTTACCCTTCCAATGCCTTGGGCAGAAGGCAAACACAAAAAAGCATGCCATAAAAGGAAGGGACATGTAATTCAACTGTTCCTTCTCGTTTTCCCAAGGGAAACCAAGAGGGTCCCATGTGATGTTTATGGTTCTTGTTTTGTGTTTGCTTCCTTCCTTTTTCCCCCAAGAGAAGCCAATCGGGAACATCATATGGTTATGCTTCTTGTTTGTGTTTTCGTGTTTCTTTGTTTGGTGCCACCCAAAAAAGACTAATAATGATGAAATGAAACACGAGCAAAGGCCAACGAGAGAAACACAAAGTCAAAGGCTGAATGTATCCGTTCTTCTATGAATGTTGTTTCAAAGTCCAGATAATTACCCGTTTTTGGGTAACCCCCCCCCCAACCACCCCCTTCCCAAGCACCACCCCCCCCCCTTTGTTCGATCCAATCTCGGGGCCCAGAGTCACGGCTCCCGATCGGCTTCGGCTTATGGAAGACCCGAGCCCGAAGCATTAGACACCCCGAAGGCGGAGGGGACCCGGTCTCGAAACCAGGTTGCTTGAAGGCCCTAAATCAATCGAATTGGATTTTGTGGGGGGTGGAGGGGCACCAGGGTTTTGACCCACAGCCATATGACGCTCTGGTATGAACCGCCCCCATTTCTGGGTTCATGAAGGCGATAGTTGTGTCGCCAGGTAGGCGAGTTGGACCTGGGCTTCATCCACCAGGCGTTGGAAGCGTTGAAAGCCGGGGTGAGACTTGGGTCGGTTGGTTTGTTTGAGCCTCGGTATACGTCCATTTGCTGGAATGAATATATTGCTGTGGTTGTCAAAACCGTTTTGGGATCCCATTTCGGGGCAGGTGAATTCACCACTCATCTTAGAGCCTTTTTTAGTGGGGATTGGGATGTTCACTGCTTCTAACTCATGGCCATATGTTATTTGTTCCCTCTTGATTTTAAAGGACTGGGCATCTGTTTTTGTTTCTTCCAGGGGAGTATAGTAAATGACTTCCTATTCATAAATGGGGGGGGGGGTGATCAGTATTCCATTTAGGGCCCCCAGTTTTGACCATGGATAACTTCTCCCATGTGGGACATATCATTTGTTTGGTGCTTTTCCCAACGGTTTTCCTATGTGCAGGTCCTTTTGATCAACCGCCAAATGCACCCTATGAATGAATGTTGTTTTTCCCACACCCCCGCATCCCCAATACTACTTTGAGAATACGCCCGTTCTAAATCATATTACGGGGTATTCCAGCACATGTGTTTAAATTGTAAATTCATATTTATCGTTTGCCAATATAATTTGGTGTCATTAACTGCAATTCCGTTGCCTCAATTGCGCTGTATACTTTTGAACCGCAAAAACGAGAAAGCAACCTTGAACAGTTTTAATAAAATTCATTAGCTGGAAATTGTGATTTTGGCAGTTTTTTTGTGTCCGGGAAACGGGAAGAAGCCTATTGGCACGAGGACCGAAGTGGAAATCCGTCGACCCCTAGTTGCCCTGTGAACAAATGTTGTTTGCCCCGAGCCAATATTTCTTAATAGCGGGGGCTGTATTTGTTATTAGGGGAAGCGATTGCCACAAAATGCCACCCATCTTGAAGGTTCCCCTATTTTGAGACAACCCCAGCTGTGTTGTTGGGGAAGCCGGGGACTTTCCGTTTGTCGGGTTACCCTAAGGTCAAGTACCAAGTAGGATGTCCGTTTCTGTAGTACTGGTGCCGTGTTTTGGGGGTCTTAACGCCATGCTGGTGGTTTCCTGTTGTTGTTGCCATTGGTTCCGGGGTCCCGAAAATCTGAGATTTCCCTGGGCCAAAGAAAGAGGCTGTGGGAGACTCACAATGGGGCCCCCGCCACGCAGTTCAAGTACTTAGTGGGATTTGCCCTCCAGTATGAATATCCCTATGTGGCTATGGGTTTTAATAAGGGACCCTTTGGTGGACATCATTTGGGTGGGGATTCACGTGAACACACCAAACGGCCGCCCCAAACCAGCGCTTCGATCCCTAGTTGTTGCTGGGGAAACAGCGCCTTGAGCGTGTCGAAACGAACCAGCTGGATTGAATTCGCACGGTGTGCAATAAAAAATGGTTGACTTCCCCAAAGGAGTCAGCACAAAGTCCCTTTCGCGCTCCCAAGAAGATCCACAGATGCTTTGGGGGACCTTGGCGCATTGAGTCTAGGACCGGCCGAGCAAACGGAGCTGTTAAAGAGACGCAACGATAGACAATGCCCTGAGCGCGATTCAATGTGAGGTTAAGGAATTAATAAATTTAGTGGTACATAGAAGGTTTGGTTACTTCTTTGGCCAATCCACTGGATAAGTGAGGAAGTGTGGCGAGCCTTTCTTCTTGTGGCAGAAGGCGGACATCGATTTCGCTTTAAGCCTACAGGCAATAGGTGGTTCCTTTCGCCGTGCGACCTCCAAAATGGCTCGGCAAGGGAGCCTGGCAAGTGAAATCTGAAAGGCCGGGAATGTTCGGACCGGATCGGAGTGCCCCAAGATATTTGCCCTAAAAAAACATAAGGCCGATGATTGAATGACATAGTTTTAAAATGCGCTCAAGCTGAAATTTGGGAACACTGTTCCAGTAGGCGGCTCTGAACGAGGATTGTGGTCAGACCAGCATAATTGTTTGCCCTCTTTGTGATGGAAAGCACTCATTAACCCATGCCCGCAGGCAGCGCCGCTCTTTGGGATGTTATCAGTGATGCTGTGGATGGACGCAATCCACTTCGCACCATCTACAGAAACCCTGGAATGATTCGATTCCCCTTTAAATACCAACCACGGTTTCAACCATAGTTTCCGAGTGGTGCGAAATGGATTTGGTCCATCCACAATAAGGTCCGTCTCAAAATTGGGAGCCCCTGTCTTGGGGTTGCTTCAAAGGTGTTCATTTGGAGAACCAAGCCAGGCCTTCCAACCTGGACAGCCTGGCGCTCAGGGACCTCCGCAAACTGTTTCCTTGAGGGTCGTTGCATGGTTGTTGTTGGGAGACATTTTACATTTTTGCTTATTGTGGTTTAGTGGGAAATCCCCACTACACTGCTATTATTTGTTGCTCCCCTTCCAACGTCAACCAGAATTTGGGGGACGGCGTAGGCAGCGGAAGACAGGAAAGAGACATTCTGATCACTCGATCTGAAACCCGTGAAACTTAGTTCGCCCCTTCTTTCCGTCGGACTGAGGCCTTGAAGGTCAACATTTTGAGGGGCTTAAATTTGCTTTGAGGGTTGGTTTCCCTGATGAAGCACCATTTAGAGGCTGCTTCTGATGATTTTCCTTTAATGGACCAAGTTGGACAAGTAGGAAATGTCACAACGGACCTGTATGAAAGCTTTGTGAATCGGGTTGGTTCCTCTGTATAAGGCATCCTGGTTCCCGCCCCATGAGGGGAAGATGCCAAGTAATTTCACGAATGGTAAAGTCCGATCTGCATGAGGTTTGGGGCCATGCCCAATACATCAACGCAGATAAACTAACCCCCGGCTGATTCTTTACGGGCGGTGGGGGCCCATATATGCAGGAATCCTTCACTTGTTTGGAACGTCCTGAAAACCGACCAGGACAACATGAAATCGCGTCATCTCGCTTCCTTTCTTTCGGGACTTTATGCTTTGATTAAGTGGTCAGAGGTTTTTGGACCTTTTGATTCCCATCTACGGAAGTGAGGCATACTTGCTGGTTCTTTTTGAACCCCTTGGGGTTTTGGCAAAACTGGGAACTCTTCCCTCCTCCATCATGGTTGTCAAATGGTTTGCTGTGTAACCACCCTTCTTTGGCTATTTTGCGGGCATTTGGCAGCCATTGCTGGTGGTGGGGAGCCCCAGAAAGTGCCTTCCAAGAAGCCCCCCCACCAAAAAAAAGAAACACAACTTGAAGCGCAAGGCCGAGCCTGGCAACACCGGTCTTGTTGTTTTGTGTGTGTGTCCCTTGAAAACCATCCAACAGGGGGACCCATTCGGACCCATTCGGATGGGTTTGACACAGAACCCTGACTGGGATCGGGGTTTCAAACCCTGAAAAGGGCTTGTTTGGGGGAATGATCAGAATTCGTTAAACCGTGTTCCCCTCCCCCCATAAGCAAAATCACATGATTGACAAGGCGATCCTATTGCATCCACTGGTTGCTTGCCGACATGTTTCTTTCCCGGCCCTGGAGCTTCTTTCTGGCCCAGGCCAGCGTCACGCGCAGCACCGAACCCACAGCTGTCCTTGGCCCGGCGCCTCATGCGACGTTTCCGCCGAGAATGTTTGTTGTTCTTGGGAGCGGTCCCCAGCCTCCAAGTTGAAACCGACTCTTCCTCTTTTTTCTAAAAGGAAACCAAAAGAAGGTTTGTTCACAACCAACGAGGAACTGACTCGGGGGAGGGGAGGTGCACCTTTTTTGACAATAGACCGGGCTTCGTTTGTGCATCCGTTTGATCCAAGGTGCTACTGCAAGATGTGCTAAGCATCTCGGTGATTTGTCGAGTGCCCCATTTTGTACGGAAAGACACGGGCATGCATTTGGCTTGCTTTTTCAAGACTGCCTGTTCATGCAGCCGCATGGCTATGGATGTACCGGAGCCCGCAAAATGGCCGGTGGACATATCAATTCCATGGCAAAGGATGTCAACCAAGGCCCAAGTCAAAGATCACATATCATTCGGCCAGCGATTCCATTTCCCTGGGTCTAACTCCCTGAGTTCATGGAAGACCATTTTGGTGGTAAATACAAAGTTCAGGCTTGTTTTGGCCCATGCACTCAGGAAGTGGAACTAAGGGAACCACCCGATAGAAACCAAAAGAACCATGGATCGAGCTATGCCGAAAAGCCGACAATCCACTATATCTTTCCTTTGGTTGAAGGGTAAGGCAGACCCATTTGATATGCGCCGATCATTGTCGACATTCGGTAGACCCCTTCAGTACCTCGCGGACCCCAAAGACCGCTTCCAACATATTCATACATATTCCACATCGGCTCATGCCTGCAATGAAAGAGAACACAAGGCATGACTGGTGGTGCAGGTGCTCTGTTGAGAATTGGCCGAATCGGCGTCCTCAGCTCCTACCGTGTGTATTTGTTTATTTATTTTATTCGAGTGGTGTCCCACTCGGGGGTTACCAGGTTTGGGGGCAGAGGGGCCAAATCGGTCTGCGTCCGAGGTGGCACCAAGGGCACTGCCCCAGGACGTCATCATGGATTGCCCTAAGGAGGGATATCATGTCCCATGGAACTGATATGTCCACCGACCGTTGCGGGCTCCAGTAAATTCATGGTGTTGATTCCTGGTTCCTGTTTCTTCTGTATTTCAAATCGGCCATCCAGCTTCCAGGAATTGATAGACAATGACCGGAAATCTGCTTTGTGTCTCTGGTCAACAAAAACTGTTGTTCGAGGAAGCGGCATGGAGCCCGCTCTTGGCTGGGTGTTTTTTTTTTAGCAAACCCATTTCCATGCCCTTTGCTTCCCTTACAACATGGAATGCGCCCTGTTGATTGCGCTGGGTCCCGCCCCTTCTGGTATTGAGTGTGACTCTTGCGACACCCGCTACCAACAGATCCCCTTGGCTCAAACGGCCGACGTAAAGGAAAAGAAACAAGGCACAAATGGTGGGCAGGTGCGTTTGTCTCTAACAGCAACCCCCAAAATTGAATTGGCCGAATCGGGGTCCTCAGAAGCTCCCCTGGTTTGTGTTTGGGTGGTGTCCCGCTCGAAGCTACCAATTTAAGACCAAGGAGCCAAATCGGTCTGCGTCCGAGGTGGCACCAAGGGCACTGCCCCAGGACGTCATCATCGATTGTCCTAAGGATGGGTCCCAGGGTGGATTTCGGGCTGTGGGTCGGTGGGTTGAGCTCACCTTCCGAGTTCCTGGACTTCCATCTTTTGGGAAGACACCATTTTTGTGGTACATAACAACTTTGGACTTTTTTTCCCCACTCCACTCAGGAGGTGATTCAAAGGCTTGTGCAAAAAACAATACCAGTCCAAGAAAGCGTCGCAAAAACCCACGGGCCCGGCGCCAGTGCCGTTGGCCCGAAGGTGAATAGGGCTGGTCACCGTTCGCCGCATGCTGTTGGACTGCGAGTAGGGCTAGGGATCGGGGCCCATTTGAGGTTCCCGAGGGCGGAGTTGGTACCTTGGAAAGTGTTAGTTGAAGAGAGAGCAACAAGAACATTGCCCCCGAATAGGGCCTAAAATGATAGCATCGGGCTGCAGGCTTCCCGAATTGCACCCATATGTCATGATCATAGCGATCCCTCAAAACAAATGGGTGTGGCTTAGAATTAAACTGGCGAAGTTACGCAGGTTTCAGTTCATTGTTTCCATAAAACCAAGGTGCCATTTTGGGTACATGTTTTTGGGGCCGCGGCCAAAGCGAGTGTCCTTTTCCCTGACACAGGGTCCCCCCTTGAGCTCGGCTTGGCACATCCGACCCAATGGATCCCTGGTGTCGATCCATGTTCCCTGTGGGCAAAACTACCAAACGCGTGGAGCAAAAGGGCGGCCGATATTGAATTTTCTCTGCAACTGGGTGACATTTGTTGGGTTCCATGTCGATCTATAGGATTTGCAATGCAAGACCCAAACGTGTGCGTCTTCTTTACATATGTGGTTTACAGGGCCAAATCAACCTTGTTGATCTAAAACATGTGGAGCCCAAAAGGCGGGGGGCCATTTCCCAAACGGAGTTTCCGCCACAACTGGGTGGGTTTTTGAGGTTCCATCTGAAAGAGCCACAAAGCCCGGGAAATGGACAATCCCTGAACTATTTGCCTCACATGTGGTCCGCACGAAGGTTTTGGATCTCTTGTGGACCCGCGCCACGGATATAAAATACGCGCCCATGTCAAGGTTTAAATCCTGGGGTTGGTTCGGGATTAAAGGCAAAATAAGCGGAAGGGGATGAAACAAAAAGGGGGGGCTCATTTGGGAGACCCTTGTTTGGTGGAACAAACAGAGTTTCGTGGTATCATATATATAGCTTTACCCATTGCCAAAACGAGTGTGAAAATGTCGAACGGAACAAAGGAAGGGTTCCAAACGAGAGGGGCCCAAAAAGGGGACCCCGAAAAAAGAAAAGAATCAACCAAAATGAAGGGGCGAGCAAATAGACTTGGCTTTGGTGACACCTGTTCCTACGGAAACCGCCTCTAGCAAGCCCTTCAACCTTTCCGTGCGCTGGCCGCAACTTACCTCAGCTTTTGCCACCAGGCCGTGGTTGTCAAAACCGTTTTGGGATCCCATTTTGGTTGGTAGGTGAATTCACCACTCGTTTTAGAACCTATTTGAGTGGTTGGATTGGGATGTTCACAGGGGGTACGATTTGGCTTTTGACCCCTGGCCACGTCTCAAAATAGGGGGGGCTTCCAAAAAGGGGGGTTACTTCGTCCCTTCCCTTCAAACCTCAAAAAGGTGCCCACTTCAACACCACAGCGGTTTTTCGGAAGCATGGCCATCATGCCAAAAAATGGCCCGCACCCATTGTGCCAGGCCACCGTGTTAGGCGCCATCATGGCCGGGATGCTCTCGGGTTTCCCGGCAGCATCTTGAGGGGGAGCGGTCAACAGTAACTTCCATTTGCTGAAAGGAATAATAATAGTAAAAACAACTTGTTGGCTTTAAAAAGGAAATTATCACTAGCGGAAATATGTTTTATTATCATGATTCTTTTTATTTTTTTCCGGGGGTCTTAACCAAATGGAAGGTACCAATGCGGGCTTCCTTCACGCTAACTACCTTTTAGACGCTAGTTTTGAGGAGGTCACTATGGCGACCGATTCGGGGGTTTTGTGCGAGCTCGCCATGATGGTCCCTTACTCGGGGATCCCTCAATTCAGATGTTGGACATACTGTAAGAACTTTCAGATACTTGGTCCCGTGTTCCGTATTGCTGCTAAACTCTGCAAGTCTGAAATTCTTTGGCCGGGTGACGTCAGCAACTCTGAAGGTACCATACTTGCAGTCGGGCATCGACCATTTAGGGCAGAAGACACCCTGGGACGGACCAGGTTTGCTTCAGAATTCGGGCAGCATCATTCCATGGAACTTGGCAACCGAAGCAACAAGGCCCTTTGGAGCGAGCTCGAAGGGACGAGCCTGCCTGGTTTTTCTTCTGTGGATGGTTGCGAAATCCGCATTTCGGCACCACCGTTCAGAAACCCCTTCGGCTTCTGATGATTCACCTGTAGATACCAACAATCAATGGTTTCCCATTCCTTCAAAGTGGTGCGACATGGATTTTGTCCATCCATATGTCAAGAGGGAGGAGTTGGAAGGCCGAGGTCCGCCAGTTTTGGACACACCTACATGGGCTTTTAAGCGAAGCCCGATGGGGACGCTCGCCATTGGCGATCTCCATGCCGTGCACAGATACTTCTTGAGCACACCCTGAAGGAACCGGTACTGATATTTTCGTCTGGTCATGATCACTGCAAAGTGGGGGTCACATGTCTCAACATGGCTGAAAGTATTTGGGATAAAATGGTGTTGGTCAACAGTGTGTGGAAACCCTACACGAGCTCACCCGGATTGATTTAGAGGTTGATCAGGCTGTATCTTTGGGGGACATACACACTTTTGATCATACAATATTTTATTGAGCCCCTTTCCGGCGTGACCACCCTGATTCACGCTGGAAGGTTTATGAGTCAAGGTTCACCAATGAGGGGGTCCACTTGTGGGTGAATCTTCTTGTAGGGCCCCCCCCCCCAAAAAAAAAAAAGCCGGTTGGTTTCCCCTTGACAGCCAACCAAAAGCCTTAAAAAGGCGAGCGAGCGTGTGTGCAGGCAGCATCTTCACACTCCTCTCAGGGCTCTGCGGAGCCTGGTTCCTCTCCAGGCGCCACGGGCCTGCTGCGATCGTTCCCGTGACCGCACTCCCTTTTAAACTTGATTGCTATTGGGTTGGATCTTTAGACTTTAACTTTTTGGAAAATAAAGGTATTTTCCACTAACCCCCCAAAAAAGTTTAACTTTTGGCAGGGGCGTCGACATCAACCAGGTAAAATTGGAGGATTTCTTATTGAAATCAGATTCAGAAGGGCTCCCCTTTTCCAAGAAGCTTTGTTGTTTTTCTTCAAGTTTGCAAAGGGTTAGTCTGCATAGGCAGCCGGGTTTGTCAACCTTGAGCATTGGCGATGTACCCTGGCAAGCATAACCTTCTGGACTATACAAATCTTAGGAACAAACACATTTTGGGTTTGTCTCAAAATGGGGGGGGACCTCCCAAAATGGTGGTGTTAAATTCCTTCCGCTTTCCCTTTAGACTAACCCCAAACGGAACTAGACGATCCCGGAAGGACGCCCATGTTTTTGGGGAAAGAAGTGTTTTTGGGTTTTCTCAACATGGGGGAAACCGCAAAAGACGAGCCGGCCCATATTCTGGAAGGCCAAAGGTTTGGAGGCCAATCATAGGTGTCCTTTTTGGTTGTGCTTAAAAGATAGAAGGCGATTCCTGGTTTACCTGGTGGTTCAATCAACCAGGGCCATCCATTTTCCGAAAAGGACATGGGGACAACCCACTCGTTCCTTGCGAGTTAACTGCGACAGGAGAGCGCACGGCGAGCTCCCGGAGTTTCTGCCAGACTTCCTGAAGGCCAACGCGTTGCTTCCCTTCGAACTTTTTCTGGGAAGGGTTCCCCTTTAAAGTCCTTTGCCTCTTGTTTTTTGGGTCTGGGTTCCAATTCCTTTCAAGTCAAGCGACCAAAAATCCTTGATGCCGGTCCCTTTTTTTTTTTCCCCATGGCCACTGGGCATCTGAGCTTGGTTCCTGTGGTTTCTCGTGTTTTTTTTGGTTGGTTTGGCTAGCCTCCTGCCCACGTTGCCATGGAACCAACCACAGAAATGGTCCCCTTTACAGGAATAGATGTCATGCTAGTGGAGGGTAGATGCCCGCCCAAAAAAGCTAGTGTGGTTATGGACTTGGTACCCTTTGTTGAGGTTTGAAGGGACAAAGGAAAGCCCCCTTTTTTCAAGTCCCCCCTATTTTGAGACATACCCACATGAGTCGGTCTCTTCTAGATTCTTGTGGCTCTCTATTTTGGAGGGGGCCCCTTTTGTTGGTTTCTCTACACCCTTTCGGCTTCAAGACACGAGATCTACAGGCGCTTGGGACCGGTCATTTGAAGGTGCTGTGGTTACCTACTGTAGGGGTACCTTCCATTTCCATTCTTTCCAGGGGTCCGAATCTTTCTAGAAAACCTCCGGACACCCAGGGAAAATGGCCGGTTCTTGAAAAGAACGATGGTTGAGAAGAATGGGGAATCAACCCCTAGAGTTCAGGGAAATGGACTTCGCGGGTTCCTTCAACAACACCATGCAACGGCGGGTCTACTGTGGACACACAAAAACCGATGGATTGAATTCCATGATTGCTTGGCACAACACGACCTGGTGCAAGGCTGGGGTCATGGAGAGGAACCGGCGGCCGTGAAAGCTGAGAAGGATTGAAGTGCTAACAAGATCCACGAGCCAAAATAATTGAACCACCATAGCCATATGGGAGGTTCTCAAAAGATTTGGTGGACCCCTTTTTAAGGGTTTGAAAGGGACACCAAGAGGAAGCCAACTTTCCTGGGCCGCTAGTTTTAAGAACGCCCCATGTGGATGCGTCCTTTTTTTTTTCCGGGACCCCACAGAATAGTGTGTTTCCTGTTGGTTTCCTTTTCAACACCACAAAACACCTGGGGTACCCCCCAAAAAATGGCACACAGATTATGACATCTGAGCCCAGTGCATTGAAGTCAGGTCTCTTTGAACCTCAAGGGGCCTTTGAGCTGAGCTACGGGTCACTTTTGGAGGTGTCTCGGTCTCGGCGTTTTTTGGGAATCGGAGCCCCAAGAATGGCGCAACGGTTTTTCATTGTTGGTTTCCCTCTGATCCCCGCCCAAAAGAGGGGAGACCGAGCCTCGCAAAAAGGACATACCCATGTTTGAACATCTGGCAACTTGTGGCGGAAGCCGGCCCCTTTACAGCATAGCTCCAGGAAGCTTCTCTTGTGTTGAGTTGTGATCCTTTGAGCGGGCTGCAGATGCTTCAGTCAATATCTCAAGCTAGGCATCCCTTGGTGCCATGAGTTCGAAACACCCGCAGGTCGCGGTTTTTGTTGGGGCGAATGCACTTGGCATTTGAACATCTGGAAGGTAAGGATATGGGCAAAGGACATTGTGTTGGAAATTGAAAGGAAACCAAAAGGACTGTCATAGAGATGCGAATCTATATACACATGTGCATATATATACTAATATATACATACGTGTATGTCTATATATAATACATATATCCCCATGCCCACTGCACGCTTTGTGACACGTCAGCACCCCTTCGAGAACTACCAAGATGAGCAGTCGCCTCCGCCTCAAAACTAGAGCTGCCGCTGTTTCGGCAGAATCCATTTTCCATTAGCCCAAAAAAAGTTTGTCTCCCAGTGGATCCCAGGCAAGCCCTGATAGTACAGAGGTGCCTTTTGCCAAGGGATGTTCGGACTTCTTCTTTTTTTGCCCACTAGTGGGTTTGCAATTAAACCACTAAAAGTTAAACTTGTAGCAGGGGAGCAGAAAGCAACCGAGGTAGGTAACCAGCTATTTTCCTTTTGGTTTTTGAAGGGTGGCAGGCCCTTTGTGTTTTACAAAATGAGGTCAATGGATCCACTGGGGTGGTTGTTTAGGCCTCACAGGCCACTTGCTGGCTCGTAAAGGCAATCCAGGGTGAGTTTTTGGGAAGCCCATGATTCCCTAAGCCCTAAGCACCAAGTTTTGGCTCTGCACTTACTAGTTCCCCCAGAAGTGCCCTTTTACCCTTTTTTTGGGGGGAGGGTTCCCTACTAAAATAGACTACAGAAAAAAGGGTACCCTTATTCTAACCTCTCTACTGGAGGACCTAGCTTATATTCGAACGGCGCACGCCCCTTTGTTGCAGTTGAACCACACACCTTACCTGGCAAGCTGCAGCCATGAGCTTCCAGCCTTTACCCTACTTGCGCTGCGAGATTTTGGGACATGTTGGGCTTCCAGAGCCTGAAAGTTTGGGTCATGTTTCTAGGGGTTCATTCCCCATTCTGTTCAACCAACCAGCTGTTTCCCCTGGGGTTCTATTGGTTTTCTGGAAAGAAGGATCCCGGGAAAGAATGGGGAAGGTACCCCTAGAATGTTAGGGATCATGAGGAGTTCTAAGATGGAATTGCAACCTGAGGCATCCCACCAAAGATCATCCCCTTGATCCTGAATCCCAACCAGCTCTCCGACCTGCAAATTTGTGCGGAATTCAGTCTCCGTTCCCACAAATGGATGGGCCTCCGAGTTCTTCTGAACAAATGCAGCCCCATCCATCCCCCGGATCCCCGATTTGGAAGCAGTTGCAGATCCAAACTTCCCAGACCTCCGCTGCCCAGTGCTTCCACTTTTCACAGATACTAGGTCCTCCAGCAATTGGTGCCTTTTTACTGTTTCTTTTTTGGGTTTTTGAGTTGTTTTACTGTTTTTTTTGGGTTTTTTGGGGTTCCCCTACTAAAATAGACTGCAGAAAAAGGGGTAGTCTCATTCGAACCTCTCTGCTGGAGGACCTAGGATAGGTAACCAGGGGAAACCGAATCATGTGAAACCTAGAGGTAAAGATTTTATGGCTTCCTGCCTATTGCGATATATAGCGGGAAGCGTGAAGCGTAGACGTAACAATTATTTGGTTACCTACTGTAGTGATACGGTAACTGGAAGCACTGGGCTGGCATGTTCTCTATTTGGAGGCAGGTTCCCTTTGACATCAGGTGACCAAAAACAAGGTGCCCGTTGTTGAAAGCCTGCGGCTCCGCTTTAGAACCTTTCGGACGGCTTGCTCAAATGGCTCCGCCCCTCAAAACTGACATTGAGTCTGTTGGTATTTCCGAATGTTGACCCTTTATTGACGATCAGGTTGACTGGAAGCACCCCTGCTGGACAAGTTAGTGCAAATTGTGTTACTTGCCACTAGAGACTATATAGAGGGGATATGTCCAATTTCCGCTAAACGTGATCAAAAAAAAACAAGTGGACACCTCAGATTGCCCCAAGCTTTTTCTCAGAAAACGTCCCCATTCGCCGAGGCCCACTCGACCTCTTCGAAGACCTTGAGCCAAGCGCTGTCTGCTTTTTTGGCGAGCGATTCCACCGATTCCGGGGGGGACATAAACAAATGGGGTATCCTGGATTTGTTGTTTCTGGTTTTGGAAGTATGGTGAAAGGAATGCAGAACCCCCCCTGTTTGTAAGCAAACACAAAGAGTTCTTGGGCCGCTTCACGGATTTGTTTGAGCTTGACCTGTGCCAAAGTCTGGGAACAACGCTTGTTGGTCGGGGGGTAGTGGGTTGAATGTACTACTATCTTCCAGCGGATTGAGCTGAACAACAGCTTGCAAGTTGCCAATGAGCAAATGAGCCGCCCAACACGGGAAAACGGGGGAAGCGGCAGGTCTTTCCAGCTGAGTCACAATCAACACCCGGGTAGGGTAGTGGGGACCAGTTCGAGCCACAAACACATGCGCATATCCCCATCTTGATTTACATGATTCGGGTAGAACCCTTCAGTACCTGGTTGTGATCGTGACTCAACTCGCCTGTCATGTGCGTTGTAAATAAGTAACCTCACCCGTGAAGGTGTGAAGGCTCCTTGCTGAGTCCTTCTCTTAGGGGTTTGACTAAAAGCAGTGCGCAACTATTGTCTTGGCCATATGCCACTACAACAACACACACACACACACCAAAAAATAATAAATAAATATAAAACCACAAAATAAACAAGATGTTGCCTTGGCCCTGTACCACTAGACCCCCCAAAACAAAACAAGCAAAGCAAACTGCTGTTGTCAAAACAGCTGTTGTCTTGGCCATATGCCACTACACGCCCCCCCACTCAAACAAAAAACAGAAAAGCACACACCCAGACAGGACGCACCCACCCGCTCTGGGCAGTTCTTGGTGGCGAGGTCTTGGGATCCTTCGAACAAGCCGAAGGAACCCGCGCCCGGTTGAAAGTTTGGAGAGGTGTCCTCAAGTGAAGTGAGTGTGTCGGCTATGTGGTGACACGGATGGAGGTTTTCACATTTTGCTGCATTGACCGTTTGGGGGGGGGGGAACACGGATACCTTGTTTGTGGAGGCTACCCCTTTCGGATTAGATGCTCTTTATTTTGTTGGGGAAGAACTAAAAAAGCCAACCGATTTGTTGGTTCCAACTGAAAGCAGAGCTGAGCAAGTGCCACTTTTGGTGCTGAAGGGACAGACCGATGCTTTTTAGGCTATAATACAAGGTCAATGAAGAGTCATAGTCGTGTTAGGCAAATAACCATGTACAAGCAAATATGTTTTAACAAGTACAAGCCACTGTCAATTTGTTCATGTTCAAGCCGCAATACATTGCTTTCTCATATGAGTCGCTCACCATATTGATATTGTTGGTGGTCAAATGTTGGTTTCGGGAGGTCATGGGGGCCCACCCAAATTTTGCGGGGGCCGGCCCAGCATTATCATGCCTGCGTGGAGAAACAAATTAAGTTGTTCGGAGCTTGGCGGTTTCTCAAACTGGGGTTCCACCCCCAGAATTTCGTGGTGTCCTTGTGGTTTCCCTTGAAAGGAGAAGAATGCCCCCTGCTGGAATCCACATTTTCCTGATGGTAGGTGGTGCATGCATGTCTAATTCAACCTTGCCCCGGAATTCATGTTTGCTTGAACTTTCCTTTGAATCAGGTTTCCAGGGTTGACACTGAAAAGAAACATTCAGTTCGCCTTGGATGACTTGTACATTTTGGCTCAAGGCAAAACAGGTTGTGCGAGTGAAGCTTCCGGTGCCGCCATAGCACTTTTGGGCATACTCTTTACTTGACTTGTCTTGATTCGTATTTCGTCTGGTTATCAGCCGTAGCTTTTGAGCTGCGACCGATAGCTACGGCGGGTGAGGGCGTCGAGCATCCGGGAGTGGCACCGGAACTGTGGAACCTCTTCGGTTGGCATCGAGCCGGACGAAGAGGCAAGTCACAGAAACTTGGTGTACTACGTGACGGATTGGCCGAAGGGGTTTTATCAAACGAACCTCCGTTTGTGCTGGATAGCACCTGGGACAGGCTTGCACGTGCAAAAGTCAACTGGGAACAGCTACAGCTCTACGAACAGGCCTTTTGGAACGAGCAACAGCGTCTGACTGAGGAGCCCCAGAATCATCGGGTGTCTTTTCGGGTTGTGAAGGCAGCGGATCGGTCTGCTCCTCTTAGGCTTGTGCAGCGCGAGTCGCTCCGAGCCGAAGAGCCTGCATCGTCATCTGCGGAGCCTGTGCAGCACAGATTGCTCCAGGCGACCAGCAAAGCTGCGTCGAGGCCAGAGAGCACTTCACGTACGCCGAGGCGCGCTGAGCCTTCCGGGCATCACTTCGCTGCGGTGATTTGTGATTTGACTCTTGCCACAGGAGTATTCAAGTGTGTGAACAGCAATTGGGAAGATCAAGGATTGTCCTTTGTCTACGAGCCGCGCTACGGCATTGACTTTCGGGACAGTTGCGTGGTTGCAATCGACTATCACCAGGTTCTTGACAGAGCCCGTTGCGGACGCACAGAGTGGGATTACGAAGGTATTTGCCACGACAACCTCGAAGCGATTAGGCAGCTGAAAGCCGCTTTCTTTCGCGAAGGTATCCACGTTGTGACAATCTGCCTATCCTACCTCCATAGCCAAGAACGCCGAGACGCATTGGTTGCTGCGTTCAATCGCACTCCGGATATCTCATCAGTTTTTGACTTCATCGTTACAACTTCTGAGAGGGCCAGTTTCAATCCCAGGACCCAGAAAGGTGGGAAGGTGCTAGTCCTTCAGGATCTGCTGTCAGTTGGATTCCGCTCGGCATTCATCGTTGACGACAGTGACGAGGTCATCAACAGTATCATCGATCGCCAGGTACAGGACAAGATCTCGGGCATTCACATCAAGCTTCGCAGAAAGCCACCGGCCAACAATTTGTTTAGGCCAGTCGGATTTCTTGAGGATTGTGTGGCCCATTGGCCGGAGTGCGCCGCAAGGTGCAAGCAGGCATTGCGTCAGTAGCTTTTCCTGTCCGACCAATTTCAAGAAGCAATGGAGCCATCAGAAATAGTTCCAGCTGCTCAGGGATCTGTACAGATGTTTTCACCCCCGCAGGTCGCAGACTCCAGTAATAGTAATGAAGACACTAGCATGTCCACGGCATCATCCCAACCGATGGGTAGTAGGATCAACATGCAAAGTGCTCAGTTGCATCAGCATCATCATTTCTCACCAAATGTTGAAATGCACGCTCAAGCTCATCACACCCAAGTGTACCAGCCGACCATGGTTGTTCAATCATTGGATCAACAACTGGTCGAAAGAGCTGAAGCGCATTTGAGAGAGAATGATAGGAGGTTGGTTGTCACTGAAGCCCAAGCTCAATGCTTAATGGCCGAGGCTAGGGATAGGGTAAATCAATTGGAAAGCCAATCCTTCAATCAAGTTCATGCCCTTCAGGAATCACTTGAAAGGACCAAGCATGAATCGGGGGACCAATTGAGACAAGCCCAGGAGCGAGTCCTTTATTTGGAATCACAAGCCAACGCACAGGTTCAGGCACTCCAAGATGCCTTGACGAGGACCCAGCATGGCACAAGTGACCAGATTAGGGAACACCAACTTAGGGAGGCCGAAGCAACGCAGAGGGCGCAACAGTTGGCAGACCGATTGCTAGCAATGGAGCAAAGGTTGAATTCTCTTGAGGCCGAAAATCAATCCTTAAAAAGGGAATTGGCATGCATCCATAATGGCGCGGATAATCAGCCACTGCAGGCGAGTGGGCATCCTGCTGTGATGCCTTCGGGCACCAGCCAGCCAGTGCAGGACGGGTCCGTGATGCCGCAGGGCACCGGAAACCCCCAACCGATAGCGCATGGCAACGGTTCACATCAGGCAAGCCCCGTGATGCCTCAGGGCACCGGAATCAGTGCACACAATGCTTCATCATGGGACTTATCAGGTGCTGTGAGAAACATTTTTGGGGATTCTTCTCCAGTTGCACCGAATCCGGGATTAAGTGCATTAGAAAGGCGTTTGGATCAACTCACATCAGCCTTTGAGCTATTTGCATCCCAGACTGCCGCCGCTCAAACTGTGCCGCAAATTCATCAGGCAGGAACAGGGCAGGTCCCTCAGATTTTCAACATAGGATCTTTGGGAGGGCAGTCGGGGGGTGGATCGCAAAATGGTTCACAGCATGGTTCTAATCCTGGGTCGCCAGATCACTCGGATAGCTCATCAAGCGAATCCAACAAGGGTGGAGGCGGCGGGAGACCAGGAGGTTCGCCAGGAGGCTCGCAAAGACCTCCTCAGGGCCCCTCAATTCCCCCTCAAGGAAATCAGGGAATGGCCCAAATTGACGCGGCAATCGATGCCTACTCAAGGGAAAAGAAACTCATGCGTGTGAAGGCATATGATGAGATGAAGTTGCCTCAGCTGCCCAAAACGGCGGCAGACGCTCGCCTGTTCAGGAACTCGGTTTTCAACCTTGTGTGTAGGCTTGCAAAGGGTGACGAATCCTTAATCCATAGCTGGATCGCCGAAAGCACTAACCCCAAAGCCGATCTCGAGTCGAGCCTTCCGTTTCCAATTCTTGATCGAGTGTTGGGTTCAAAGCTGCTTGAGCTGTCGAAGAACACCAAGTTTGCCATGCTTTTCCAATCCATTCAAGAGCAAGAGCAACGGGTCTTCAAGCAGCCAAAGGGGCGGAAGTTGTTGTGGGTCATCTTTGAGAGGTTTAAGATGGAGAAGGATAGGGGAATTGCCTTGACTCAAACCCATCTCTTAGGCCTCAAGATGAGCGGCACCGACATTAAGGCACTCGAAGATTTCCGTCAGAGATTCGACTTCGTGTACCAGGCCTTGGAAGTTTCCGAGAGACCGAGTGACCAAGCTATTAGGAGCACCCTTTTCGAGCAATTGAAAGGACATCCAAAAATGGCTTTGGTGATCGACCGTTTCAGGAACGCCAGTCCAAACAGCAGTAAAAGGACTTGGCCTTGGCTTTACGCGAAGCTCGGGGAAATCATCGAGATTCATCAGCTAGATGAAAATGTCGTGTCAATCGATCAGGTGTACACGCAATCCGCAACTAAGTCCCAAGCAGCGCCAGCCAAGACAAAGGAAGGGAAAGACAAGAACGACAAGAAGAAGGCAGAGAAGAAGGGGGAAGCCCAAAAGGAGCAACCTTCATCCAGCCAGAAGCCCAAAGACTCCAAAGATCCGAAGCCTAAAGAAGCGAATGCAGCACCCGCAAAGGGGAAAGGCAAGGGCGAGAGTAAGGGTGGCAAGGGTAAGAAGGGGGACACAACTCCTAAGGGCACTCCTAGGCTAACGGATGAAGAGAAGAAGAAGCAGCCTTGCATGTACTTTGGGTATAATGCTTGCACCAAAGGTGATAAGTGCTTCTATCTGCATGATTCTAACAATCTCTATAAGGGACCCAAGCCGAAAGGGCTTCAGACGTCATCGCCAGCAGGTGCAGCCTCCGTCAACGCAGGGGCAGCAAAGGTTTTCGCAGCCGCGTATGCCTTGAAAGGAACTGTTGCTGAAGCTAAGAAAGCAGCCAAGAAGTGCAAGAAGACCGCATTTTGCACTCCCGTGTTGTCGCAATGCATGAAAGCCGTGGCAACCATGATTGCGTGCCTTAGCCAGCCAGTGCAGCAAGAGTTTCTGCTGGACACAGGTGCCGGTAGGAACTTAATCTCAAGCAAGAGTTTGCCGCAATCCTTCAGGGAGCATGTGCACGAGGCAAATGAGCCGATCGAATTCTGCACCGGCGGTGGCATCAGGCCTAGTGCTGAAGTGGTGGATCTCTCAGGGGAATTGTCAGGAACAAACACGTTCTACATGTTGAAGGATTGCCCTCATGCCTTGTCGGTAGGCCTTCAAGTGGAACAGCATGGCAGGCCATTTGTGTGGTTTCCAGGCCAACTCCCATACCTAATCAAAGCAGATCGGGTGAGTGATGTCGTACATCACGTTCCGGAGTCAGCCAGGATTTATGCCGATCGTGTGGAGCAAAACGTTCCAATCCTATCCGAAAGCGTGGCTGTCGCAGCACCAGATGCCGTGTCAGGAATGCCAGCAACAGGAGGAGAGCCTTCGTCCTCATCAAAAGGGGACACAAGTAGGCCGTCAGTGAGACCTCATGAATTGCTTGCACCGGACGCCAAAGCATTTGAAGAAGCTCCGCCCACGCCTGGCCACCCTTCAGACCTACCGAGGTCAAAAAGGGGCGTGAAGCTCGACGACTCTTTGCCTCATTTTGGGGTTGAAGAGGAACTTCTCGCAGCAAGAGAGCCAGAAAAGGAACCTGGGGACGAGCCGCTAACCTCTGAAGATGAGGAGTGGACCCCCTCATTGCGTGAAAAGCTTCAGCAAGAAGCTAACTCCGAAAAACATCAGTTGACGCACTTTCCTAAGAACAGGTACTGTGAGATTTGCAGGAGGGCTAAGATGACCGCAAAGGTTCACCGCAAAAGGGGTCTGGAAATAGATCCGGAGGAAACACCTCCTTTGCATTTTGGCCACAAACTCAGAGCAGATCACATGATCACGGGCTTGTCAAAAGGGTCAGATGGGGAAAGCTGTTGTTTGGTAGTCTTAGATGACTATTCAGGTGCGTTTGCCGCGTATCCGCAAACTAAGCGGGACACCGATAGCAACATCAGGTGCCTTCAGCACTTTGGAGGAACCAGAGCTCATGGTAAGGCACTGTGTCAGGTTAAAACCGACTGTGCAGAAGAGCTCAAGGGTGCCGTAGAGTACCTTGGATGGCTTCCAGATCCTAGTGTTCCAAATGATCAGATCCACAATCCAGTCACGGAAAGGAAGATCAGGAGCATTAAGGAAGCCGCTAGAGCTGTTCAGTTGAAATCTGGTTTGCCTCACCAGTTTTGGCCAAGAAGTGTCGAGTACGTGTGCACCGCATTAGCCGTGTCAACAAATGCGGCAATCCATCCAAATGATTCGGATGATGTCAAGAATCTCAAAGCCACTCAGAACGCATATGAAGCCGCGAGCGGCGGTGACGCCTTCACAGGTTTGAAGCTGCCGTTTGGTTGCCTGGTGTTTTACAAGCCGCCCAAGCATCGAGAGCTTCCGGACTTCGAGCCGAGGACATACCCCGGCATATTCGTTGGCTGGAGGATCGACGCAGGGTACAAATTTAGGGGCATACACCTCGTCCTAGACTTTGAGTCGCTTCGCAAAAACACTCAAGGTTGTGGTAAGCCAATCCAAGTTTACGAAACAGAATTGGTCGAACCTTCAAATGGACATTGGGTTTTCCCTCTTTTTGAGGCAGAGCAACAAAGGCTTCAGCTGTTCAGTGCGAAATCAACCCCACCATCCATTTCAACCAGGAAGGCTTTGCCATTTGACGATGAAGTCCCAGATCCTGTCCCTAGGAGAAAACGAACCTATGTGACGTTGGAGAGGGCCATCAAATTTGGTAGAACCCCGGGTTGCAAAGGGTGTGAAAGGATCTCGGAAGGAGTACCGCACTCCGATGCATGTCACGACAGATTCCGTGTCCTCCTCGAGGATGAGAGGCTGGCACAGGAGGCCAAGGCTAAGGCCCGGGAAGAGGCAGCAGCAAGGGGGATACCGATGCCTCCGACTCCTGCTTCACGGGGTACACCGGTACCTCGAACTCCTGGATCTGGCCCAGCACCTTCGACACCAGTTCCGCCCACTCCAGCAGCAGTCATCACGCTAACCCAAAGGGCCAGTGAGGCAACCGATGCTCCTGGCACCACCGCCGTCGACTCTTGTCACAACTGTTCTTTTCAAGACTCTAAAAACAAAGGGCCAAGATCAGACGTCAAGGGGGCAAAGTCTTTGGTTGAGGACAACTCCGAAACCAAGGATTATTGGGAGTTTGATGAAGCAAGGCACGCATGGGTACTAGTGCATTTAAGACCTAGAAAAAGGCTATTTGCACCAGTGGGTAAGGATTGTCCTTTCGACTCCAACGAGGTTGAACCGGAACGCATCACCGAGTGGAGATGCAAGGGGAAGGTTTCCGTGCATAGGGACAACTGGCAAGAGACTCCGTATCAAAGGATTTCATCCAAAAGTTGGTTTGGTAAGACGTGGTTCTTTCCGAAAGGACGTGTGTCGCCAGATCAAGCGCAACTGTGTGCAGCCGCAGCCAACCCTTCAGACGGTAATCTCAGAGCTATGCAAAGGTTCATCGAGCAAGCCGGTGACAGCCAAGCACGAACTAGGAAGGCCAGAGAAATCCTTGAACTCACTAAGGACTTGGTCAAGCCTGCACGTGAAGACCGCAAAGGTCGAACGGCGAATCCGACACTCTTTGAGTTTTGTTGCGATGAGAACTCAACGTTGGGTCAGATCAACGAAGAAAGAGGAATCAACCATTTCCGACTCACAACAAAGAACTCTGACATGTCAAGCCAGTGGGAAAATGACAGTCTTTTGAAGGTCATAGAACAATTTCCCGGGTGTGATTTGTGGGGATCGATTCCTTGCGGCCCCTGGTCGCAATGGCAGAATGTAAATCTCCATCAATACGGAAAACCGTTTGCTAAGAAACTCAAGAAAATGCGCAAGCATTCTAGAAAAAATTTAGCAAACTACATTCGTTGTGCAGACAAAGTCCTCAGTCAAGGGGGCCACGTTGCCTTCGAGTGGCCGAAGACATGTGCCGGATGGGACTTGCCAGAGCTGATCAGGTTTGTCAAGAGGCATGACTTGTTCGTGGCGGAACCTCAAGGTTGTGCATTTGGACTCTGTGACCAAGAAGGTAAATGTCACCTCAAGACGTGGAGAGTTGTAACCTCTTCATGGAGGTTGGCTAAAAACCTAGACAGTGCCAAGTGTCAACATCCGCGTGACTATAAGCATTCACCTCTTGCAGGCAGTAAGACACCTAGAAGTGCCTTTTACCCGATGCCTATGGCAAGGTGCATTTCTCAGTCCTTATATCCCTGGATTGACGCACCGCCTGCAATGCCTGTGCAAGTGTCAGCTGGGCCAAACTCCGTGCAAGAGTTCCTGTGTGGCGACCACGCCCCGGAGAACGAGGCAGGTCATCAGGAGCTGCCAGGAGTAGAACATGTGTTTGCTGGCATCCACAAATTGTTGGAGAGGAAAGAATGGGGTAACTTTCCTGGAGCGCAAGACGCCATTGACAATGAAGTGAATGGGCTAGTAGCTAACGGAACCTGGACTTTCGATGAGGTAATCTCAAAAGAGGACCTTTTGGCAAGATGTAAAAGGAACAAGGAGCATATCAACATTGCTTCCCTAATGACCATCTTGTCGATAAAGCATTGGGAAACCCCAGAACTCCGTAAACTCAAGGCCAGGATAGTTTTCCGAGGGGATCACATCCTCACGGAAGACAACAATCTTGCGGTGCTCCAAGAAGCAAAAGTCACTCCGACCGGAATGACCGGTGTCAACATCAATCTAGCATACGGCGCCATCAAGGGTCACGAAACTCGTCAATCAGACGTAGTAAAAGCCTACACCCAAGCGTACCTTGGGACTAAGGTGCCCACATGGGTGATCTTGCCTTGGGAATTGACTCCTCCAGAATACCGGCACTTCAGCCGTGTGTGAGGTTGGTCAGGAGCCTTTATGGCCATCCCGAATCAGGATACCATTGGGATCAAAGGCTAAGGGAAGTGATGAAACTTTTGGAAGGTCAACATGTTGATGAATTTCCATCTTCATTTTGGTTTCCACGAAGAAAGCTTCTTGTAACTTGCTACGTCGACGACATTCTGTGCTCAGGGCCGTCATCAGAACAAAACAAGTTTTGGCAGGAGATCGAAAAGCATTTGGAGATCGAACCTCCAACTCAAGTTGAACGTGTGCTGGGCAGACAGCATAAATTCGACCGGACCAATGGATCGACCAAGGTTTCGCTCGAAATGTTCGACTTCATCGAGGATGCATGTGCAGTGTATGAGGGCTTGGCTCAATGTAAGTTGAGCACAGCTAAAAGTCCTTTCTGCCCAGAAGGTAGCCTTACAACCGCTGACTTTGAAAGTAAAGAGGTTTTGGCAACTTCTGCATGCAAAATCTTGATGAAAATCCTCTGGTGCGCTAGGCTAAGCCGACCCGACCTAATGAAAGGGATAGGGGATTTGACACGTAGGATTACCACATGGAGTCGAGCAGATGATAAACGACTCCATAGACTAATGTGCTACCTGTATGGGTCAAAAGGGTACACTTTACAAGGACATATAGGCGACCCGCCAGAACTGCTCAAGCTGTGCTTGTACACAGATGCGGACCACTGTAGTGGCATCGAACACACGAAAAGCACGAGTGGCATGTTCTTGTCCATTGAGGGCCCTAATACCTTGTGGCCAATCGCGTGGGGCAGTAAACGCCAAACCGCGACTGCCAGGAGCACAACAGCAGCAGAGATGATCTCACTAGGATCAGGCCTTTTCGGCGAAGCATTGCCAGCACAAGGCTTCCTGGAATTGATCTTGGATCGTCAGGTTACGCTAGAGTGCTTTCAGGACAACTCAGCTGTAATCCAGATCGTGGCTGCAGGTTATAGCCCCAAATTGCGACACCTCACGAAGACGGAGAAGATCGAACTAGGTTCAGCTTATGAGGTCTTCGAAGATCCAAGTTGCAAACTCCTGTACATAGCAACGGACAAGCAGAGAGCAGATGTGTTTTATAAAACCATTGCCGGTGTGCAAGTGGGACCATGCACTAGACCTACTTAACATGGCATCCTTAAGCTCAACTTGCAAAGTGCCATCTCGTGAAGCGGAAACGCTCCGAGACCCGTAGGCGTAGACCAGATAGTTAAATAACTAAACTGGAGTCTGCGTAGGACACTTTCCGAGTGTGAGAAGGGGGAGAAGAATGCCCCCTGCTGGAATCCACATTTTCCTGATGGTAGGTGGTGCATGCATGTCTAATTCAACCTTGCCCCGGAATTCATGTTTGCTTGAACTTTCCTTTGAATCAGGTTTCCAGGGTTGACACTGAAAAGAAACATTCAGTTCGCCTTGGATGACTTGTACATTTTGGCTCAAGGCAAAACAGGTTGTGCGAGTGAAGCTTCCGGTGCCGCCATAGCACTTTTGGGCATACTCTTTACTTGACTTGTCTTGATTCGTATTTCGTCTAAAGGAAGCCCAACATGGGCACCCGCAAAAAAAGCTACACCCATATACGCAAGGCCTAGAATGGAAGCATTTGCCGGGACTTGGGTCTGGTTTGGGGGTGACCTCATTCTCTGAATTGCTTTGACAAGAGCCTCCCGAGGGCCGGAGCATATTTCAAGTGGTCTAAAGGGGGAAAGTTCCAATATGCCACTTGACAAGCCTACTGCAATTACCCTCCCACCAACTAACATGGAAGTGCAAAAAGGCCCTTTCCAAGAGAAAAGTAGTCTTTCTACAGGGGTCTGTGCAATTCCATGTTGGCTGGTGGGAGGGTAACCCATATTGGGAGTTGCGATTCCTCATTTTGAGCCACCCCCATACTGTGGACGGACAAAATCCTGCACCACTTTGAAACCGTGGTTAACCATTGTTTGTTGGTGTTTACAGGGGAAGCATCATTTCAGGGCAGGTGGTGCCTAAGAGGATTTCGTGCATCCACAGTATCACCGTCGAGCAGTATTCAATTAATCGCATGTTTGTCCTCCAATTCTGAAGGCGTGGGAGCCTTTCAGGGTTTGGGTTGATATGTCCGGGTCGATGGAGTCATGGAAGTTCACCGCTTGTTGACGCTTCCTTAGCCATTGGCTCAGCGTCGGTTCGTTCACGAAGCGCGGAGAAGCGGCGCAGGGCGCGGAGAAGGCGCGGTACGAAACAGGCGTCTGGTTATCCTCAGTTGTTCAAAGCGAATCGACCTTTGGACCTTTTGGTTTCCCCCTTTGGGTCTATTTTTTGGAGAGGTCCCAAAAGGTGAACCTTTGACTTCCAGGTTGTTGGGGCAAGTGAGTAGAAGCTGCTGTAAGGTTTGGGATGGGGTTTATAAGAGTTTGTAGGGTATGTAAGTTTTGTTTTTTGGATAACTCACGTCCTGAGTTCCTTGAATTTGCTTATTTTTAATACCATTTTGGCAAATAAAGTTTGGACTTGTGTTGGTCCATTCACTCAGGAAGTGAGACAAGGTTATGTGAGGTTGACTTCATAAGATGCTGCAAGGTCTTCTAAGTTATAAGTGATTGTACGGTTTGTGTAACGTGTTGCAGGGCGTTGGGGTTTTGTATGTAGAGTGTTGTAAGGATCTGCAATTTGACAAGGTTGTACGGTTGTACAAGGTCGTGCAAGGCTTTGTAAGCGCGCTTAAGGTTTTGTATTGCGTTAGTGTTTCCGCTTGTTTCCCAGTTGTTCATAGGCAACTGTTTTTTTGAGGGAAATGGACACGACTGGTCGATCTGGCATTTACTTTCTGCCTTGTGGATGTATCGTTTTCCCGAAATATGTTGAAGGAAAGCAGGCGTGACTCGTTTTGGTGACACCTGAAGCAAGAGGGAGTTGGTTGGCCAATTTATTGCAAAACCTGACTTCCCTTTTTCGTGCCTTGTGCTTTTGGGTTTTATCCATGTTCCCTTTAGCTAGAGAGATGTTAACTGTTTGTATGGGTCTGGCCAGCAATGTTGGTATCCACGGCTCATGGCCCAAAAGAGCTGATCGCTTGGAGTTTGTTGCTCATAGCCGCTGCGGGGGATGGCCTAAGTATTGGGGAGGGTACTGTAATTTGCTTCAAAGTCAATCCTTAATCCGTAGCGCGGGGGGTGAGTATGGACTATGGATTAGGATTGGCCATTGGCACCTCAGATTTACCATGAATTGGTGGTCGAGTGCGGGGGCTGGTTTACTTGCACTTTTGGGAGCCATCCGTAAGAGGTGTTCGATTTGGCTTGCGGGGGTGGCTTTGAGAGACATCCAACTTCCTTCACCCCTGATGGCCTTATCAAGGGACCGATCGCCCCCCCCCCCCCCACGGAGTTCGCTATATTTCTACTTGAAACACCACCCCAGGAAGCCCATGGTGATTAAAGTCAGGGAACTATCGGCCCCCTTTATGGCTATTGGATCTGCGAACTTTATCTTCCTGGGCAGACAGGGGATTTTCCATTGGACCCACACAAGTTGTTTTTCCTAGAGGGGGTCAACAGCAACCCATAGACCCATAGACCCCAGGGCGCTTGACGCTCCAGTTGCTGAGGTCGGCATGTTGAGCTGCTGAAGCTTGGTCGCACCATTGGTGACCTGACGCCTCTCTAATTTTGCTGCAGTTTGCAAGGGTCCATTTGGGAGGGACATGGCCGACTCAGGAAATGTCCCACAAAAACAGGGGGACTCACTGTTTGTCCACATCCTCTTGCAGAAAAAGTAGTGTTGACAGTGGCTCACGTCACCTTGCTGTGGCTCGATACTTCCAGTCGGCTTCCGTGCCATTGCTCAATGAGACAGTAATTAGATCTGGGCGCAAAGGGAATCATGGTGGAGACCTGCTATGTGCTGGTTCTTTTCGTTGTTGAGCCACACCGAAACGTTGAGGTTGTTTTAGTTTACCTGCAATCTAGTCCCAGCTGCGCGACAGCGATTGAGGTCAAGCAACCGGTGACAATCAGGCGCGACCCGGTCGAGTTTCTTTATTGTTCAAGTGACTGTCCTTTTGGTGAGGTGATGTTTACAGTGTTTACAGGTTACAGGTCTCCTTGGAACACCAAAGGTGAGTCAAAGGAAAAGGTGGAAGATACGCGACACAGCAATGTTGACCCGGACGTTGGAAGGAACCCACATGCTTCACCGACAAGGCTGTGTCTTAACTGCTACTGGGTTGGATCTTTAGATTTTAACTTTTTGGGATATCAAGGGATTTTCCACTAAACCCCCTAACAGTTAAACTTTTTGCAGGGGGGTCAACAGCAACCAAGGTGTGTGTGTGTGTGCTAACATTTGCGAGTTGTACACATTGGTTGCGCATTTGGTGGGAACCCTCAGGATCAGCCAAGCGTTACAGTGGCCACATGAAGAGTACTGCAAACTGTGCAAGGAACCCCAAACACGGCAGTAATTGAGGAATCAGTTCTGACTCCAAATGCTTGGACCGAAAAAGCCCTTTCGAACTTTGCCAAAAGAACAACAACAAGAGATTCCATTCACTGGTTTAGCACCAGCAGGCCCCCTAGACTATCTTCCTGAGTGCAGATCAGCTGTTGTGTGTGCTGTCAAGCGACGATGTGTCAAGGGAACATATCCGGAGGCTCTAAATGAGAAGTGTCTTGAGGTTGCCCTTGGGTTTGTAAAGGGAGCCCAGGGGCTGAATCCAGGGACAGCGTTGCAACTTTCAACCCCACCGCTCATGAACATCTCCTTTCAAAGTGTTTTACCTTTGGGGGGCCCTGTTCGGGTTTATTTTTAGGCAATCTACATGGACACCACCGAATTGTAAGGAATTGTCCACATGCTTGCTCCATACTGTGGACAAAATCATGCACCAACTTGGAAGGGAAGCCTTGTGAATACTGGGAGAACCCACGCACTGGTGCGAAGCGGATTTCGCCCATCCACAGCATTCCTGGTTTGGCCGGATGCTCCTGTCATATTGCAAGTGAGGGAACCAGAGAACCGATTCCCTAATCTGTTGAATTTGGAGGTTTATTCGAGGTTCCGCAATTGTTTGGAAGTATATAATTTCTCAACCTAGGGGTTTGTCAGGGCCTTCTTCGGGGGTTCTAATTTTTCAAGTAGCCAATTTACATCCCTTTGCTTAAGGCTATTGCTTCATTTTCCCTTGCTTTTTTTTTTGGGGAATCGATTTCACTACTGGAAGCATGTTTATTTTTCCAGGCGGCGGAGACGAAGACGGAAGTTTCGGGGTTTGGGGCTCCCGGGGCTTCAGGCAGAGGTCGTGGACGCCACCATACCTCCCCGGGGGAAGGACGGGTGGATTGGTCAAAGACCCGACCCTGTGGATGGTTGCGAAATCCATAAACCGCACCACTTTGAAACCATGAAAAAACGCCATTCATGGTTGGTATTTACAGGGGAATCATCAGAAACCAGGGTCTTAGGTGCGAAATGGATTTCGTCCATCCACAGTTTTGAATAAACATGGTGTGAGTTTAAGGCCACCATGTGAAAATTGCACTGCAACCAGTACAATGACGATCTCTGGCCTGAAGAACGGTTGTCACTTTCTGTGGTTGCGACTCTCATTTAAAGTGATGAAGTAGTCGTTGGGCAGGGCACGGCCCTCTTGATATCATCGAAGCAGTTATCTAGGCCGAGGTCCGTACCAAGGCACGGCTCCAATGAATTTTGCTCGGGTCACCGAGCAACTGGGAAGTGACAAGCTGACTGGCAGAGGCAACCCGAACAATTTGTTTTGGTCTGGGCCCCTGTTTCTTGGGTCTTAAGGTCAGCTGGTCGGCAAATGGTCCCCTGCAACTTATCCGCTTTTGGCGGCCAGACTGCCACGCAGTTGATTTTTTCTGTAAAGCAACCTGCGTCTGGGCATGGTGGCAAAGTGCATTAGCAACCACATGTCTTGTGTGGGTGTTGCTAGGTGCTGACAGGTGAAGCCAGGCACAACACTTCGACACTTGCAGCAAAGGTGACTAGACTAGACCTATTGGCGTCACAGATCTGACCTGACCTATTGGCTTCACGAGGTAACCTGGTTCCCTGCCTGAACTGGCTAACCCGAACGGGCTTGAACCTGACAGCCATCTTTCATGTGCAAGATGATCCACTGGATCCATCTCTCATACACGAAGTGGTTGGTGTATACATGGATTTCTTGTGCTCGTAAAGTATTCACTTGCCCATAGCGAGTCGACCTTTTAACCTTTTGGATCCCTTGTTTGGTCACTTTTTGTGGCCCCAAAAGCTTTGCCTTGTATTTCTGCATTTTGCAGGGGCAACTGAGAGTATCCATTTGTCCAAAAGTAATGTGCGAATCGGCTCCAACTGTCGCTTGGGGACTAGTGCTGGGAGGGCCCCCGAGGGATGCCAACCGCTTCTCAAGATTCGTGGGCCCCTAGGGAAACCCGGCCCTCTCAGGACCCCTATGGGGTTGTGTTTGATTGAAATTCAAGGGAACACCAAAAAGCGACCATTGTTATACCCGCAAGCCCATTTCTGAGAGGTCGGCTCACGGAGCTGTTTCGGTGCGGTTGGGATTGTGAGGTTTCGGGGTGTCTCACTGGGTTCAGTCCAGCGGGGGTTCAAATCCCCCTACTGAGTCAAACCTCCAGAGGCGTGTCGCGAACAGAACGGTCGCTGGACTCCTCTAGGTGGCCTTGGGCCATGTTGGACTGAAACCGCCCCTAGGTTCCCATTTCTGTGGCTGGGTTCCGGGCTGGATCGAAAAACCGGAGCGAAAAATAGGATCGCAACAGTTCGAGGCGTCCACTCGTCTCGAAGTTTGGCCAGTGGAAGGTCTAGCTAGTAGGATTCCTTCAACATGGCCGGCAACCTAAGTGCTTGGCATGCAGAAGATGTCTTGGAGAACCCTGAAGATTTGTTTGCCTCAGTTGTGTGGCGGAGATTTGCAAGGCAACCTGTGAAAATGATCGATTTGAAGACTCGCCATGTGAGCCGAGGAAGCCCAGGTTACTGAAGCTTAGGGGACAGTCCGAGTAGATATAGGCGAGGATATCCGCAGTTGAGAAGCTCTGCTGGGCTTTTGGCTGGACTGCTATTGGGTTGGATCTTTAGACTTTAACTTTTTGGGAAATCAAGGCGTTTTCCACTAAACCCCCCAAACAGCTAAACTTTTTCCAGGGGGGTTAACAACAACCAAGTTGGTAGACCATGCTGCCAGGTGTTGCTTGTGACATGAGTCTCACGCCGTGTCAGGAGAACGCTCCGACCGAGTCTAGACCCTTGCATACGCGCTTCGGCACGAAGTGCAGAGTACACCGGGCAGCGATGCGTCAAAATCGGTCTGCGTTTTTTCAGGGGACCCGGGACCCGCCAAACTGGTGGTGTTCCTTTTGGTTTCCTGTCAAAGCCATCCAAGAAGGGTGCAATCGAAAAAGCCAGACCGATGTGTCAAAATTGGGATTTAGATGCCCAAATTGCCCTTCCCCCTTTTAAACCAACCCCAGAGAGAGTACTGAACCGAGCCTCAAAATGCGCACACACACACACAAACCCGATGTTGGAGTTGGCACACTGGGCTGGCCTTAACATTTGGGAACCCGAAAAAATTGCAGTTTTCCTTCCATTAAAAAAGTCCAAGCAGAAAAGGGTTCCCAAACAAAGAGAGACGCACACATATAGGAACCCAGGATTGAACAACTGATTGATGAGCTTCGAACCAATGCCAGCAGATGAATAATGAATAAAGTCCCAAAAAGGGTTCCCTGTATTTCCCCTCAGTGGGTGGTTTCAAGCATTACCTTGTGTGCCACTTGAAAGCGAGTCCCTTCCGGTGGCGCGATGCTTTCAGGAAAAAAAAACAGGGGGGACCTTGTTGTTCTACCAGGGTCACTGGACAGTCCTTGATGAATCGTTGGCTGAATAATTAGTCGGGGTGTCCCGGTTCAGAGGAGGTCCTTCACTGGAAATACCCTCCTGTTCACCTGGGGTTGTCTCAAAACGGAATGGCAACCTTCAAAATGGGTGGTTGTCCTTTTTGTTTCCCTTTCAATCCAACCCAAAAAGGGTACCCCAAAATAAAAAGACACACCCACCTGTCTTCTTGGACAAGGGTGAAACCACCAATGGCTCCATGCGAACATGAAACTTGGGATACTTTTCGATTTCTTAGGGAATTCCCCAAGGGGGTGGTCCAAGGGGGCCGGGGTTCCCTAAAACCCTAAGGAATCCCAAGCCATCCTAGGGACTACCCACCCCCCTTTTACCCCCCCGTCCCTTAAGGATTCCAAAGGTGTCCTTTTGCAGACCATCAATGCAATATGTCCGCCAATGTGGACCAGGAAGGGACGCAATTTCTGGGATCCATTCACAACTCTGAGAAGCGCAGACATGCAGATTCCACTTGGCCCTTGAAGGAAGCCCTAGGATGGATGGGTTCATGACCCAAGGTTGGGGATGAATGGGGGATTCCCTCAATGGTCGACCGTTCAATTGCAAGAGAGAGCACAATGGTGGTGGTGTCGCTTTACTTGCCTAGGAATCCTAGGAGTTACACACGCCTTTCTCTGGTGCCGCCCACCTCCAGCCTCTTTTTTCCAAGGCAACAGTGATACTTGGTGTGCGATGTTCCCATTTTGAGTATGTATAAGAATTGTGAGGCCCTCAAATTACGAAGGCTAATTGTGAAGCCCTCCAGCTTGCTTTTCTTTTGCCTTCGCTTCAATCCCCTGCAAACAGTGGGGCACGAGTTTTCGGGCAGGCAGTCGACCATGGGTTTGGGAATCGACGTGTGAGGTATCCAAATGGATCGACGTACACAGGGGAGTGGCTTGGACCCCATAGGCACGGACATGGCCTTCAGGCGCGCGCGCATCGATTCGAAGGAACCGCTTGTGCAATACTTTCACTTAGCTCAGTTGTTCAGTAGCACCAGAGTGAGTTCGGGGATCGTTGGTAGTCGCTGTTATTGTTCCCCTACTTGCAGTCTGGCGAACCGGAGATCCAAAATAAATTGACCTTTTCAGACTCTGAGTTTCCTCTTGGGGAGAAGGCTGGGGGAGAAAAGCACCGCGAGCCCTGTTGCGGGTATCCAAGTCCCGAACTTGGGGGGGCTTTTCATTTCACCGAAAAGCCTACTCTGCATGGGTTTTCGAACTCCATTTCGGACAACCACCGTTCAGAAACCCCATGGTGGAACCCATTGCCATTGCTAGGTGGCATCGACTCAGACACATGACGGGGTCCCGATTCCTCAGACGGACCTTCAGGTTGAGCCCCACTGGAGGCCTGGAGCCTGGAGCCACAAGCTAAGTGCTATGAGTAACATGGGCTATATAAAAGATTAACTTCCCCAAGGCTTGGAGTTTTAATGGGTAAGATAAGCTTCTAAGTGCTATGACTCTATGACCATGTGCAGAAAACCAAAGATGCGGGGAGGGTTTCTAGTGTCGTCTAAACTCCGATTGTTTTTTTTTGTGAATCGAAGGAGATCCAGAGGGAAAACAGCAATATGGCTATTCTGTTTTGGAGGCAGACCCAGCTTCCTGACATGAACAATGGCTCACCCTGAAACTCAGGGTGGCGAAGCTGGTTTGAACAGCCCGCCTATCACTTAATCTGGAATCAGAACAAGTATTTCGGTCCTTGACCATTAAACTGGTCCACCGAAAACCATGCAAAGAACTCAAAGGGTGGCCCGTGCCGAGCCTACGGGTGGCAATGCCCCTTATAAGTCATTACCGCGGTTTTACTTGTGGCTTTGGCCCCATTATACACCATGTACATGCCCCTTCTTTTCAGAAGCGGCCCCGTGGGCTAAGAGGGAGGTGGAACACCGACAAACAGGAAAAAACGGAGAACAAAACAAAAAACAAAAAAAACAGAGAGAAACACTAGAACGACTCAGAATAGAATGGAAAAACGACTCAGGTTAGACAACCCCCTCCAACCAAAAGGATTTCAGGTTACCTCGAAAGGCCTGAGATTCTGATTCGCGGAAGCAAGAGAGTGAGTCAACAGGTCTGGCCCGACGGCGCGCGTTACGAAGGCACGGGACGCGAGGGACGGGGAATGCGTGTTGTTGGGGCGATCTCCTCCATTCATGGAGCAAGGCGGTTTGTTTTGCTAGCATACGGACCCGTGATGGCGGAGTGTGATCTTTTTGTCGGTAGATGTCATGTCAACATCATTTATGTAAAGGCCCGGACAGTTTGAAGATAAAAGTGCTGATGGCCAGTCATTGAGATGGTTTGTATACCAGGAGCTAGGATGTAATCATTTGTGGTGGAAGATTTGCCGGGTGGCTGGTCGGTTCAGCTTGCGGCGGAATCCCATTTGAAGTAATGAAGCTGTCATGGTCCATGTTGGTATCACAAAAATATGTCTGGAGTTCCAAAGTGGGTTATGGCGTAAGATGCAACTTCAAAGCGAATCGACGGGATCATAAACTCCACCCGCCACCAAGATCTATAATGAACCCAAGCTGGTTCTTTTGGTTCTTGTCTCCCCCTCCCCAAATCCCAAAATTTATAGAAACCCAAACTGGTTCCTTTGGTTCCCACGTCACTTTGGCTCGTAGCCGTAGGCCAGTGGGAGAACGACAAGGCCCACGGCTTCGGGCGCTTCGAGCACACGGACGGAGACATCTACGAGGGCTACTGGCTGAACGACAAGGCCCATGGCAAGGGCCGGGGCTCCCGGCCAATCGGAAGTCGGAAGTCAGGGCGAGTGGAAGTGGACCTTGGGTTCTCAGTTCCTGGACTTGGGCCATTTGGCTGTGGCTCAAAATTAAACTGGAGGGGTTACGCGGGTTTTGGTCCATGTGTCCACTTACCAAGGTTCCATTTTGGTACCGGTTTTTTGAGCCACAGCCATTTGGGGCTGAACCATTTGGTGGTAACCAACTCGGTCCGAAGTCGGGTTCGGGAGTTGGGGCGTTGGGGCGTTGGGGCGTTGGGATCCTCAGCGCGATATCTGGACTTCGGACTCAAATTTGTCACTGTGGTTTTTGGCTTCTTTGGGGTTTCGTTTAAGAATGTAGAAACAAAGAAACTTACTGTAAATCAATGTCACTTCCTCACTTTTCCGTTTCGGACTTCAAGGTCACTTTTTGGGGGTTCCGGGACCATCTTGGCGGAAAAGGAACCGTTTCTGGTTACTTTTGTTAGCCAATCCACTTGGGAAGTGAGATGGGCTCTCTGGGGGCTCGGGATGTGTTTTTTTTTCTTCCCCAGCTTAAAGGGGGTTCCGGGGCTGTTGGGTACCCAGATTATCTGGGCTTGTTGCTGTTTGTTCTGGGAGGGGCTTTCCAGTGCCCACGGAAGGGCGGGGGCGTTCAAGACTTGGGTCGGATGCCGATTTCCGGTCGCCGTATTGGAAGCGGGGAAACAGATACAAGTCTGCAGGCGCCACTTGCGCATAAAAAATGGGAAGCAGACACACATGCATGAAACTAGCGCTCACTTTCCAGTATGCTTTCGGGCCACCCGTGGTTCTAGTTGTAGTTGCATGTGGCTGGTGAACTTAAGCAATGTTTAGGTTGCATCCGGTGCCCGAGGCACCTACACCCACGCCAGCGGTTCCAAGTTCAGCGGCGAGTGGCAGGAGAGTTGTGCACATGGAGCATGGTGCATTGCCTGACTATGCTAGACTTTTTTCCAACCTTTGTTTTCCCGGGCTTACTCCCAACAGTACCCAGCTGTTAGGTAGATAAGTAATTGTGTCTAGAAGTGTCACTGTACCGAGTTGCAATTGTGTAATGGAGTTGGGAAATTCCCACCTCCAGAGTTGAAACTTGTTATACCCTGCCAGTGCGAAATCCCTTTCAAGCAATCCGAACAACACAGCGTGCTCCCTCTCTTCCAGAGTGGTGAGCGGCGGGCTACGGGGCCAGAGTTCCCTTTGGCCCGTGGTTTGCGCCAGCCAAAAGTTACTGGTTGAATTTTTGGGGGTGCAAGTCTGACAAAGTGCCAAAGCAGTACGTTGTCACTTGGCCGGGATTTATCTGGCACCATGATTTTTAGCATGATCAATTTCAAGGAAACAACACCATTTTCGGGCATTGATAACCCGCCCAGAAACAGTCAACATAAGGAACCCAGCTTATTGTGACTCAATTGGCCTTCGCTTGCTGGGAGAACTGTCGCGTCATACAACCCTCATGTACGTAGTAAATCAATTGTAGCCATGTTGATAAGTGGAATAAACCCAGTTACCCCAGTTGTGTCCCTGGCCCTGGTTGAAACCTAATTTGGTTCAACATCCAAGTCAAAACCTTCGGCATTTGAAAAAAGCTTCTCGATTTGCATCATATCCCCCTCAGTTGGTTGCTTGATTAACCCCGGCGACTTAGAGGCCTTGGGCCGGAAAAACAACAACTACGTTTAGGCCTCCACACGCAACCAATCCTTGAGGCTTCACTGTTATTGGATCAAGTTGTTTATTGTTATTATCATTATTATTATCAATAATAATTATTATCATTATTTTCATTATTATCATGTATTATTATTAGTATTATTAGTATTAGTATCATTGTCAGTGTTATTATTATTAATATGTTTGTTTTTTGGGGTTCTATTCATTTTTAGTAGGGGGCTGCAAAGAACAAAGTAGTTTTGTTGCCATACCAAGGGTTGTGAAGCAGCACTGCCCCAGTGATAACGTTGCTACGCATGTGTCCATCAATTCCCTGAGAGAACATGCGACGAAATCCGCTTCTCGCACCACCGTTCAGAAGCCCTGATGATTCCCCTGTCAATACCAACGAACGGTATGGTTTCCCGCGTGGCTTTCAAGCAAGTCCACCCACAGTAGGTCTTCGGGCGCCAACATATGTGTTTTTTGTTTTCTTCGGTAGGAACCGCTCACCGAAAGGGCCCAGCAACTTCGATATAACCAATGTTCAGGCCCATCCTACAATCCCAACTCTCATGCGCCTGCCATGACTCGGGGTCTCCTGATTTCATTTTGTCCCATGTAATCAAGAGATGTACCGAAGCCCAGCACCCTCAAGGTGGTTGCAAGGGTTGGCCAGGCGAAACCGTACGGATGCAGCCTGCAAGTAAACCAACCATACTCAATTTACTCAACCGCAATTTTATGAGTAAACAATGGGTTTGCTAGAGGCTGGCAATAAGCTGAACCTTGCACCCCAAGGAATTCTATCTTCAGCTCCTTGGAACATTTCTGTAGACCCACCTTTCTCTTGGTCCAGCTCAATAAGTTCGAGGCACGTGTCCTTCAGACAATGGTCAAGCAACACGCGGCCATGCAACGCGCAGAACATCATCAGCTTGATGTTTGTTTGCCAAACAGAGGGCCGGACGGAAGGGTGCAGCTTTCATTAGGCATAGCGGGATCGCGGCTTGGCAACGTCAATTGGTGCCTCTGCTTCGGGTTGAGTGCGCCTTCGTTTCCATAATCGGTTGTAGTGCGGAGGTGGGGCCTGCAAAAAAAACCAGCCCGTGTGTGTGTGCTTTGCCCCAAACACATACCAATTGGTTGGGCCCTTGGGCCAGGGCCTCGGCAAGGTTTGTTGGAGCAACACCTACTTGCTAGGTCCCCCAGTAGTGCCCGTTTACCTTTTTTTTGGGGGGGGAGGGTTCCCCTACAAGACTAGACTGCAGAAAAAAGTTGGTACCCTTATTCTAACCTCTCCACTGGAGGACCTAGCTTGAAAAGGTGTTGGCCTAGGCTCCTGGGCCTTCCTTCCGTTAGGACGACAAGCAGCATGGCTACGGCGAAGAGACGTGGCCCGATGGAGCGAGGTACGCGGGGAGCTCAGAGAAGACGCAAGGCGAGTTGCGCAAGACGGGTCTCTTTTTGCCCTTTGTTCGGGTTTTTCCATGGCGATCACGGGTGTGGGGGCTCCCTGCACGCCATGTTTTGTTGTTCTTCCTTCTTTTTTTTCCGGGCCAATAAGGCCTTTTTTTTCCGGGCCATCAAGATGAGATCCTTGGGCCAGTTCTCTGTGTTTTGTGCCTGTATCTCAAAGTCAGGTATTCCCTGCTTGGATTTGAAACCCTGGATTTGTTTCGGGGTACATGGGAAGCCGACCCGAAGTAACCTCCAAAGTCCTGCAAGTCAGCAGGAACCTGAAGACGAGGGTCTGATTTCAAAGAGAGATTCCATTGATATGTTTTTTTTTTTTTGGGGGGGGGGGGGGCTGAGATCCAATGTCGATCTGCAAAAGAGTACCAACTGTTGGCAGCACTTGTTCGTTGCCCCAATTGTGAACAACTGTTGCAGCCTTTTCAGACTTGTGTGGCACTTCCAACCAGAGGCAATGGGTCCACTGGTTAAACATCACCAAAAAAAAGAAGAAAGAAGCAGAGCGACTCGACCACTGCTTTGCTTCCCGCCGTTGCCGTACGTTGAGGTGGGCGAGTATCAGAACGGCCTCAAGTCGGCAGCTCAGCCACTGCCGGACCGGGCAGGTCAGGAGCCATCACTCGATGCGAGGTACATGGAATCCCCAGGAGGTTCATCTCAACATGCTGTCAGTTGGTCTGTCCATTTGTGTGTCCATGTCCATGTACTGTTTGTCTGCCTGTTTGTTTGTTGATGTTTGTTTGCTGCTCCACATTTTTCCCCGAATCAGATGGTTGTCCGGCGCAAATTCCAACAAGGTCTGGCAAGGGCGATTTCACCTGGGCGGACGGCTCCAGTTACTCAGGCGCGGCCGAATGGGACTCGGATCTTTTTTTTGAAGCCCTGATTGGTACCCTCTGCTGTCTGGGTTAACTAGGGTAACGGTGATATTGACGTTGGGAAATCAAATCAGAAACCAGGGTTTCAAAATGGTGGTGCGAAATGGATTTCGTTCATCCACTGTAGTCTCCTGGTCAAGCACTCAAGTACTCGATAGTTTTGGCTGGATGGTGCAAATCCAGGGGTCCAACATGGGTTCAAACTAGGAAACGGGCGTGCTACTACATTGGTAGGTGTTGTTTGTGGTGGTCCCCTATTAGTGTCGGGCATTCATACGGTATGTTTTTTTGAGGGCACCTCGTTTGAGGGCGCCCCTTGTTAGGTTACCTAAAGCGGAGACATGAGAGACCAAACAATAATCATATGGGAGTGTTCGAATAAAGGCGTCGATGATTTACGGCTCCTTCCTCTGAAAACGCCATCCAACTGCTTTCAGCCATGTTGAGAGAGACCCATGTATAGTGTGAACCCCCACTTTGTTGCGTAAATAACATAAGCGGCACACTAGTTGGAATTTGGGGATTGGGGCACCACAAAGCTAGATTAATACATGACCATATGGGGAAACAGCGTTGGTCATTGTTCACCATGGCTGCAAGTTTGTAGCACGCGGGTTCCTCTAAAATAGGGAACTCCCAACGAGGTTGGTTTTCCTTTGGTTTCCCTTGGCAACCCAAAGCAGGCTACCTTCCAACAACACTCCCACATTGGGAAGTGCAGCCCCTTATATTGTTGAACGCAACCGTGGCTCAAAACTGGCCCTTTGGTCTGTTCAGGGTAGGACGCGCTAGGACGCGCTTTTGCCAAAGGCGATAAGTAGGTCGTAGGAAGATAGGTGTTTCAATAGGCAGTCACTCAGTCCAATCAACTCGAGGAGGTTGGTTCTGGTTTCCTTTTGCGCTTTGGGCGTGAACCACGTTTTGTCCCAAGAGAATAAGGTATGTAGGTGTTTTGGCCCCGAACTATGCAGTATTTCGTTTTGAAGACCCACAACGGGTTGGGACACGCCACCGAATTGGGTCGCGCAATCGCGAGAGTCCAGGCCAGTTTTTCGAGAACGCACCTGGCCTGCATGCGAGTCTCCAGGTGTCGGTGCGGGTTCTGCCATGGGTCTTCCAATTTATGCCAGTTGTCCCGTGGATTCCGCCCGTTTTTTCAGCTTTTCTTGGGAAGGGTTGCGATTCCTTTACACTCAACGAACCAAAAAGGATGCCTTTTTTGTAGCATGGCCACTGGGCATCTGAGTTATGGGTTTCGAGCTCGCCGATTCCAGGGGTAGACCGAGCTGACTATGCTGACGGAGTCCCTTGTTTCCGGTTTGTCCAAAATTCCTGCAGGATTTACAGGTGTACCCCTTCTTGGTGATTGAAAGGAAAATCCAAATCCACTTTGTTGTCCCACATGTTGAGACAAACTCGTATGGATCTTTTCTTGAACTATTTTTGATGGCTTTTTGAGCGGGGAGCCAACACTTTTGGTCCCTTCTATTTTGACGCATACCTTAAAAGGCAGCAAGTAATGCAATTATTGGTTGTCTGTTGTAGTTTGGGGAGGACGTGCAGATTTCATGTTCAAAACCAGGGGTTCGGCACGTTTTCCCCCACTTTCCCCATGTCCCCTTGACTCATGTGGCAGCTCAGGCAATGCATGGCCTAGGGACACGCACACCCCGTGGTTTGTTTCAAGCTGATGAATCTGAAAGCTGATTTCCTTTGTAACTGCCAATGTTACGCCAGAGGGCACAGCCCAAGGCCGTTGTGGGGGAGCGGTTTTCAGCTCCCTCCCCCCCCCCCCGGTCCAAATCGATGGATCGATGGCCCGTGTTGTTCGTGAGTTGTTCTCAGATCGGATGATGTTTACAAGGGCTATGTACAAAGTCCGCCATTTTGAGATGTCATGCGCCAAAGACGAAGCAACTCGCCCAATGATTCTATGTCCTATAGTTAACCAAGGCAACCACCCTTTGAACACGAACATCGAAAAGGCTTACCCCACATGCCCGGGCCTTGCCTTGCCATCTACGGATGTCTGGTCTCTTCTACCGCTCGCCCAGTCCTGGCCCCATGGGCCGAGGGTATCTGCTGATGTGATAGAAGTTATCATCCATTTGCTTAAGAATATATGTGATTTTCCCCTCTTGGTTTTTAGAGGGAATCTATCACTACTGGAAATATGTTTTTTTTGGGGGGGGGCTGAAGCAACTGGATTTTGGTCGAAAAATAGATGGCGATTCCTGGTTTACCTGATATTTTCATCTACCAGGGCAATCCATCTATTTCCAACCAAAAAGGACACCTCTGCTCCAGAACGGGTTCATCCCTTGACCTGGGGAACCCCCCTTGACTCCTTGACGCCCGACGCACGTCGGCCCGAGGACATCCACGGCGAGGGCAAGTACAGCTGGGAGGACGGGCGCGTCTACGAGGGCCAGTGGGACCGGAACCGCATGCACGGCAAGGGCAAGTTCCGCTGGGCCGACGGCCGGGTCTATGAGGGCGGCCGCCCGGACCGGAAGGGAGCGGAAGGGGGGACCGGAAGGGGGGACCGGAAGAGGGGACCGGGGTGGAGGGGGAGGGGGGGGACCGGAAGGGGGGACCGGGAAGGAAAACGTAGATTGATCTCAAAACGAAATGTGGAAAATCGCCAAACCCCGCAACCTCATTGTTGTGCCAGGGCTGTGGGAAATGGCCACTTCTATGATACAACAAAAAGAGCCTCCCAAAGACTAACCCCCCATATAAAAAGGGGATTCCAACTTGTATCACAGAGGTGGTTGGATAAACCCCGAGTGATCCCACCCTGTTTTGCCCCATGGGCCTAGAAAAAGGTCCCTAGAAAATCCTGAGACTCGGTTTCTCACGCTGGGTTTCGCGGCACCTTTGGGTCCCCTCCAAAAAAAATCGGCCGAGGAAGATCACCCACTACCAATCGCGACCCCGTTTTTTTTGCGATGAACAGGGAGTTGGGGGTGAGTTTGTACAACTTTCCACAGTTTCCCGTGCCTCATGATTTCCTAATTGGGTGCCCCGTCCGTTTGGTTCCTGACCTCTCTAGCAGGAAACTGCGTAAACCTTTCTGTGGATGTTTTCGTTTTTCTAAAGGGCGCGTGTTTTGAGACCCCCTATCCCTGGAAACTTGGAGTGTATTTGTGTTGCAAAAAACATGGTTTTAATGGAAACTTTCGTGTGGGTTCCATGGCCTTTGGGTGAGGATTGTTCTAGATGTGTCAATGAAGAAGTGGCTGCTCTGGCAACAAGTGGTGTCGTCCATTGAATCCCAATCCTGTTCCATTTTGCCTCCATCGCATCCATCTGAACCCAGGATCAATAAACAACCCCTGGTTGGTGTCCCACTTAAACGCGAATTCTTCACTTTGGGAGGGAAATGGCTCCTATCTCTTGGCCAGGTTTATTCATTTGGGATTTGCATGACTGAACAATCCAGTGGTTGTGTGTAATCCTGAACAAACCTAGCAGAATCAGGCTTGGGCTATGAGGCTGTCGACATTGAACCTATTCAAAGTGTACCTTGAGGATGTCTTAACCACCATGATTTGTCATTCCCCGGGGGCCCCGACAACATACAGTTGAAGTCAAGCATGATGGACAGGAGCAAGGATTGATGTGTCCAAGAGAGAGGACGGACCCCAGCAAGGGGTTCGGTTCGCTTTGGTTTCAAATGGCACCCTTGCAATATTGAATATTGGATGTTGTTGGTTGCCAGGTTGCTGTGATGCCACCCATGTTCAAGAGATGAACTGCAGGGAGGAATTCCATTTCAAGATGTTCCAAGCATGGAGCAGGGGTTGCCCGACGATAAAGAAACTGAAACTATACGAACTTGCATTGGTTGTATTTGGGTTAGACCATCTCTTGTAACCTTTGAGAGAACAACAGTTTCCAAGCACGCAACAACATGCCGATCACTCCTCGCATCCTCACTTTGAACCCAGAGCGATCAAATGGAACCAGCCACACGGGAAGTTGCAACTGAAAGCCAACAGTTTGCCGCACTTGAGCCACAATCCAATCGCACGTACCGGGTAGATGGCCAGAAGTAGTTACGGCCGCCTTTCCAATTCCTTCTATGGATTTGGGTAGACCATTTTAATACCAAGTTTGATTGTGCCGCATTTGACTTGTGAAGCCGATCTCTCGCAGCTGGTCCCAAGCCACAGCGAGCCACTTCTGCCTTCGCTTTTTCGCTCCGAGGCTATGTGAATGACTCCAAGGACGGGGTTGAACGGTTGTTCACAGACTTGGGAAGACACCCTTTCGGAATGTCGGAATCCTTGGCCAAGTCTTGTCATTTGGATCTTGTTTTCCCCCCAAATGAAGGCAGTTGTTTTTATTTGTTTAACCCCGAAAAGTGACGACCAGCGGGGGGCTGTCCTGTACAATGGCCGGTCAACCTGGACTAGGGGTTTTCATTGGAGATCCCATTCGAGCAACCTTTTGGAGAACCCCCCCCCAGAAAAAGAACAAGAAGGCGTAACGGTGTTTACTTTGAAATCGCTCAACATGGGGATACCAACTCCAAAAACGACAGACCCATGTTGGGTGTAATGAACCCTTTCATTTGCTGAAATTAGTATTGTCTGTTTTCCCCTGTTGGTTTTAAAGGGAAACAATCTTACTACTGGAATTCATTTTTCCAGGCTTAAGCAAATGGAAGAACCAACCCTACCCCTGGTGTCCTTTCCCCCGCTTTCCTTGGACAGGAGGGCTTTGGCACCTTCTCCTGGCCGGACGGCCGCTCCTACGAGGGCCAGTGGGCCGAGGGCAAGCAGCGTCTCGGAATCAACGAACGTCCGGAGCTCCGTTGCCCAGTGCCCAGTTGCCAAGTGGATTCCGGCCTTTTTTTTCTGCTTTTTTTGGGAAGGGCCAAGTGGACTCCGCCCTGTTTGTTTTCAGCTTTTTTTGGGAAGGGTTCCAATTCCCAAGCAAAAAAGGATGTGCTTTTCTTTTTGTTTCCCATGGCCGCTGGGCGTGTGAGAGTGGGTTGCTTCCTTTTTTCCAGCTTTTGTTGGGTAAGGGTTCCGATTCCTTTAAACTCAACCAACCACAAAAATCGGGGTGCTGATCCTTTCTTTCGAATGGCCACTGGGCATCTTTGGCAGCGCCCAAAACCGGAGCTTGAAAGCGGTTGGTGTCCTTCTTTTCCAGTTCAGGACACCTCCTTATGAGAGGGCTGTGAGGGGGGAGAGGGGGAGGCTTAGACAGTTGAGACCTTGGAGAGGTCTGTGTGAGGGCGGTGAGGGGTTGGGGGGGGGGGGGGTCCTGCTGGATTCATTGAAAATGAGAGTCCTGAGAAGCCCGAGTCCTAAATCCAGAAATGAGTTAATGCTAAAAGCACGTCAAAAGCAGTTTAGGACTCTGGGGTCCGGAACTAAGGGACATACAGGGACACATGTGGACAGAGTCGTTCACACCTGTGAAGAGATACGCTTTGTAAGATATAATATGTTCAAACGCTTTTCTGTGACACTGACCCACCTTCTCTCGGGCAGGCATCAATCTGAGGCATTTGAAGGGGGGTGCATACGCCTCACTTGCTTCTTACTGGTTAATTGATGTGGTTGTGTCTTGCTTGGCGGTACTCTGTTTATTGTTTTCTAGTGAAACGAAATTGTTTGGAGACAACCCCAAGTAGTTGTTCGGAAGTCATTTGGGCCTCTTCCAGGTATATCTCGAGCCCCCGCGAAGGTTTCGTACCTATAGGGAGTGTGGATTTCAGGGTTGTGAACCATTGTATTGGGAGTGGCCGTGCTCCATTTGGTCTTTGTTCAGAGACCCCCGCCCCCCCCCAAAAAAGGTTCGATGAGAACTCTTCCAAGAACCCCTCCCAGGAAGGTTCTATAGATGTTTCTTATAGTGCGGCCTTTGGTTGACTTCTCTATTGCCATTTCCCATTGGTTGTTGGTTTTCCACTTGCTTTGGTGGCAAAGATAGAGGGGCAAACCAACCAGACGGCCCAAGACCCTTTAATTGTTCATAGGTTGTGGTGGGCAAATTTAGGGTTTGAAGGCTGGCTTGATTTGGGTATGTGTAAAGATCGGGTCCCCCAGCAAGGATTGTTGTTCCTGCTGGTTTCCTTTAACAACCCAAACAAACGGTGTCTTCACAAAAGTTGGGGGGTCCCCCACCATGGATTTCGATGCTCCCTTTGGTCCCCTTTAAACCAACAGCCTCAAAAAATGGCTACCCTCAAAAAGCTACGGCTCACGCCATTGGTGTACAACCCGAACAAACAAATGGTGCCCTCAAAAACGCCATGGCACGCCATTTTTATGAAGCTCCTCAGCGTAGAAGTCATTCGCCGAGGCATGGGCAGGGGGTCTTCACCAACCAGCGGAATGAGCGCAAGGAGGGCGTCTGGGTGCAGGGCAAGCGCCAGCAGTAGAGTCGCTTTGCGACGGGTCCGTAGACTTGACGTGCTGCTGCGAGTGTGAGGTTTGGAGGTCAGGAGGGTGTTTTCTGACGTTTACTCAATTCCTGAGTTCCGTTTCAGACTGTAGTTACTTTTTTGGTTTGGACTAGTTTGGTGGTAAATAAAAGGTGTGGTGACTTTGTTTGGGTCGTTCATAAAGGGAGTTTAGAGGTTGGAGGGATCTATGACATATCCCAGTGTAATTTTTAGGAGAGCAATGCGCCGAGAAAAGGGATCTGGTCGATTTCTGGAAAGTTTGCTCGGGAGAAGCACCTTTTGGTTGACTTCTTTGCAGCAATCTCTTGCAAAACCCCCTAAACTGCTCCAAAGTCCAACAAACCATTTGAGCCACGTGCTCAAAACCTGGGTAGATGAAGGTTGGTAAGGGACAATCCCAACCGTAAATAGCTGCGGATATCCGCCTTCTTAATTCTTGAAGCATGGTTCTGGGTCAACCAATTTTAATCCCGGGTTTTGATTGTGGTTCATTTGGTGCCCCTTTGGAGTTCCAACCTTAGAATCAACTACCGAGGATGAGAACTGGTCTCGCTTGAAGTGTGGCATTGGTTTGGTGGATCCCAAGGAAACTTAGTCAGGGGTCCCTGGTGTGGATTGCCAAATCAGAAGCCCTGGAATGATGAGTTCCCTGATGCCAACCAATAATGGCTTCAACCATGGTTTCCACGTGGTGCGAAATGGATTTCGCCACCATCCACAGCATGTTCCCTTGTTTCCGGATTTTCAGGTGGGTTTCCCTCAATGCCTCAGGGTGAACATAGGGAGCCCTGCGATGTTCTCCCAGAAGGACTCAGCTGAAGTTCAAGCCTTGCAAAGCGGGGGTTCTCCAGATAGGAATTGGTCTCAAAGATGGTTGGTTTTGGTTTAGTGCCCCTTGAAAGACCACAAAAGGGTCGAGTGACCAGTTTGAGAAACACTCATTCATACTGGGGGTGGAGGAAATCCTACAGGTGGCATGGATACCCTATACCGGGATAAGCCAATCAGTGTATTTTGTCCACCCACAAGGACACCATTCCTTGAGAAAACGCTCGCTGACTGTGCTAAGTCCAA
>CAUJNA010002024.1:445000-757500 GCA_963377175.1 Effrenium voratum
TTCTCCTTTTGGTACCCTTAGACTTTGAGGTAGATGGTTGAGGCTGAAGGGACTTCTGACATGATGTTGACCCCGGATCCAGAAAGCTGTCCTATCCAGGGGTGGTGTTTTTTTGTGCAGGGGTTCCCATTATCCCACAAGTTGAACTTTGGAAAGGGACCAACGACCGACGCGAAGCCGAAGGTCCGAAGGTCCCGGAACTTGGAATCCATCCAGATCGAAGCCGAGACTTTCGGTTCGACTTCAGCCGCGGCCGAATCGGCGTTTCGATCCGGTGGAACAAAATTCAACTATAGGCACAGTAATGAGTTGGACGGGTCCCGCTGACGGGCGCCAGTGACAAAGCATGCCCAGAAGGGGGGCCAACGGTGTGGAGGGAAACCTGGGCTGTTCAACTTCTTAATCATACCTCGGGTTAGAAAAGGGGTCCCCTTTGTGGTTTGGTCAAGAGCCCAGGTGTGTTCTTTGGATCCCTTTCGGGGCTCTGACAACAGGGGTCCCTATATTTTCTTTTTTTTTTGGTGGTTGTAAACATCACCTTCTTGCCCTAAGCTGAGCTTCCCTTGGGGCCGATGTTTCGAGGGGAAGTACCTCGGGAGTCCATGAGTTGCACATCTCCCGCGTGACAAATGCCCAGAGGGGCCCAATTGGTTGGAGAGAAGGACACCTGGGCGGCTCAAATCCAAGTCATACCCGAGCCACGTGCTCAAAACCCGGGTATATGCAGGGTAGTAAGGGGCAGTCGCAGCCGGAAATGGTTGCGGATATCCGCCTCTCTAATTGTTTACATGGTTCTGGGTTCACCATTTTTGTACCAGGTTTTGATTGTGACTCACCTGGGGTTAGACAAGGGGTCCCCTTTGTGGCTTGGCCAAGAACAAAAAGCAACTATATTTCAAGCAATCGTTGCAAATTTACCAGATCAATCCGCTATTGCTCAACAACAAAATGAATGGATATGTTCAAGTATTGAACATGTGGCCAACAGCGCAGGTGCGTTCTTTGGAGCTACTCCCTTTCGGGGCTCTCACAATCTGACCCCACCTTGTCCTCGCGCCGGAAAGCCATGGGAGCCCTGCCCTGTCCGCCCGAATCGGCGATGGGAACTCGGCCCAAAGCGGCCAAGCAATGTGTTTCGCTGTTTTTTCTTGGCCAGGGTTTCAATACCCGAGACTTAGGGTGTCAATACTCCAGACTTGGGGTTCCAATACTCATGACTTAAGGTGTCAAGACTTCAGACTTAGGGTTTCAATACTCCATACCTAGTGTTTCAATACTCCAGACTCAGGGTTTCAATACTGCAGACTCAGGGTTTCAATACTCCAGACTCAGGGTTTCAATACTGCAGATTTAGGGTTTCAATACCCAAGACTTAGGGTGGAATACTCCAGACTCGGGTTTCAATACTCCAGACTCAGGGTTTCAATACTCCAGCTTTGGGGTTTCAATTCTCCAGACTTAAGGTGTCAATACTCCAAACTTAGGGATTCAATACTCATGACTTAGGGAATCAATACTCCAGACTCAGGGCTTCAGTAGCTCAGATTTGGGGTTTCAATACTCCAGCAATACTCCAGACTTAGGGATTCAATACTCCACACTTTGGGTTTCAATACCCGAGACTTAGGGTGTCAATTCTCCAGACATTGGCTTTCAAGACTTCATACCTAGTGTTTCAATACTGCAGACTCAGGGTTTCAATACTCCAGACTCAGGGTTTTAATACTCATGACTTAAGGTGTCAATACTCCAGACTTAGGGATTCAATACTCATGACTTAGGGATTCAATACTCCAGACTTAGGGTTTTAATACTCCAGACTTAGGGTTTCAATACTCCAGACTTAGGGTTTCAATACTCCAGATTTGGGGTTTCAATACTCCAGACTTAGGGTTTTAATACTCCAGACTTAGGGTTTCAATACTCCAGATTGGGGGTTTTAATACTCGTGACTTTGGGTTTCAATACTGCAGACTTGGGGTTTCAATACTGCAGACTCAGGGTTTCAATACTCCAGACTCAGGGTTTTAATACTCCGGACTTTCGGTTTCAATACTCCTGACTCAGGGTTCAACACTTCAGACTTAGGGTTTCCAAACTCCAGACTTCAAGGCAGTCAACAAGGCATCCTTTGGGATCAGACACCCGAAACCCTGTTCCTGGCGCGAGCAGAAGTTCAGAAGGATCGGCCAATTCGGGCCCCCCACTGGGGTTGGCCTTTGTTTTTCCCAGGCCCCAGACCCTCTACCCAGCGGATTCATTTACCTGGTGTTGTGGGTGACTAAGGGAATCACCCTTTAAAAGCCAAATGCCTTACCTAGTGTTGTAGGTAACAAAGGGAATCACCCTTTAAAAGCCAAAAGGACATTGTTGGACAACTAAGTGGCTGGGATTTATCGGGGTTAGATTGAAGTTTCATTTTCGGCCTGCATTGAATCCAGAGTCCAATCGGCATGGTCCATTGGGGTGGTGCAAACCAACCTCGATCCACTTCCCCCAGAGAAAGCCAACAGCTCCACATCCGGATGGACAGAACATCCCATTTCTCGCACCGGCTGTTAGATGGTGTATAACTCATTTCTTGGAGTTCATTCACAGACCGTCCTGTTCGCCCATCGTTCCGGCTGTTTACAGGGGTCCCCATATTTCCCTTCTGGACGGTTTAAAACAACACCTTTTTGGCCCATGAAAGGTGATGGTCATGGGAATCCCTGTAGGGACATGTAGCGACACTTCCTCAGAAACATGCGGGATTCCTTATCCCTTGGTGAGGGTGATGATTTAAGGGGAAGAACTCGGGAGCCCTGGTTTACCTCGCCCCTGTCCGAGCAATGTGACACGTTTCATCCCTCGACCTCGGCAGATTTGCCTCGAAGCGAAAGAAGCGAGAGAGACCCACCGGGCCACTGGCCGGCGGATGGTGCGAAATCCGCTCAGGCACCGCTTGAAAGCCATGGTTGAAACCATTTTTGTTGGGTATTTGCAGGGGAATCATCAGAAACCAGGGATTCTTTGGTGGTGCAGGATTTCGTCCATCCGCAGTATCTCTGGGGGCAAGGGACGTTTGTTGGATCTGGTCTTGCAACCACCCCCTTCGAGTGCAGTCACAGCTACTAGGGGTCCAAAGTTGTTTCTTGCTTCCAGATACAGCTAAGCAGTTTCTAGAAGCTGATTTTTCGGGACCGGTTCCGCATTTTTCCACTCTCAAGTATGTCAGCATGCAAAACAGTAGACTTCAAGCTGTTGGATAAGCAGCGGCCAGTGGCTTCATTGGAACGCCAAAACTTCTCATCGGTTTTGCCAGATGGCCGCTGCGTTTCAAGACCAAACCTTGAAGGCGCAAACTTTGTGCTGATGGACATCCCTTCAAGTTGCTACTCGAAAGCCTGAGCCATCGGGAGGGCAGGCAATGGACAGGAAGAAGTTACGCATACTTTTCCACCCAACTCGCCCAACGGCCGGCGTTTTTTGCCTCGCGTTTTCTCCCCGGGACTTGGAATTTTTCCCAGGGCTGCCGCCAGCTGGGCTCAAAGGAAGCCAGAAAGACTTAGCTCAGCTTGTGATAAATCTGAATTTCCACTAAGCCTGCGGACATCAGTTACCCTCCTGTCGTTGCCCTGGAACCCGCCAGAGAAATGGTGCCTTCAAAAAGGAAATTCCGGGGCCCGACCAAGTCGCTACGGCAATGGCCGATAGCTGATTGTCAAACATGATGATCAAACAACAATCCCGGTGGATCCCTGTTAACCGTGTAGTGGATTACCAGCCATTTTCCTTTCGGTTTCTAAAGGTGATTCCTTTGGTTCGGGTAATGTATCCACTGAGAATGAGTCTACAATCCTGGTGTCGATTTGGGATGATATTTTGTGCCGCCCACGGCCCAATAAGGGGGTCTTCATTTTGATCACCAGCCCAGAAAGTCGGCGAACACAAGCACATGCTTCGTGCACGAAGGACTGAGGCCGGTTTGAGGTTTTTTTCGGCTTACCCGGATCAACTTGGTGCCACGAGGGGACAACGAAAGTCACTCGTTTGCGAGCTTCATGCGTGCGCTTCCTTGAAGTTAGGAGACGCCTTTTGGACCCTATCGATCAGAAGGTTCTACTCACTCCAAAACGGACTTAAGGAAGACAATTTTCTTGGCAAACAAGTTGAGATGCTTTGTCCAATCCACAGAAGACAGTCCAAGAACTCTCCCTGTGAGGCCAGGGGGGGAGGGGCTTGGGTTTCCTCCCAACGCGCCGGGTCCATGTACGCATGGACCGCGGGCGGCAAGGCTGGGCCGCGAGCGACTCTTGGGAGCGTGGTTTAGTGGTGGAACATGGGGTGCAGTGGCACAAAAAGTCCGCTTTCCCGTTGTACCCCAAGCCAACCCCCCCCCCAAAATGGCCGGTGTTCTATTGGCACACGAGGGGCTCCGTGCTTTGGTTGGAGATGTCTTTTGACCCTTTGAGCGTTTCAACAGGATCAAAGCATCCGACCTCGACAGGCGCCTGGTCGAAACATCCACACGCAGAATCGAGTGCATGCCAGTTTTGATGGTGCTTACCTGGATTGCCCCAAGTATGGATTTGAAGAATCCAAGCAGGTACACAAGGAGCGCACGTGCGAAGCATTAAATTGACATACAATGTGGATGTGCACCGCCTGCGTTTTGTTCAGGGGGGAAGCATTTTTGTTTGCAAACTTGACTTGAGGGCTGGCCAGGATGGACGATTCTCCAAAAACAGGTTACTCACTTCCTGAGTTCCTGGACTCTGGTGGCAACCAACAAGTCTACCTGCAGTCTCCATGCCCCTTTAAAAATAAGTCCATAACCCTATTATTTTGGGTAATGCCCCCATTCTGCAAGGGTCATGGAGACTCCAGTAGACTCTTTTTGGCCAATCCACTCAGCGGCCACCAAAAAGTTTAGACTGTTTTTGGCCAATCCACTCAACTGGTGGGACAAAAGACCTGGGGTAGACTTAAAATACATTTTACATTTTTCCAGTGACTCAAATTGAGGCAAACAATAAAATATACATTCTATAACTGGGCCTTACTGTTTTCCTGGGACGAGCGGCTGCTCAGCCAGGTCTGCGCTGCCTGGCTTTCGCTGCGGCGCTCTGCCTCGCGCCGCCTGGCCAGGAGGGCGGCCGCTCGCTTTGGGGAGGTTTCGCGGGGCAGCGGTGGCATTGTGTTGGTTGGTTCGCCTCCAACATGATGAAGCAGGGTTGTGGAATCAAGGGGTTTATTCCCACTTATATGATAAGGGAATCTCCCCCTTATGGGGCATTAGTCTTTGGGAAGCCCTTTTTGTTGTATCACAGAAGTGGTCATTTCCCACAACCCTGTGATGAAGGGTACACCTAGTACTGTGGATGGAAACCCAAATCGTTTCTGATTTACAGATGGACGAAATCACCCAAAAGAAATCCTGGAATAAGGAATCCCCTTGTAAATGCCAACAATGGTGTCCCATGGTTTCCAGATGGTGCACGATCTCTTCCATCCACAGAATGTTGGTTATTCTGCAAGGGGATGAAAGGGTAAAGTCGTCGAATTAAGGGTTGTCGTCCTCCAAAGGGCTTTTGCATGGGGCAGATCTGATGTGGAGCATTTTGTGAGAAGATGATCTTTGGTGTGCAACAGAGTTGGGCCTTTGGCAGTTTGACCTGGATAGAAATACGCTGCTCCATGTGCCTGTTTTATGGCCAGCTGCCCGGTTCGGAGTTAAATGAGCTCACCATGATGAAGGTCCTTTACTCAAGCAAAGCAATTTGCAAATCCATCCATCCTTTTGGGTTCCGGAAGCTAAAAACGTTACGTGCTCTCTAGCATCCTGAACAGTAAAGAAGCAGTTTGGGACCTGCGATTCCGCTCCCAAGAAGAACCAGTTGAAACAGAAGGCGACACCTGGGCTAGTTTTGTCCAAAGCTTATCGGGAGAAGTTCGCTTTGGATGAAACGTGAAGATGTGGATGCCAAATTGATGTTTCCCTCTAGCACCTTTGAAAGGTTGCAGCTCAAGCCTTTTTGTTGCCGTAAATAGGATCCGACCACTCTTTGGCCCGCTTGTGGGATGTTGGTGTTGTTTGGTGCCGTCTTTGAAAACGGCTCTCTTGTTGTTAACGCCCAAAACAGGTTTGCATTCACCATTTCTGGTGGCTCGGTTCCTAGCTGGGTTCATGTGTGTTGTAAGAAGGGCTTTGCACAGCTTTGTGACCATCTTGCTACCCAGAGTCAAGTTTTACGGGCTGCTCATTCAAAATTAACCTTACTTTGAGTTTGGTGGCATACGTCTATGAATGTTAATAGGGAACCACCTCAAAGCTGGTTGGTTGACATGAATCCGCTCCTAAATGATGTCCACCAAAGGGTCCCCAATTAAAATTCATGCCCATACAGGCAAATATAGGGAGCCTTTTAAGGGGAAGTCCCAAAAAGCTTTTCGCCAGAAGGTGTCACCAGTCCCCGGGCCTACATCTGGAGCACAACAATCGCTCACCTTCAGAGATTTAAGAAACCAGCTGCAGGAGTTTCCTACAAGCGGGTGTGTGCGTGTGTGTGGTTTTGGGGAACACCCCTTTGGTGGATGTTAAAAGGGAAACAACATGTAAACCAAATTTGTTAGAGGCCAGGTGTTGGAGCTTGAAGGGATTGCTGCACCCGTGTACTCCAAACAGGGCGCAAATCATCTTGATTGTTTTGATAGCGGGGCTTTCCAGGGTAAAACCAGTTGAGATGGCTGAGAAAACATATACTATTTGGAGAGTCGGTGACCAACCGCGGGTACAGACAGTCCCGCCGTGCCTTTCTCAGTTTGCAATGTTTTGTGGCTGACGTGCTGAGTTGCTGTGCTTGTCGCTACCTCTTCCAGTTTCGTTTTTGGGGACTTACCATTGTTGCCTGGTTTTCCAAGGATCTGAGCCACAAGCAAGAAACAGGGGTAGGTGAAGGCTGGATTTGGGTCAACCGTTTTAATACCGATCGGTTTTGATTGTGACTCAGATAGTTGCAGCGCCCAAATGCCGCGTGTTTGCCTTGAAGCTTTGGGTTCTGAGCCTCCTGAAACTGAGGTACATCGCCGGGTACCTCCAAGGGGGCGCCCTTTGTCCACAGCTTGCGTGCCGTGGCGCTGAACTTTTTCGGGCGAAAGGCGAGAGCATCTGGCAGGGTGACACCAGCGCATTGCATCCTTTACCTGGATCCAGTTCTTGTTACTGGTGTAATAGTGTTCCAGGTGCAGATTGGGTTCCTGTTTCTGGTGTTGTGTGTACATTTGCAGATTGCGGTCGACCCAACGGAATCCCCTGATGCTCTGCTCGAAAACATGGCCAACTGGGTCCCTTGAAGTGAGCAGTTTGGGTGAATTCGTTTCACCTGGGGCAGCTACCTTCAGCCACCATCGAGCTCGGCTGCCCCGCTGAGCTGGTGGTTCTCCTCTTGGTTTCGATTCAAACCGACCCACGGAGCCTCAAAATGCAATTTGTTTTCCACAAGTTTTTTTTCGGGCCATGCGGGCACATGCCCCCATGTGGGAACATGCCCCCAAGTGACGAAACGGAATGTAGAAGAGTTGGAGCCTCAAACGAGGTTGGTGGACATGAATCCCCACCCCAATCATGTCCACAAAGGGGTGTTTTCCGCACTTAAAATTCAGAAACCCCCACTTGGACCCGGATTCCTGGGGTTGGTGATGATGTCCACGGGTTTTTTCCATTTAACACGTCACTCGGCGTCCATGCGTTTCGCATTTAACAATTTACTCAGATGGCCAACCGAAGTTCTGATCCGAGGACCTGGGCCAGAAGTCCGCAGGCAAATCGGGGAGGGAGCGTGAGCCAGGGCGGCTCCTGTCCTGCAGGTGTGACCCCTTGTTGGGATTGGCTGAGAGAGTAAAACCAACGAAAAAACCACCCTAATATCCCCCCGCGCCCCCACACCAACTTGGGGTCCGACGTCTTATATTTTTAAGGTGGACTGAATATGAAGCATAGTCTGAAAGTATTACTTTTGGTGTGCCCTGCTGTTGGGCCAAGAAACGGATGCTCCTCCAAGCAGGATGGTATTGGAAAGGTCCCTGGCTCGTTTGTGTTGTGTTTGTTCTCTCCCTTTTTCGGGTTTGCCTGTACGTGCCATTCAGAGTGGGCTGCGTTTCCAATGTGAGGACAGGCTTTCAAAGATTTAGTCCCAAAGGTGTGCGAACCCTTTCCTCACTTCCTGAGTTTTTGAACTTTAAACTTTTTGGGAAGATTTTAGTGGTAAATATAAAGTTTTGATTTTTTTTGGGCCATCCACTCAGCCAGTGAGCTTCAGAGAAGCTGAAAGGAAACCACCTGGAGGACGTCCAAGAAGCCATTTGAAGGGGTCCCTAACTTGTGTCGTCCAGCTCAGCTTCCATGGTTTTGTTGCTCGCTTTGGCTGGCCATTTCCATCTGAGAATCCGCTTTGGGTGATATCAGTAGGCTAGAAATCTAGGGACCCTGCACGTTGTTTGTACATTGTCTTTTTCTTTGCCAATCATGGAAGAAGTGGACAAGGGACCTGTTGAGATGATGATAGTCTCGCAAAATCATCCTGTGCACTTCCATGATTGGAGGGAGGTACTCACGTGATGTAACAAAAGTTGATCATTGAATTCCAGCCGTTCCCCTTGGTTTTTGCTTAGTGGCTAAGCTTGGGCCCACTCAAGCGGAACCAACCTCGAAAATCAAAGGTGTTCTTGGCTCGCGAAATCGCCGGCTACATGCCATGGTCAAGCCACCCTGGCATTTGTGGTTCACCAACACCCCATCCATTTGCTGAAACCAATATACTTTTCCCACTTAGTCTTAAAGGGAATGAATAACCGGGCATGAATTTCACCTCATTTTTCCGGGGCCGAAAAAGCGAATGGAAGCCACGCGCGCTTTGGGCGCCGGGCACGCCTTTGACCCCAGGACTTGGCTGAGACCTCGGCGATTCCTCTGGCGAGGGAGGAGGCCTTCGGCCGGGATGCCTTCGGCGGGGTCTCGCTGGCGTGGGCTGGAAAAAACCTGGAGGGGGACTTTGTGCCCTCCAAATGCTCTTTTTTTTTTGTGTGGTTTTGACGGAAAACCCATGTCCTCAGCAAGTGTTGCTGCATGGAGGGGGTGTCTTCTTTTGGAGGGTACCCCTTTTGCTTGGTTGTAAAGGAGAGCCAAAAGGCAAACCCACCATGTTTGGGGGTCCGATTCCTAAGAAAAGACACACACGTGTAGCATTCCAGAAACTCGCAGCTTGTTGGCAGGTGTCTTCTTAGTTTGAGTCAAGGCCCAACAGGTCTGAACAGGTTTACTCTCATCCACGAACATGAATTCCACCACAGGGTCTTCCAGAACCCCCTGCCCCGCCCAGTTCTTATGTTAGCGGATAGGTGATAATATAGGGGTTAAGTTGCTACACACATCATTAGGTTGGTTCAATGGCACCCCCCCGCCTAGTGTTGTATTTGTTGCTCGATGATTGTTGTTTTGTTTTGTGTGTGTGTGTGTGTTTCCGTGTTGTGCATTGTGTCTCTAGAGGTTAGCACCCTCTTTGTATCTATACCGCTTTGTATGGTTTGCCCTCGCATTGCAGCATTCATCCCATCTTGTATCATCAACCCCCCTATGAAAGAACACAGCAGAGATGCACAAAGGAGGGAACCTAAAGGGGAAACCAACCCACGTCCCTCTTCAACGGACTGTAGACTGCTGAAATGTTGACCGAGCATCAAGTATTGGTCCCCACAGAAAGCCCCACAAGCCCGAGCCCAATCCGTTCATCAAAGAATACTGGTCCATGAGCACACAGAGGCATGGTTGACCAACAAGCCAGGGTTTGTATCTGGGTTCATATGTGGGGGTGTTTTGTTTGTTGGTGGAACACGTTTTTGCAGCGTTTTGTACGGGAACCTAAGGGAGCGCACCGATTTTGGGGTTCCCTTTCTTGAACCAAGCCCATTGGACGCCAGGAATCCGTTCAGAGCGATGACGTCGCGCCCGTGGACGATTCGCCAGGCACTGGGAATCGCATCCAATGGAAAGTGAAGCGGTCCCTGGGTCGCTTGTGGTGTTGCCCCCATATTGGTTTGTTAAGATTCCGTTTGTCCCTGGGTGAAACGTGGGGAATCAGACCAGTTGTGGAGAAGAACACCCCCTTTTTAATAAACTGGGGTTGATGAATATGGGGCTCAACATTGAAGAACATAAAGGAGCTGGTCGGATCCGGGACCGGAATCTCAGTCAGGTTCCATAGTTAGTGAACATGCTTTATGGGGGCGTTCAAGATTTCTTTGGGGGCGGAGTCTGCTTGAGTTAGGATTTAGCGGATATTTTTGGAGGATGTCACTTTGTTACCCAGTGTTCATAGATCTTTTTCACAAGATACAAATTGGTCCTTCTGCCAAGCTACTCCAGGCTTCTACAAGCAGGAGGCAATCCATCAAGAAGCCTATCTATCCAAAGAACTCTATGTCTCTCTCTCCCTCTCCCTCTATCTCTTGTTTTTTAGGATCGCTTCTGTGACATGACTTGGTCGTGATTGCAAATAGGCTGACTTCCTGAGTTCATGAACTTTAAGCTTTTTGGGAAGACCATTTTAGTGGTAAATATACAGTTTGGGCTTTTTTTGGGCCCACTCAGCCAGTGAGGAAGGTGAGTCGGTTTCGAGGCCAAGTCCGCGAAGCCGGATCGATCGATTAGGCCAAAGTTTCCCGAGCACCGTCGTCTTTTCAGGGCTACCCCCGAAGGTCCGGCAAGGGAGTAGCAGCCGGGGGGGGTCCTACCCATGTTGGATCGGTTTATCCACTTGGGTGTGTGTGTGTGTGTGTCCAGTGGGCTTTCTTTTTTGGATGGTTCCATGTTTGTTTTTGTGCTTCTTCTTCTTCTTTTTGCGGACACCAAGAGGAAAATCACCATTTTGGGTGGGGGGCGCCCAAAAAGAAACACCCACTTCTTTCAAAAGCCTCCCGTATGTTCCCTATTTGGAGGAAACACTTTCAAGCGGGAACCTGGGGAATGCTTCTTCCACAACCCGCAATCCTCGCCTCAAACATCATCTCAAAGGAGACCCACCCAAATGGGCCGAAAAGGTGATATGTATTGCGCCCAACAAACTGGGAAGCCCTCTAAAGGAGTTGGGTGCGGAAAGGTAAACCAGCCACAACAAGCAGTCCACCTACACGTCACCTGGTGAAAAAGGTAAGAGAAGCCGGAAGTGGCCATGTAATACTGCGTTGTTTTTGCGCATTGCTAGGGTGGGAGAGAATCATGCATCCCGCGCAAGGGGCTTTAGACAACAGTAAAGCGGTTCTTGCGGGAACCATGACAACCCACAGAATTGGACATGGTACGGTGGATCAGGTGGACCCCCTAAGTATTGGAAAGTAGAGAACCCCGCTTGACCACCGAACCATCGTAAAAAAATGGCGGTAGGTGTCCTTGTTCTCTTGCAATTGTTTGGTCATCTGCCGTACCCACTTGTTTACCGTAGCTTACGCCATGTCTTTCGCGTTTTTTCGGTGGTTTACCTGCAGCAGGGTACTGTGGATGGACGAAACCTGCACCACTTGGAACAATCAGCCATTTCATTATTGGTATTTACAAAGGAACCATCATTCCACCGTTTCTTAGGTGGTGCGAAATGGATTTCGCAACCATCCACAGGGTGCATCCGTACACGCGCGGCTGGGGAGACACCGCGCCAGGCACCACGCAGCCCCCGATGCCCATCGATGACAAGCCGATGCGCTCGGGCAAGGGATGCAGCCAGCACGGAGCTCAGTTCCCCGAAAATTTGGTGGTAGTCCTTTTGGATGTCCTGCAAAACCATCAAAAATGGGGTGCCCCCGCGTTTGAAGCCCCCCAAAAAAGACACCCCCAAGTTTGAATCCGTTGGGTTGGTTTGTTTTTGATTGCCATTGGCTGTGGATTCGCTATTTGTACCATAGGTTTGTTTGTGGCTCTTGGCATTGCCCAAGTGCTGACATTCGTCTGTGGATGTTTGTAGACGTTAGCGGTTCATCAGATCTGTTCCAAGTTCGGTGAGCTTTTCGGAGGCACTTGCTCTTCTTTACACCTTTGTGCCTGCCACGTTGGAACCTGACGGACGGGGCATTTTGCGGTGGGTTTCATGGCAAAGTTGCCCAGAAGGTACACCTTTTCTGCGAAATTGTCTAGGTCTCCCAGTAGTGCCCTTTTTCCTTTCTTTTTTTTGGGGAGGGTTCCCCTACTAATATAGAATAGAGAAAAAGGGTACCCTGATTCTAACTTCTCTACTGGAGGACCTAGTTGTTGTTCCCACCACGCGTCCTCTCAGCAAGGCCTCAGGTTGATGACAAGCCGATTGCGGTTTCCTTACATGAGCTGCTTTGTCCAACCACTTCCCGGCAAACGGGTCGACCGAAACAATTTCAGGTACTTAGAGCCATAAATAAAGCCAGTGCAGCCCGGTGACTAGTACCTTTTTGTCTAACGACCAAGGGGCATTCCCACGAATATGGCTTTGGATCAGTGTCGACCCCGGATCTTTCGATCTTTGGGCAGAGCCCGGCCGATAAAAAAGGTGGTGACCCAGAAAAGTGATCCGGATTTGCACTCAACGGGGACACCCCCCAATCAAAATCAACTCCTCGTATCTAGTATCAACCAGGGGTTCTGCAGTGCGAGCGATGTATAATGAATTGGTTGGTCCTCGCCGGTGATTCAGGTGATGAAGGACTCCTTTGCTAAGAAATTCAGGGGCTCAATTTCCTAGCGGCTTCTTGGGTGATGAAGGGCTCCTTTGCTAAAAAAAACATCAGGGGGCTGCGACCTTTTTTGGGTGATGAAGGAGACACCCAGGGGCTGAATTTCTTAGCAGGGGTAGTGTTCCCGGAAGTGTGCGCTGAGAAGCCCCAGAGGCACCTTGATGAGGAGCTTCAGCGGGAACTGGCCCTGCGGCTCATGAAAACGCTGGTGCTTCACGTGACCATGATCGATTCCGTGGACGACCCGATGTTTCAGCCCTTGGGCGAGAAGGAAGCCGTGGCTGCCCAAAGGACTCATCCAAGTACCGCTGGTGCACCAGAGGATCCTGAGCAGAGACTAAGCCGCGGGGGCCGAGGCCTTGCGCCAAGTTGAAGCTTCAGAGGGTTGCTGACAGGCTCCACCTACAGCCCCCTGAGTTATTTGGCGAAAGACAGCTGCAGTTGCAACCTACTTGATCTGGCAATCTCAGCCCCTCAATTTCTTATACGACTATGGTTGTCAAGACCGTTTTGGGATCCCATTCTTTGGGGTAGGTGAATTCACAACCCATTTTAGAACCAATTTTAGTGGTTGGATTGGGATGTTCACTGGGAGTACGTTTTGCCACGGGTTTTGACCCGTGGCCAAAGCAGTGACCACGGGCAAGTCCTCCCATTCAAAATACCCCTCAATGCTAGACTCATGCACTGGTGCGTTTTGCGGCCAGAAAGGCTTTTGACCCGTGGCCGTATCACTGGTAGCCAGTTGGGTCTGCGATTTCTTAGTGGGTACCCCCTTCTTCGGGTTGCTGAAAAAGGGTTCAGACCACAGCCAAAGCAACCCTTTTCTGGGGTTTCTTGCCATCTAGCCGCTATATACAGGGTAAATACCAGCAAGCAGAAAACCTGGCCACCTTTTGAGGGGAACCAAAGAAAGTAGTTGAAACCCTAGGTCTTAGAGGTTGATTTCTTCAGCAGCGCTTGCACCGTACTTCCGGGGTTTGGTTGTTTTCGCTTGGGCTGAGGTACGAAGGCGTCAGCTTCCCGCTGGATGCTCGGAGGCCCAGAGGGATAAGGGGGGGGTCCAGCAATCCTTTAAAGGGTGAGGGGGGTGAGGTCCTCATTTTTGGGATCCAATTTTCTTTTTTTCAGGTGTTGGAACTCGGGAATTTCATCAGATCTGTGGATCTGCTTCCCTGTGAATCACCATGTAGAGCACAACGTCTCAGGATGTCGCGCTTTGGGCCAGGGCTTCACGGATTTTCGGGCTTCTCTGTTGTTGCGAACTGATTGCAACTGGTTTCGTGTTCAGTTGTTTGTACTGGTAAGCGCGTTAGCTGTCCTCGGATTGCAGCAAGCGTGGCATTTCACACAGGTTCGGCCAATGAAGTAGTCTCCGGTCCATGTGAAAGAGACTTGAGGTGACACCAAGTTGCCCGCAAAACATGGGGTTAGGGTGGGGGGGGGCTTGCCAATTATGCCATGTCTTTGGGAAGCGCACTTGTGGCGACTGCGCTTTGCAAAGGTCCCTACCAAAGAGACCTGGGTCTTCCCCAAAAAAGCCTTTCGACCTTGGCTGCTCCTCCTTGAACAAACGCGGAAAGTCAGGAAGGGCCCATTTTTCCCAGGGTCCTTGAAAGACCGAGCAGGCAGAGCGGACTGGATGAAACGAAAGCACAAACACACCGGGAGCTCCTGTGCGCTTCGTTAGGCGGCATGGAATACACGGAGCTGTTTCCAGAGCAGGACGCCCCTCAAGCCGCGTCTTGTGTTGAAGTTGGTGCGTGTTTCGGTTGGCTAAAGGGAAAGCGGGCCCTTGTCGGATGACCTCCCAACTTGGCTATGAATTCTAATATGGACCATCATCAAGAATGCCGTGTGAACTTAAAACGTTTTTGCATCAGGGCCACCATGTCAAATTCACATTCTTTGGGCACCAGGCCCAAACAGGGCACCCTCGAGAAAACAAAGAACAGCGCGCGAACCCATTTTGGAATTCTAACGGCACATCGAAAGGTATGGGCTTTCTATCTGGGTTTCCCTTGAAAGCCAACCGAACAGAGATCCAAACCGCCGGGGGTTTCAACCAGAAGACGGCGCTCAGGGCTGGCCCGAGGAGGTGCGGGCCAAAGAGGGCGTCAGCATCTATGGTGCCCCAGTTCCCGCAGGGGCCGGCGATCGAAGGAAGACCCGGAGACAGCGGAAAGGCGTCGGCCGAAATGTTGGAGCACCCCAAAACTGTGCTTGCAGCCTCCATTGCCCTAAGGGTCATGACCCCTCCAATGCACACCCGGACCCTCCAATGGAGAACCCCGACCAATTCGTCAGGGGCCCTTGAAAAGAACCAGTTTTGAAGGCCCAAAAGCAATCGAGACCCTCAGGGTGATACATTACTTTTTTCCTCAAAATATGTCTGCTCGTGATAACAACGTGTCTGTATCGAACAGGGGGGGAGGCATGCTTTTTTGCTACGATTCAGGCTCCAGGTGCTTAGATTTGATGGTTTGGGGACCACTTCAAAAAAAACCATGAAATCCTGATGCTTGCCCGGATTTGGTTGCCCGTTGCCCGATTTGTTTGCCAAGTGTTTTTCTTGCCCGGATGTTTTCCGGCATGTTTTTTCCGGCAAAAATATTGCCAGAGGACCCCAAAAAAAGACACAGGATCCTGAATTGCGAAAACCAACTTGCTACAATAGAGGCCCAATTCCAATTCGGGGTCTAACATTTAAATCAATCACTCAACAAATGTGTTGCTTGCCCAAATTTGTTTGAACGTTTCGTTTTTTTGGAGGGGATGAGACCCTTCAAAATGTGTTATCTATAGTCAGCTTTATTTGAGGGGAGTTTGGTGTTTGAAATCAACTACCCCCAAACAAGTGTTTCGCTTTTAATGTGTTTGAGGGGATTTGCCCTTCAACTCAACTTATAAGAAAGAAGGTGGCTGTTCGTATGAGACCGCAACGGGCAAGGCCCATTCAGGCGGTTCATATCAGCTACTCATGTTCCACCCCTTTTTCAAAGGCCCTCGGGATAGTTTGTGGAGAGGGCTCAACTCACTGATTTACGGATTACAGTCAGCGTTGGTAGAACTGCACAGATTCGAATGAGCTCACCCGGGGAGTAAGCAAGCCCACCCCTGTTGAAGGTTCTTACTACTAGGTGCGTGGTATCTCTTCTTTTCAGATGGTAGTAATTTGCGTTACCAGGGGCTTGCTCGATTGATGTCTTGTGCCAATTGGTTACCCATTGAAACTTCAAGGCTCACGATTTGCGTCACTGCGATGCTGGGTGCGTCATTTTGGAAGACACCCCTTTGGGGTTAGCTGCCAGGAACAGTCAATATAGGTTTGTCTCCACATGGGGAAGTCACCGAAGTGGCTAAATTCGCTTTCAAAGTCCCTTTGACATACCTTTGAAAGCAACTTCACGTTTTAATGTCCACTAAACGTGGAGCAGGTCAGGCCTGATTTAGGCCTCCTTGCTGGGAAACAAAGGGAAGCTCTGGAGGGTGGGTTAGGTGCAAGACCCTTTCAAAGGGCGGCATTTTTTCCGTGTTTACCCTTGACTTTGTGGGCAATTTTCTAGTTCAGATCCGATTTTTGGTGCAGCCTCTTGCTGGTCACTTCCTTCGTTCCGTTTGCATAGGGCTCGTGCGCGAATCGCTTCGCTTCGCGCTCTCTTGCGCCAGGTACTGGCTGGGCGCAGCGACGGCTCAGGCCTCCCTGAAACCAGGGCCACCCAGGGAGTTTACTTCCACAAAGAAACGTTTCCCAAAAAGGAACCCCTGTCCCCTACCACACAGCTCCAAAATGCGACAAGGTGTGCGATTTTGCGGGGAGTTTTTGTCCTGGATTGCCATCACTATACCATTCTTCACCAAAGCTCTTTTGAAGGGATCTGAATTTGGTCAAGTGTTTTGCGAGTTTGGTTTTTGTTGTTTTCCCTCGGGGGCTGGGACATATTTGAAATTGGTGTTACTTCCGTGCAACAGTCGAGAAAGTTGTTTCAGCAACTCGATCCCAAAGTTCCAGCTGGCTGGCTTTCGTAAAGGTTGACGGGGTCCCACCAAATTCACCCTGACTCCTCCCGCTATTTTGGGTTTACATAAACAAGGGGATTTGGGGGGCTGGATTTGGGGGAACCCATTTAAAGCAGAAATGTGGCCATGAAAATGTGGCCATGAAAATGTGGCCATGAAAATGTGGCCATGAAAATGTGGCCATGAAAATCGCAAATGCATTTTAAAGGAGAAACATAGAGCTTCCTTATTTGTCCGCTGCTCTGAAGAATGAGGGCCAAGAGCAGTTTGTCCGAAGTTAACTCATTAAGTCATGCCAGGTCTTTGTTCTCATCATTTATCGCAAAAAACACCGGGTGCTTCAGCATCCATCATGCTTCCCCCCATTCTCCTGTTGGTTTTCCCTTCAACATGAAGTAGCCAAAAAATGAGCAGGTGTTTTTTTTTGACCTTGAACAAGAGTCATACTTCCTCTTTGGGGGACAGGCTAGGCTGAATCAAACTCCAGGTTCTTTCTGAAGCTGGATTCTCAACCACCTCCAAAACCTGAGCCTCTGAGTTTGATGGTTTCCAGGTTGTTTTCCTTCAATCCACCACAGAAAGAGCAGCTTTTGACACCTCTAAAAATCCTGGGGCCCGAAAGCTTGCACCTGGCCCGGTGCGCCACGTGTTTGGTTTTTTTTGCAGTCGTTGGTCTGTGCTGCTGGACACCGAGCCCTCCGTTGATCCCGGCGCGAGGGAGCACCAGTTCCCCGGCAGCTGCGCCGGCAAGAGCTTCGTGGAGCACGGGATGCCGGGGAGCCCGCTGGCTGAAAGCTGTCCGCTGTCCGGCAATGCGGGTGGTGTGGGGAAACCCCAAAAGGGGGACGGGCCCCTGGGGTTGTTTAGACCTTAACTTTTGGGAAATCAATAAGCAACCATGGGTTGCCGTAGTTCTTTAGACCTTAACCTTTGGGAAATCGAGAGGAAACCATTGACCCACCGAAAGTGAAACTTCTTGCAGAAGGCTTGGGTTAACAGCAACCAAGGTGCCGTGTGCAAGGCGCCGCCAATTCATTTTCTGATTTTGGGTCGACTCCTTAGCCTCGATGTCCGGATTCCAACCCTCAGGAAGGTGCCTGGTCTGCTTTTTGTTTCGCCTCAAAGCGACCCCCGGCCGGCCGGGCGGATTCCCTCAAAGGGGCGAGCCATGACGAGAGATTCGACTCTGCTGGACTGGGTAAGGGAAGGCACCTGTTGGGTAGGAAATGGGAAGGGGACATGTCGTTGGCTTTCCAGGGACCAATGAGCTACTGGCCCCTCACTACACCCACATATTACTTGGTTGGTGTGGATTGGTGTGGAATTTTAACATCCTTCACTTCTTGCGGGCCAAATTGGAATCCACTCTGATTGGTGGTGTTGAATGTCAATACCCCCCGGTTCTTGTGGTTCAATGGCACTCCGCCCGTTCACCTCGAGGCAAGATGGCATGACTCGAATCAGAGCCGCCCCGAGGTTCCGCTCGGGCATCGGCTCCAACTTCCACATCTCAGCGGCCGGGAGGTTTTCGGGGAGAAGCGGCCGGCCTGAAGCAGCCGCAACATTGCGGATGTTTACCCCAGGTGAAGAACCCCCTGGTTGATGACTAGGGGCGTGCTTTTGTTGTGGTGGTGGGGGGTTCATCACTTTTGGAGGGCAACACCGGTTTAGGAATCCGAGGTTTCCATTACATCTTGGCTCTAGACTGTGAGGAACCAAGCGCGCAGAGCTGAAATCGAGGTGTTAGGTTGAGTCTTTGGACCTTGGTTCCATGTAGCTATGTTTCTGGGGTTGAATGTTGACTAGGTCCCCCAGTGGTGCCCTTTTACCTTTTTTTGGTTGGGAGGGTTCCCCTACTAAAATAGACTAGAGAAAAAAGTTGGTACCCTTATTCTAGCCTCTCCACTGGAGGCCCCACTTGAAAGCAAACTTGTTCTGACACCGGGCCCAGCGCTTCAGTGGATTCCACCCCTCTAAATCCGGTTGAGTATGTATCAACATAGAGACGCCCCCCCGCAAATCCGCGGCGTTCCTTCCAGTTGCCCTTTTCAACCCCAACAAGGGTACCCTCGAATACCTGGTTACCTATAGTATTAACTGGAAGCACTGGGTTTGCTTCAGCGAAATATGGTTTTTCCCGTCTTTTTTTTTTCCGCGGGGATCTACATTTCACTGGATGCTATTTGATAAAACACACACTTGCATGTACACCTTTGAGCGCCTTGGCCCTGAACGAACCTTCATATCCTTCGGCTCAGAAGTTCGCCCGCTCGTTCTGTCCAGTTAAACCAGTGGTGCCTTCTCCTGCTTTTTCTTGCTGGTTCGACAGGGAATGAGAAATGGAATGACCCCGAAAAACATCCATCCCCGATTTGGTTTCCTTTAGGGGAATGCCCTTCCGGTTCATCCCGGGTCATTCCCTACTGATCACCTGCAAGTTTTTGGAGGGTCCCGTCGTGCCGTCTTTTGGAATTTTTGGGGGGAGTCTGCCCCCTTGAAAGGAGTTTCCGCATTTCCAGCGGTGCCTTGTCTCCTTTTAGAAAAAGAGTCTCTCCCTTGGCCAGAGGTGGGTGTCACCTGGCACCCATTTCTGCTTCGGCTTGTGAATCTCAGGGACGTGGCTGGACAACTTTGGTGCCTGAAGCAAATGGACGGCATCAAAAGGGAACCAAGATGAAGCCTGGCATTCAGGGAGCTGATGGCTTTGAACACAGTGCGTTTTTGTAGTTGGAACCAGTGTTGGGTTGGTCTCAAAGGGAAAGTTGCAAGGAAAACCACTATTTTGAGTCCATCTTATTAGTTCGGGGTCCCCCTTTTGTGGTACACGCCCACATGTTCCGATTTAAAGGCCAAACCACTTGGAGAATTGAAGTGAAGTGCAACCCCTTTTTTCCGCAGGCGGTGCTGGCGATGGCGTTGAACGAGGGTAGCATCTACTTGTGGCCGGAGGCCGAGTTGGGAAGTTTTGGAAGACTGAAGCACATAGTTAATGTGCAACCTGTGGACACCATTGCTCATCAAATGCGCGACCTGCTTTTGAACTGAGCGTTCCCTTTGGGTGAGTTCCACTGGATTTGGTTTAGCATGGTCCCTTGAAGGATACGTTTGGGCCAGCAAACAAATCACCTTTACCCGCTGATTTGGAAGATCCCCTTGGTACAGCGCGCGGTTGTTTCTGCGGAACCCTGTCTAACGTCCGCAAAGTGACGTGCTCAAAATTTATGTACAGGGCGTTCCCACCCCCCGCAAGCAAAACTTTCTGGTGAGATAGGCAGGGAATGAGAAATGGAATGAACCCAGGCTTTGGGGCCCCTTTAAAGGAAGCCACCAGCGGGATGGTTCTTCTTGACGGGTCATTCGATTTCTCATTCCCTGCATCTCTCGCAGCAGCAAGAAAACGTCCTTGTTCCTGGCAAGTGCATTGTTTGGCTTTTTTCCCGTATGTGGGTTCATGTTTTTGGGGGGAGCTGCAAAAAAAGGGAGGAGTTTTTTGTTTTTCTGCTATCATGCCGCGGTTTGGTTGGGGGGGATGGCTTCTAGTTTCCCTCTTGGCGATCAAGAGTAGCTACGGGTCATTCCATTTCTCATTCCCCGCATCTCTCGCAGCAGCAAGAAAACTACCCTGTTCTTGGCAAGTGCATGTTTTGGTTTTTTCCCCGTGTTTTGGTTCATGTTTGTTTGGGGGGCTGCAAAAAAGGAGAGGAGTTTTTTTTCTGCTATCATGCCGCGGTTTGGTTGGGGGGGATGGCTTCTAGTTTCCCTCTCGGCGATCAAGAGTAGCTACGGGTCATTCCATTTCTCATTCCCCGCATCTCTCGCAGCAGCAAGAAAACTTCCCTGTTCTTGGCAAGTGTTTTGTGGTTTTTTGTTTTTGTTTCTGTTCATTTCTGCTGGGGGGCTGCAACAGTATAATTTTTTGCTACCATACCAAGAGCAGAGATGAAACGCATCCAGGACGACACGGAGAACCCCTGGACCCACGGCGACAAGAAGAGCCTGGTGGACTGCCCTGGAGGAAAAGCGGTGAGCAGCTACCAGCGCCTCAAGCGACGCTTAGTGGGTCGCTTCGCTTTTCTGAGCCCATTTGTTTAGTCGAGGGGGGAATCCCTCAAACCAAAAGATGGTTTAGTTGAGGCGGGAAACCACACCCGGCGGCCGCTTGGCTTCTTTGTCCACTGGTTGAGTCGAGGGGAGAAAACCCTCACCAAAAAGGCTTTCCGCTGCACTCCTTACAGAAGAATTCAAAGAGCCCTGCCTGAAAGCCCCAGTGGTCATCGGCGCTTGCCTCTTACGACAGCTCGGGGCTTTTCATGCAATGTGTCCAGCTGCGGTGACTTCCCCTTCCTTTTGCTTAAGTTTTTGTTTCCTTGTTGGTTTTAAAGGGAATCTATCACTAATGGAAGTGCCTGGACAGGGCACTGCAAATGAGCCGTAAAACCATGGCAAGTTACTGAGTTTCTCTTGGGACCTACGTGCCATGCTGAGGAAATCTACTCTATAAACCCCTATTTGATGCCTTGGAAAGGAGCACAATACTCACTCGCACGCAAGAGCCTCGTACTGCTGACACATTCCGCATAGTGTCCCTTGTGCTCAAAATTTAGGGGCCCCACAAGTATTGGTTTTTTTGCCATCACATGTTTGGCGCTTCCCTGAGTTTGGTTGATGTTTCAAGGGGAGCACATCACATATGAGGAACCCTGAAATTCCGTTCTGTGCCGTTTCGTGCTCTTCATCTATGCCGGCCGCCGAGGATTGACGTACATATCCCACCACAATCGCATGCCTTACAGATTGTTCTCCTGAAGGGAAAAGGCCGTACTATCCTTGGCCGCCGCAGTTGGATGTGAGCGAAGCTCAGCTTGCAGTCGAGACACTGAAGGATCGCTTCCAAGAGGCCAACAAGGGCAGTTCCTTGATATGGGGATACCGAGACCTGCATGAAGGCCAACAATGAGCACCCCAAAGAGGATTCCTGCATCTTTTGTGGCTCCATTGGTTTTCGAAGGGGAGGCTTTTAAATTGCTCGAATTTCCGACCTTCGTTTCATGTCAAATGAGCCTGGCTGTTGCATTGCCATGGCAGTGTCTTACAAATTGCTAGCATCTTCGCTGAAAGTGCTTGTTTCATGACAACAGCAGCAATGGCTTCGGATAAGTTGTGCTCCAAGCATTCCGGGCCTAGATGGCGGGGTTTTATGCCCCAGGAAAACCCATCGATTTTCACAAGCCCACCTGTCCAGCCCATCTATTATTCTTGAAACAAGCAACCTGTGAGACCCAAGTTAAAGGTTGAAGAACCTGCTGTATCACGGCTGAGTTGGCAACTGAGCATTTCGAAGCCATGTGAGTTTTCGGCCGTGTGGTCCACCCTCGTTTTCTATGGACAGATTTCCAGCTTTGAGTTTTCGGGGCTCCGAGGATCGATTTTCGATCTCAGGTGCTACCTGAAGCCTCCGAGCAGCTGCAAAGGCAGCGGAGGCTCAAGGCATCCCCCGACCGCTTGACGTGCCTTCGTGGCTCCCAGGCATACCTAGGTCCCCCAGCTAGGTGCCCGTTTACCGTTCCTTTTTTGGGGAAGGGTTTCCCCACTAAAATAGACTACGGAAAAAAAGGGTAGTACCCTTATTCTAGCCTCTCTACTGGAGGAACTAGAATGCCCTCTTGCTGGTTCGATCGGGGAATAAGAAATGGAATGACCCCCAGTGTGGTTTCCTTTACATGTGAGGATCATTCCCAAAATCCTGGCTCATTCCCTACTGAGTTTACTTCCACTTGCTGAAATGAATATGGTTGCTATTTTCCCCTGTTGGTCTCAAAGGGAATCGATTTCACTATTGGTGTTATCATTCTGTTCCGGGGGGGGTCAAGCAAGTGGAAGATAACCTTGGAGACTTTTGGACATATGCCACTTTCGCTTTACTTTTACTTTTGCAAGGGATCGACGAACCATTGAGTTGTATTTGGTTTTCAGAGGTGCGTTCGCAACGTTTCTTTGGTTTGTTTGTGTTGGTGTTGTTCTTTTTGTTTTTTAGTTCTGTTCATGTTTAGTAGGGGGCTGCAAAAAAAAAGAAGAAGTCAGTTTTGTGCAATCAGACCAAGGGTTGTGAAGGTTTGTCTGCTTTGTTTGCTGACTTGCGCGTCCCGATGTATGCTTAAGCAGTCACTGGGCCACACTCCCATTCGTACTGTTCTTTTTTGTTGTTGTTTGCTGTTGACATCGTACATCCTTTGCCAGTTGTGTACGGTGTCCTGTCACTTCTAAAGCCTTGCAGGGACACAAGATTCCTGCGCAGTTTCGTTGGCCTTCGTTGGCCAGTTGCCCCAGAACAGATCATCATCATCAACATCATCAACATCATCATCATCATCATCATCATCATCATCATCATCATCATCATCATCATCATCATCATCACAAACTTGGAGAATTGAGGAAGGCACGCTTCAATGGCAGATGCCTCCCCACGGTTACATTGGATATGCATGGGGTTGAGATCTTGAGGCATTTTTTCTTGGTTGCCGTGGACTCAGAAGGTCCTTCTGCCCTTTTGTAAGATGAAACTCGTCCAGACCCAGTCTGCCATTGGGCCCAGGGAAACCAAAAGGAGCGCCGGCCACTTTTTGTTGGGGGGGGGGGGGGGGGGGGGAAGGGAGGGGGGTTCCACAAACACCAAAGAGGAAGGCCGCGATTTTTGGGTCCCGATTCCCCCATTTTGTTATATACCGCTTCGCGCACGTACCCGAATGCTACCTGGCAGGTTCACGGGGGTGAAGCGAGAGCGGGGGAAGCTTGAGCTCAAAAGCCGGGGGCCGAGGGAAACGGGAAAGTTTCGCAATCCCCAGCCCTACTGTGGATGGACGACATCCTCTTAGGCACCACGGTTCAGAAACCCTGGCTTCTGATGATTCACCTGTAAATACCAACAAACAGTGGTTTCTTCCATGGTTTCAAAGTGGTGCAGGATTTCTTCCATCCACATATAAGAGAGTTGCGGGAAGGGATCTGTTCCCACCAGCGAACCTCCCCTTGTAATTAAGAGCTTCTTCGAGGCCTTCAGTGGTATTGTGCGCATTTGCGAAGTTTCGTGCAAGTTTGGTGATTCGTCAAGTTTATATGCTGCTGGGCCAAACACTCTTAATTCCAGGCGAATTCTTTGGAGTGTTTTCCCCTGGAGATGATCAGGTTGCATCTCAAGATCAAGAACGCTTCCGTTCAATGATTGAGTTGCCCGGTGATTTGAAGCCTGTAGCTGTCCAACAGTTTCCGAGAAGTGTCCGGGCAGGATGTTGCCTCAGATCTGAAAAAAACTCCAGCTACCTCGGTTACCCTCAGCCACAAATCGACCGGCCTGGCCAAGTCTTTGAGTTTCGTCGCCAGATAGAAGTGGGAACAGAAGGGAGGCAGTCTGGTCAACTGCTGTCTGACCTGTTGAGATGAAGTTGTCCAATCCTTTGGGATACTCGGCTGGATCTCCATTACCCTAAGCGTCATGACCCCTCCAATGCACACCCCCGGACCTTCCGATGGAGAACCCCGACCAATTCCTCAGGGGCCCTTGAAAAGAACCAGTTTGGGCCCAAAAAGAATCGAGACCCGGGTACAGCAATAAACCGATCGCGCAAATCGCTGCTCTGGATGCTCGATCTCATTGGCGCCAGAAGTTGAGTTCCCCGAAGATGCGTTCCGCGGGAACCCCAATTGGCGACGGGAATTCCAGGGAGCACCTTGAAACATGGAGTGGCCAGGAGTCCCCAAAGTGGGTGTGTCTTAAGATAGCGGACCTCTAAAGTTGCTGTTTTTCTTTAGTTTCCCTTCAACACCACCCAAAAGGGTCCACCTACAAAAGACACACCCATGGACATGAATTCCACAGGCTCCCCAAATGTCCCCAATTAATCTCCGAATTAATGTCCCTCTCTGTTTGGTTGCTTGCTGCCAGTGTTTTTGAACAATCGACGGGGCAGGCGGCTAGCCACGTGGGTCAATCTTCGACCCCCTTTCTGGTTTTCAAAGAATCCAACACGGAACCTGGCAAGTTGAGGGGTCAAAACCATCCATGTTTCTCGCTGGGGGCCAAAGCCCCACTGCCCGTTCAAACAGCCTCAAAAACGAAAACCTGCCATGTGGGCACGTGCCCTTTGTGTTGTTTGGGTCTTGCGCAAAATTAGAGGTGTGTGTGTGTGGGTGATGTTCCCGTCTCTCCCCTTACATGACCCAAAACGGGCCACCCGGGCTACCCAAGACATCCACCCCTGTCTTCCAGGGCACCAAGGCGAGGCACGCAAGGCACGCCTCGCAAAACCGAGGCACAGAGCTGATCCCCAGGATGTTCAAAGAGCTCCTGAAGTGTTCCGGGTGCTCCTCCAGCGAGTCAAAGGTCAGGGGTCAAAGTCAAAGTCATACTGTGGGTGGACGAAATCCTCTTAGGCACCACGGTTCAGAAACCCTGGTTTCTGATGATTCGCCTGTAAATACCAACAAGCAATGGTTTCCCATGCCATGGTTTCCAAGTGGTGCAGGATTTCTTCCATCCACAGTAGGTGTCCTGTTTAGGTGAGCCTGGTTAAAACTAGATGGGGTCCACTGGTTTAGATGGGTCTTGTTCCATGTACCAGGGCCATCTATTTGTCCAAAAGGCCACCTATGGTCGAAGTCGGAGTTTCTGGCAGCCTCACAAAGGTCAGAAGGGGGGCAGACAAAGATGGGTGCACCGCTACTGGAATGAGGCCATGTGGGTACTCACTGGAGCATGTCTCTTTTTTGTACCTGGCGCGGTTCGTTCCCGCTCACCGATGGTCTGTCCAGGTACCATTCCAGGTACTGGGTCAAATGGTGGCGTGCACAGGCGCCTGCGTGCCTGTTCGCCCGTGTGCCTGAGGATTTGGATGTGGATGTGACTGAGAGAAAAACTTCACTGTAGTTGGCGAGCTTGTTGTTGCGGTTCTGTTCGTTTTTAGTAAGCAGCTGCAATATCCAAAGCTTGTTGTTGCCATACCCAGGGTTGTAAAGTAAAGCCTGCGAAATCCGTTGTAGGGATCGGATCTCAGATTGGGCGATTCCCACCCTAGACTTTGAGGACGTTTAGAGATGTCTACATTGAGTGGCAAAAGGCCAATGGACAAATCATGACGCTTTTGGCCGTCAAGAGCCCGTGCCATTCAGGAGGCAGAGATAGATCAAGGGGGAAGGACCCCAACAGTTTCGGAGTGGTTCTTGAGTGTGCTGTGTGTGTGTGTGTGCGTGTCTTTGTGTGGGTGTTTGTGTGTGTGTGTGTGTGTGAGTGTGTGTGTGTGAGTGTCTGTGTGAGTGTCTGTGTGTCTGTGTGTCTGTGTGTCTGTGTGTTTGTGTGTGTGTGTGTCTGTCTCTGTCTCTGTCTGTGTCTATGTCTGTGTCTGTGTCTGTGTGTCTGTGTGTGTGTCTGTGCGTCTTTGTGTGTGTGTGTGTGTGTCTGTGTGTCGTTGTGTCTGTGTGTCTGTGTGTCTGTGTGTCTGTGTGTGTGTGTGTCTGTGCGTCTTTGTATGTGTGTCTGTGTGTCGCTGTGTCTGTGTGTCTGTGTGTCTGTGTGTGTGTGTCTGTGCGTCTTTGTATGGGTGTCTGTGTGTCGTTGTGTCTGTGTGTCTGTGTGTCTGTGTGTCTGTGTGTCTGTGTGTCTGTGTGTCTGTGTCTGTGTGTGTATTTGTCTGTGTGTGTGTGTGTCTGTCTGGGTGTGCGTGTCTGTGTGTGTGTGTGTCTGTGTCTGTGTCTGTGCATCTTTGTGTATGTTTGAAAGTGTCTGTGTGTGTGTGTGTCTCTGTGTGTTTGTGTCTTTGCGTGCCTGTGTGTAGATTCTTCCCCAATCATTTCCCCACCTTCCTTCCTCCAAATCACATTCCCCAAACTTCGCTACTCAGGAGAGTCAATTAGCGGCTAATTGACTCCCAAAACTTTGATTCCCAAAAAGTCGATTCCTCAATTTGAATATCAGGTCACCCAAGAGGAGCTTAAAATTTTGTCCCCCCCTTTCCCTTCCCACCTGTCCTCCACCTCTCCTCCACCTTCCCCCCCCCCGGCTCCCCGCCCATTTGAGCCACAGCAGGCGGTGGCCTTCCTGCTGCGACCCTCGGACGCCACCAGAGAGGAGCTGGCGGCCTTCCGGCGCCAGAGCTTGGTGGGCACCATGCAGGCGAGCCGAAAATCGAACGAATCAGATCCATTGGGGATTGGACGATTCGGCCCGAAACCTGCGGCTGGCTTAGGACGTGACGAGTTGCCTGGGAAGCAGCCGGTTCTTTGGTTGTTTTTGGTGGCTGGCTGTTTACACGAGAGGAAAAGTTGCTTGGTTAGGACCAGCCAAAAGGAGAACCGACATCCATTGTGTTGTTGTGTTTTGCTTTGCTGCTGTTGATTGTTCTTGTTTTCTTTCTTTTTTTCGGGGGGGGAAGGAATTTGAGACATTGCCAAAAGGAGGGAGCTGGTGGTTCTTCGGCCTGGCGCAAACTTTGGGGGAGGGGGGGGGGTCATGTTTATGAGAATGTCACTAAGAATGGCTCTCACATGCGTTTGGCCGTGAAGCGAAGAGTCCGGCGGTTGATTTCTTGGCTGGTCTTTGGTGTGACTGAATTGCCCTGGGGAGCCCTTTTGGAAAGAGTTGGTTTTCGGTTGACCCCAGATAAGGTTAAACCTGTTGCACAGGGGCGAAGGACAACCCAGTCAGTAGGAGGCTCGGTTCCAACCTGGTTTCACAAGGCCAGTTAGGCATTTCAACAGTAAATGGGTTTTCGTCGCTCGAGTCTTTGACGCCGTTCTGAACATACCCTGAGAACCGTTAGGTGTTTCCTAAATTATCGAAACAATGCAATTTCCTTAACTCGGCCGGGTATGAATTTTAATTGGTGGCCATTTGGTGAACACAATTGATATGGATATTTATGTCCGCCAAGCATTTTGGTGGGTGTTCCCCGCTAAGAAACTCAAGGTTGACATTCTCGTAGGGGTGTGGGGAGCGTTACGGAACATCCCATGGCCCCCACGAGCAAAGGGGCTTCCCAGGACCGAGATGGACATCAAAACGACTCCTGCCCTGAAGGTTCCAGCGCCTCAAAGGAGTTGTCCTCTCTTGCTTTCAAGGTTCCAAGTACATGACTCCTCTCATCAGCCCAGAGAAAAATTCAAGCAACATGGATCTCGGTTCGTCGAGATCGGCATGAAGCACATGGTCAAAGCACTTTGACCCTTGGGAACACCCTCCAACATGGTGGGTGGACATACCCCCATGTAAATGGTGCTCACCGAAAGGTCTCCAAGTGAAGCTAATTAATTCCAATTTGCCCTTCCGAGTGAACCAATCGAAAACGCACATTTGCCTGTGCAGCCTGTCCTTCAGGCTGGTGTTCTTGGCAGCTATGTCCGCCACGGCGACAAGTACTACGAGGCTGGCCACTGGTTTCATGGCGGTGGTGGTCAAAACCGTTTTGGGATCCCATTTTGGGGTAGGTGCACCACCCAAATTAGTCTATTTGGGGATTGGGATGTTCACTCGAAGTGCGGAATTTTGACCCATGGCCACATGTTGTTCAGCTGCACCCTCTAAATATGCTCAGTTTGTGTGGCTCAGGCTGAAACAACAGATAGCAGCATGATTGGCCGCCGAGATCCATTGCAAGTCTCGATTCGTTGGGCAGGTCACCGAGTGCACTGACGGCTAAGCCAAGCCAACCCCGTGTTCAAGACATGAGGGTTGATCAAAAGGTCCGATGAACATGCGGTGACCATTAGGCAAACCACTAAAAAAGACAACTTCCACCACTGAATGGGAAAGCTTACCCAGGGTCATTTAAGGACCGAGACTATTGATCACCCCCCACATGTTTGGGCATGTTTGGGCACTTTCGTTGAAACGGCCCCGTTGTGCTTTAGCATCAAGGGCTTCCCCAAATCGCCCAAGACGGGATCCTGGCTGCACTCTTTATTGGCATTCAATTTGTATTCTCCAGATCCTGTTGAGAACTCCAAGCTGTTTACTCTTCAGCCCCCCGTCCCAAACAGGCAGCCAGTCCCGAGCCCATTCACTACCCCAGCCCCTGGTTTTTCCAAATATGACCCTCTTCTCAGGCCTTGGTCGAAAAAACTGACCTCGGACTAGTCAACCAGTGGGATAAGGCTGGGTCTCTCTCAGATGGATTGCCCCCAAGGAACATCAGCCCGTTTTTGGTCCGGGTTGAAAATCCATTGGAGAGCAACGGCTATGATAGGAGTTGGGCCCTTAAGCCGCTGGCGAAAAATTTGAGCGGCGGCGCTCGGGAGCATGCCATGAAGCCGGCAGGCACGCCCTTTTTAGCCTTCCCGGGATCTTTCGGGGCTGTTTTCAATTGGACACCAAAGGGAAACCAACCATTTTGGAGGCTGTTCCAAACCTATGTATTGGGTTTAAGCTCTACCATCATTCGGGCCCCCGTGCTATGACGCAAATGTTTGGACGCCGGTGGCTGCAACAGAGCTGTAACAGATGCTTTAACGGACCTGTAGCTGATGCAACCAATGTGCAGCGGATGCTGTAGCGGAGCTGCAACGGATCTTTGCTCCAGCCCGAGAAGCGCTGACGCAAATTGCATAGCACATGATGGTAGATCTAAAACCAAACCTATGTAGGTCTGAATTTCAGTTGACAAATTAGTAGAACATCAAAATTCGTGGGGGGGGTGGGGGGGGGGGGAGGATTGGGTGGTTGTGTTTCCCTCTTCAACTGCCAACTGCCGAAACCGATCGAAACCGCCCGCGAAGGCCACGGAGTATCCCTTCCAGGACTATCTACAGATCTTCGGGTGGATCCTGGGCACCGCAGAGGCTCTCTGAGATTGGGCCGACGAAACCTGTCTGAGCCGTGTCCCTGGCAAAACTGTTTTGGGATCCCATTTTGGGGTAGGTGCACCACCCATTTTAGTCTATCTTAGTGGGGATTTGGATATTCACTGGGGGCACGATTTGGATTTTGACCCATGGCCAAGTGACGATCGTTGCAATGGAAACTTCGGAAACCACTGGTGAATTGCAGCTACAGGGTAGGAGGCTCGGTCTCTTCAATTCCCGGAAGTTGTTCTCTTCCCAGTTGCTGGACTTCTTAAATCGGGTTTCCGAGCCATGTCCCCTTTTTGGAACCCCTAAAGCGGCAGTTTCAGTGAAAACCACTGGTGAATTTTACTGTAAAGGGAAGTTCGAGTGACCCCTGCCTTGGGGAAGACCGTTGTAAACCCTTGAACAATGATTTGCCAACAGAGGAGAGCAAGCGAGAGTACACGAACCCCGAGGTGTCTGCTTTTTTAGGGCATGAACACTGAGTTCGCCTGCCCCCATCAAGGGGGTATCAAAGTCAAACACTTGGTTATTTCCCTGGAAAAAAAAACAGCCCTTGGATGAGTTTGATGTCGAAATCATGATACCGGTCAACCAGATGTGGTTGTAAATTGCTTCCTGATCTGCGTTAGTTGGGCAATCAACCGTATCCTGCAGACAGTCGTGGGTGTACGCGTATGGGAATTAGTGAACCTCGGAAATAAGTCAGACATAAACGGATTGCAATAATGGAGCTTGAGCATTCCACTGCTTCGGCTGGGAATGTGACAGCGGAAACCCGCAAGTGTCCAGATATTGAAGTCGGACACTTTGTCTTCATAGATGCCAACTCACAAATTGCGTCCATGACGTGGGCCCCATGGTTGGCGGGAGTTGTGGTTGTGCTGGTGTGGTATGTTGTTTGTTTGTCTGTGTTTGGGTGTTTGCGTGTTGTGTGTTCCTCTGTTTTTGTAGTTATTATTACGTATATGTTTGTTATGTGTATGTTTGTGTTTGCATTTGCTGTATGTGTTGAGTTGTTTTCGTTTTTGCCTTGGCCCTTTGTTTTTGTTGCTGTGTGTATGCTTGTTTGTGTGTGTGTGTGTTGTGTGTGTGTGTGTCTGTATCTTGTTGTGTTTTCTTGCTTCCTTCCTTGCTTGCTTGCTTGCTTGCTTGCTTGCTTGCTTGCTTGCTTGCTTGCTTGCTTGCTTGCTTGCTTGCTTGCTTGCTTGCTTGCTTGCTTGCTTGCTTGCTTGCTTGCTTGCTTGCTTGCTTGCTTGCTTGCATTCAGGATAGCGCTAGGTCAGTTCTCTCCCCTTGTCGACTGCCCTGTCGCAGCCTTCTGCGAGTTTCAAACCGCCAGGTGAAGCGTTGCGCGGGGTCAGAGGCGCTCCTGGCGCCTTTCCAGTGGCAGCTGCCGAAGCTCAGGTCGGTACGCAGGCGAGTCCGTCCGGGAGCCAACTGCAGATGGCGGAGGAACTGCAGACGGTCAAGAGTTTTTTTGTGTGTGTCCTAAAACGCGAATCGGCAGATGGTCAAGAGCCTTTTGCGTGGTGAATCGGACCCCCCCCAGAATATGGAGAGTTCCTTTTGGTTGGTTTGCCTTTGAACTCCTCAAAAGAGACACATGCGACGTACAAGCGGGGCTTGTAGCAAGGCTGCATAAGCCTTGCATGTGGAGCATGTTGGAGCAATAAGTCAGTGGGGTTCAAGCGCTCTGATGTTTCAGCCCCCAAAAAGGGAGGAAACTCGTGGAGAAAGCCAAAGGCACCCGGGGTGCCTGGGGATCGAACAGGAAGACCCGTAGATTAATGCCCCGTGCGCGGTCTGTTGCGTTCTTGCCACTTGTGTTTTCGGGGGTGAAGCCCATCAAGTGCCAGAAAAGGGCAGGCCAGGGGCCCGGGGGCGCGCAAGGCCTGGAATATGCTGCTTGTGTTACCCTTGGCTTGGATGTCCTATTCGACTACCGACCTGTTGGTAGCTTCTCAGCTTCTGCTGAGCTTGAAACCGCAACCCCGTTGTCAGGTATCTTCCCAAGAAATCAATCGTGCAACCTGCCTTGTGGAGGACGCCATTCTTCAAACGCTAGCTTTGTCAAGGGCACACCACAGACGGATGCCCGCAGAGTTGCGTGACGAGGTCAGGTGCGAAAGTATTCCAGCTTGCCCGTCTCCGCATCGGAATGGGTTCCCCGTGTTGAGAAACGCGCACGGGGTGTTTCCAGGTTGAGACAGACTCAGAGGTTGTTGGTACAGGATTGAATTTTGGAGCAGGGTTAACGGAGTTTGAAGCGTGAAGCGTTTGGCTGTGGGCAAGCCCTTTCTAAGATTTGTCATCCCTTTTTCGGAATCGATCTGTTTGCTTGCTTGGCCCGAGTGCAGCTGCCGCAGTGGTGAACATGGTCCTGGCAACGTCAGGCTGTACTTGGGCTCAGACGATGCCAACGTGTTGCAGGCGGGTGATGCGGCAACCACTCTCAGTTTGTGCGTTGTTTATTTTTTTTGCAGGCCCTTAACAAGACAGCAGGGAGACAATCATTGAAACCAAGAGATGGGGTGGGAGGCAACGGTTGCTTGGTTTAGAGTGCACTTGTCAGCTTGCTGCGTCAGGATGCTAAATTGATCCAACTGAGCCATGTTCCAAACGTGCTGTTCCACGTACACACGGACAATTCGGGCTTGTTCCCTGGTTCTTGTTGGACGTTGAGAGCTGGTCCTCCTTCACCACATTTCACCTCAGACCACCATATTTTGAAGAAGCCCTCAGTCCAGAACACCAAGGCCCAAAAGCCATGGCAACATCCGCAGGTTTCGTTTCCGGGGACCCTGGACTCAGATGTTTCAAGGGTCGGCACTCAGCGCGCCAGGAAGCCCTCTCGAGCTTCAGGCGAGCGAGTTGAGCAGATGTGCCCAGATTCTGACATGGGCGTGCCTGTGTTTTGAGGGTAGCCCTTAGAAGGGTTGGTTTTGAGGGGAAACCACAAGGACACCTTCCATTTGCTTAAGAATATGTTATCATTTCGCCCTGTTGGTTTTAAAGGGAATCTATCACCCACCACTGGACATATGTCTAGTTTTTCCAGAGGACTCCAGCAAATAGATAAAACCATCTTGAGAGATCCCCTTTGAGACAAACCCGCAAAGCCGGCCAGCAGCCCACGTTCCGATGTCGACCCGTGAGAAAGAAGGGATATGCCGGTTGATCAATATTCCGTTCGGCCCCAATGACAATGGGTAACGTGTTCCCATTTAGTGGGAAATATCGAACCCTTTTTGGTTTTCCATCCAATGATCATCCCCATGTTTATCGGACCTTTTGCTCAACCCCCATATAGGAATGAAGCACAAAGATGGAGCTTGGATTTTCTTTGGGTGTCGCTTGAAAATCAATGCACGCTGCCGGAGAAGCAAAGCGTGTGCGCAGGAACCTGATCTACATGAATGTCTCGCGGCTTTCAAAGAGGCTCGCTCAAAGCTTTGCATTGAGAGAGATGTGCTTGGCGAAGTGTGTTAAGCAAAATCTACTCTGGCGGTTTGGGGTCTCCTCCAAAATGATTTTCTATCTTAGCTTGGGCCAGAATCTGAACAAACGTGTGTTGCGTCCAGGTGTTGGCCAAGCGACTACGGCAGGGCCCAAATTGTGGTTGAACACCTTCAAAGTGCAAAACGGGCACCGGGTTCAGCGGTTCGGCGCGGCCTTGCAGGATGTCCCTGATGAAGGTGCAGAGAAGGCTGGGCCCGAAGCAGATGGTCATGGAGTCCCTGTGCGCCCGGCATGTCTGTCGCGATCCGATTCGACCGTCAAAAAGGGCCCATGATGGTTGGCCAGGATTTGGATTTGAACAGGCGTCCCTCTATTGCCCTATAAAGCCAGTTCAATCATGACTTGTTGGACCGATTTCGGTTGGTTCGCCTTTGAGGTGATGTTAAAGTGTTCAAGGGAGAGTTTTGCTGAAGCTTGGTATGCCGAAGTCTGGATTGGCCAACCCCACATTTCACCTCTCCGTTCTTGAGCGTTAGGCCGAAGACATGGACAATCAGGCGGCGAATTTGGGACAATTTTCAGTTCTCTCGCCTGCGCTGGGCTGATCTCTACAAGCAAATGCCATCTAAAGGCTGACATCTGAGGGAACCACTTGGTAGCCCTTGGAATGGACAATCCGGCACCAGTAGGCGGTTTATCCCAGTACTGAGATGGTTTCTGCCATCCGTGTATTGATGGTCGTGGATGGTTCCGAGCCAGTCTCAACCTGCAGCTCCTCATGGAGTCGGACGCCTTTGTCTGCACCTGGAGCTCCAACTGGCCTGCTTGGCATGTGAGCGGAGTTGCCGGGAAATCGGGAGAGGAAGTCGAGGATGGGTGTGCTTTTCAAGTCGGGAATCCTTGGTGAACGAACATCATCAAGGTGCCACTTTTGAGATGGTTCCCAACAAAAATCGTGGCCATATAAGGTGGGGTTTCAGGTCCCACCAACCACTTTTGAGATGGTTCCCAACAAAAATCGCATATGGGTCTGCGCCAACACAGGGATTCGTTGTTTGGATGGGAAGCCAATAGGAACCACTTGCCTGATTGGCACCAAGAGCATTTTATCTGAGTTTCGTCAAAAGAAAGGTAGTCGTTGGTCCAATTGGGAGCCGGGGGAGTGTTCTGGGCCCCGTTGTGTTGTTTGTTCTTTTTTAGGATACAAATATTGCTGGGGAGCGCCTTGAAGCGGTCGGTACAATGCAAACTGACAACCATGAGACGGGTGTATCTCACAATTGGGTTTAGGGGTTGCACTCTTGGGTATATGTTGTTTGCGTGCCTCGCGAACTGGCTCTCCCAACAATGGCCCTTTTAGGTAATTGCACACAAGAAGGTTTCTTAAAACATGTTCTCCCCCCCCATTCTGATTTTATGTAGCCCCGGCCGTAGCATGCACCAGCAATGCCTGGCTTTGCATTTTGAGGAATGGTGGCGGGGTGGTGTAAGCCCAACCTCTCAACACCCAAGCAAAAGCGGCTGCCAATCAAAACTCAGACATGGTGGACGTGGAGTGTTCAGATCCTGACGATGTGCTTTGCCTTCCCAGGAGTGGTGTATGGTTCTCACGTTGCACTGTCTCCAGATCTTTAGCTGGGCACAATGGGCATCTTAGGATGTTTGGGCAATGGGCTGAGGATGTCTTGTGGGCACATGATATCAAGCTCGCCTGGGGGCTAAGACGTAAGACGAGCTCGCGAAGGTCGTGGGTCAAACTGCCAAGTACGGCTTCCTCGAAGAATCCAACGGAATTCAACAGGCTTCCTCATGTTCTTGCCGGTGCTCCGCAGGGAATGAGGGAATGACCCTTATAAACCATTCCCTATGGCTTCCTTGAAGGGAATCCCCAGGTTCATTCCCTCATTCCCTGCCTATCGCACCAGCAAGTGTTTCCTCTGGGTCGACCAGGTGTCGCTTGGTCGACGAGATGCGCCTAACCGCCGCGACCCAGTTGGGCTTCCTGTGACCAAGGCTTTGGCCCCTTCAGAGGCGTCTCTTCCAAAACGATGTTGCAACAGTTCCGAGTAAACTACAAATGAAACAGAACAAGACAAATGTAGCTTAAATTATCGTTGTACCCTTTTTTTGGAGGGCCGAGTTGAAAACCAGACCAAAGTGGCTTGTACCTAGTGCCGGTTCTTCATTGATGTGCCGTGTGTTTCGGGGATTCGAGTTCCTGATCTTTCTGTCTTCCCAGATGAGTGGGTTTCCAACCCCCGATAAATCAACCTGGCAGATGAGCATTGGTGCCGAACCCCACTGGAACAATGGGCGACGCCCCAATCAAAACCAGGGGGTTGATGAATGAGTGAAGATTGGTGGCTAATAACTGAAGAAGGCGGTGGAAGGAATAAGATGTTGGACCACATGATCTCTTTCTTATCCTCGCCTGCTGGCTAAATCTCAAAAGTTGAGGGACAAGGTAATATGAAGAGGAGATCCTATATCCTAGATTCTGTACCATGCCATGCAATCTCTATCCTGTGTCTCATGGAGAAGCTGATTCCTCGGCTTTGTCGTTTTGCCGTTCCATGAGGATTTCATCCGAACACGGCAGTTTTTTTAACGTTTGGATTTGGCCACAGCCCCCAGCATCGTCGTTCAGAGTCAATCCCCGATTAAGTTGTCATGAATGAGCCCAGCGTTGATACAGTGGATGGACGAAATCCATTTCGGACCACCTCTGAAACCCTGGAATAATGATTCACCTGTAAATGCCGACAAACAATGGTTTCCCATGGAGCAGGATTGTGTCCACCCACAGTAGCTCCCGAGTTGACTCATGTGGGGCAGATGGAATCACTTTCCACTTCGGCGGAATGCACCTGCAACAGTCCAGCAACTTGATTTGGGGTCCGGGGTCGACGTTGCTTTGAAGGCTGCCAATTTTTTTTGGCGACACGTTGAGGTTGGGATGAAGGCCGAGCACCTCTCGCTGGAAGTGAACAAGTGGGGATCCTGGCTCTGCTCCAAGCAATTCAGCCTAGCCTAGCTGCTCCAGTTTGTTTGAGTGCGAGCCGTTCAAATTTGGGGGGTACCAACAGAAGCCGTTTGAAACCGGGGGAAATGACCACCCGGTTGCAGTCAGAAGACCAGTTTGCTCTCAAGGGGCTGCGTGTCAGGGGCGCGTTTGCGGGGATTGAAGCATGGGGAGTGGACCTTGACGGAATTTTGGGAGTGAATGCGGGGAATGAGGTTGCCCTCGTTTTAGGATGCTTTGGCTTAGGAAATCCCGGTCCATATGCGGCTTATTCTTGCTAGTTCTCAGCAGGGAATGAGGGTGAATGACCCCTTAATGGTTTCCTTTAAGGGGACTCCAAGGTTCATTGCCAACACCCTCAAGGTCATTCCCTACTAATGTTGACCTTATAAGAATCAACCTCAATTTCTGAATAGGCTGGTGTTCCGCTCCAAAAGTGGCCTGATTCCGACTAAACCCAGGGACAACCCCCTATTAATAAACTGGGGTTGATATGGGGTCAATATCAACGAGTTCCATCCTATGGGCATTGCCTCTTAAAACCATTTTGGTGGCATTTCACCTGCAACCCTCACCTCTAAAAAGGGGTTGGACACTGGGACCACTTTCGACAAACTTGGGTGGATGAATACGGGGTCGCCTGCGCACGATCCAAGGCACTGCCCTCGCTTCAACTGGGTGCACGGCGGCGGAGCTGACACCCCCGACTTCCGTTAGCCGACCACGAAAATAACAATAATTATTTATATTTATATGTTGGTTTGAGGTGAAATTTTATATATATTAAAAATTTTATATAAGTATGCATTTATATAATTGGTTTTTTATGCATTATTATTGATTTATATATATATATATAGATAGATGATTATGTGTAAAAAAAAAAAAAACGAATTTGGTGTTAATATGATTTTATTAATGCGATTTAATATTTTATAGACTTAATATATTGATATATAATTTAAGATATATAATATAATTATATAAATATATGTTTATATATAATATTTTATAAATTTAATATATACATTTAAATTTTACAATATTTATGAATTTATTATATATTTTATTTTTGGAAATTATGATAGGATACTTATTTAAAATTCTTGATAACATTTTTTTTAATTTTTTTATAGTTTTGTAAAGGTTTCGTGGAAAATAATATTATGAAAATGATTTAGATGATTTTTATTGGTCGATATTTTTTTAAAACACATATATATTTAAATGTTTGTGTATTTGATTATTGATCGAACTAATATTTATTTTCTTAATTGATTATAAGGAACCATATTAAGATATATATTGGAAATATAAATTTATATTCGATAATTTCACAAAATTGAATATTAATTAAATATATATATGCATAATATTAAAATTATAACAAATTATATTAATTTAAAGAATTTATATATATATTCGATTTAATTTTTGGATATTTTGCATATAGCTTTAAACAATTAATTTGGAATTTGTTTATGTCTTTTTCTCCTTAATTAAATTAGGAATATAAAGAAATTTAAGTAATTTAAATTATATATATTAATTTTCGATCGATATATATTTGATTAATTTGTTAAGACATATTTCTAATTATATGTTATAATAGGTATTAATTAATATATATATATTATTTGCTCATATATTATATTAATTGTTACGATCGGGATATTTATTCATATTTATAAACATATATTAAATATGAATATAGAAGAACAATCTTTATTTATTCATATTTAGATAGAATATATGTATTTTTATTTATTCAAATCTTCCGATATACCCATTATTGAGATATATATACCTATTCCTTATTAAACAAATTTAAAAAATATAAATATTAATATTATCAATTATATATATATATTAATAATATATAAACTATTCTATTATTAATATTCTATTTTTAATTATCTAATTATAATTATTATCAATATTTATAAAATTCTATTAATATATAAATATATTCATTATTTCTATAATGAAATAAATCTTTCCAATATATCATTATATCCAATTTCGGCATATATAAATCTATTAAGTCATAAAATTATATTATTTATTATAATAAGAAAATTTATATGATCAATAAAATAATCTAAACCTTATTAAAAGTACAAATTAATATATTCATTATAAATATATAAATATAATATGGTTAATAAATATATATAATCATTATATATATATATTATATTTATTAATATATAAATATATCGATTCTCGTTATACCAAATGATGTCTTATCAATCATCAACAAAACTATATTATATTATTCAATATCGAATTTCAATTTCATTCATTATTAGCATATAAATATCTATGCTTTAAATATATTATTATATTCAAATTTAAATATATATAAATAATTCTTATTAATTCATAATATAAATATATCAAAGATTTTATTATTAATATATAAAACCATATTATTAGGGCGATATAAAAGATTTTATCATCGACAAACAACAATATTCCTTATTTTATTTATGTATAATATTCTCATTATCAATATAAAAAACAATACATTTTTTTTTTTTTTTCATTAATGCATTAAAAGAATATATATATATTAACATATTCCTCATTAATAAATATATATATCCATATTAAAAAAACAACCAATATAATTATTAATATAAAAATATATTCAATATTAATTTTTTTAATAATAATTAAACATTTTAGGATTTCAGCCCAAATAAGCTCCGAAACGGCCTTAAATTAAAATTCCATAAAGATTCCATTCAGGTTTCGCCAAGATTACGAATATTCCATATCATATAATTTATGCATAAATACAATAAAATTAATCCCGAATTCTTTCTTTTTATTTTACAAATATATACCTTCGAATTTATACCGACTATTACAAATAATAAATTCATAAAACAAATAAAATATATCTAAATTAAAATTCAATAATAATTAAATTAAATTCAAGAATATCTTAAATATATCTTATACCTTATTTTCCAAATCTAAAAAATTAAAATAATTATGAATTATAATATATTTAAACCGTTTATTATAAAACTAGTTTTTTGTTTTTTTTTCATAAATATATATATCAAATAAATTATTATGTTTTTTTTGCAAAATAAACATAAATTGTGTTTTATTATATAATTAATTTATTAACCATATTTCAATTAAATGATTTGTTTATAATAAATATATTTATTTCAATATATTTATATTTTATAAAATACATTTTTTTTAAAAAAAAACAAATTATATATTTAAAACAACATTAAATAAAAATTAATTAAATCATTATATATATTAATTATTAAAATATTCAAAATAATAAAACTACAAAACCGATATATAATAAAATAATATAATATAAATCAATTGTTTCTACAATTTCCGCCCATCACTTTCATCGATTCTATAAATAAATATATTATATACAAATCAATATAAAAAAATAAAACATAATATATATATATATACACCTATATTTATGAAATTACTTATTATATCTAATAGAATCCATGTTATAGGTGTTTGCCTTCATTCTTTGTGTATGGGTAGTTTTCGCAACCTTTGTTTATCGTTTGGTGTACGTTTCAGGGGGTCAGGCTTTGTTTCAAAGTGGTGTGAGGCGTGACTTAGGGAAATGGATCAGTTGAGGCATGGCTCCGGGTGTTTAGCCAGGTCAGGCCAGGGTCGGAAGGGTTGGCTGAGCCACCAGATTAGGATCTTAGTCCACCTGTTTGTGGTTGGGGCTATTGGAAGCCTTACCCGAGTTCTGATTGCTCCGCGAATCGATTCCCAGAGCCACCGGTGCGCGCACTCCACTTTGTGAGTGGCTAGGACCAGTGCCACTCCTGTGCAGGAGCGTCCTTGCACTCAGACACCTAAGGCGTGGCAAATGGGTGACTTGCCTCAAAATGACGTGGTCTCGGCAAAAATTGAAGTTCATGTGTTGCCAAAAGCTCGCCTCTTTCAACACATTTTGCCGAGTTACCCCAGTGAAAGTTCGTGGGTTGAGAACCTAAGTGGGCAGCTTTTCTGCAATCCCTCCCCCTAATAAGAACCCTAAATCTCAATCTTAGCAAATATTCGCTGGGGGCCAAACAATACTTATGAATAGGGCAATTAGGGGTCAGTTGGGCTGCTCCCCGAGAAGCACCTTGAAAAGCAGGGCCCTTGCAAAGATCCAGAGCCACCAACCGCTCGCGCAACAGATAGAAATGACATATCCGAAGGTCTAGGTCGGTCAAAGGTGACTGACAAAGGTTGCCCACAAACTGGACCCTGGCTCAATATGTTGGCTTCTCATGGGCCAGTTCCTGTGCTAGAAGCCTTCGAGCCGTTTGGAAACTCCCGCATGCCCGTCACAAGGCCCTTGCCACCAGGGAGAATGGACCTCAGGCGTGTAGCGCAAGAAAGTTTCAAAATAGGGGTCCCTGAAAGAATCTAGCGACACCCTTATGAAATTGCAGGTCATCTGTTGGTCTCCATTCCAAGGGTCACAAAATCTCGCTGCTGTAAGCACCCGGAACACTTTCTGATAGCTGCCTCCTGCTGTGGCACGCTTTTCGATGGCTTCCCATGCACAAAAAACAAGGGAGGCCTTCCTCTCAAACCCGCTTGGCACTTGTCTTCCGCCTTGTGCTACTTTTGCCTCCCCAATTTTGGCCTCTTTTAGTTTTCCGCGCTCTCCGCGCTCTCACCCAGTCTTTCAAATGGCTGGGAAACCATGTCTCCATTTCTGTCATACAAGCCGTCTCCAAAAAAAAATTGGCCGTTCGCTTCCCCGAAGGCCGAAGTGGGCTCCATCACTCAACCCCAGTGCCTTTGAATTTTTCAGAGCCGGGCTGCCAAGCAAAAACTTTTAGTGGAAACCCTGAAGAACCGAAAACTTAAGGGAACAGCAAAGCCGCTTGCACACCTTTAGTGTTGCCATTGATCCCAACCCTGAAGGAACTTCCCGCCAGTTCAGCTTTTGTCTAACTGCCCGCTTTGGAGGTGGGGAGGCTGGGTTTCGGGTGCAAACCCCTCCACAAGAACCATGCAAATCCCAAAAACAACCCTCACTTGCCCAAAGCACCTGGAAATAAAAGGTTGACCTCTACAAAAAATGGGAACCCAAAAAAGGAACACCAAAAGGTCGATTCGCTTCGAAGAACTGAGAATCCAAAGCGCCCGGAGTTGCGTTGCTTGGCCCGCGGCTTTTCTCGCTGGGCGTATCGGTCACCTCCATGCACTCCCCAGTGCGACTCCTGAGGGATAAGGCAGGGCTCACACGACCGAATTCACCCCAAATGGTCGTTTAGGGGAATATCCCTCCAACCACGGTTAACCCCGGATTAATGCACCCCTGGTTGATTTTGATCGGGGGTGTCGGGATTCAGACCACTTTTGGAGGGAACACACCGCTAAGAATGGGACAGGTTTATTAATCATCCTGGGTCAACATTAAGGGGTGCTTGGGAATTGGAACCTCACCCCAGTCAACCCAAACTTGGCCGTAGCCGGCTTCAGCCTTCACCTACAGGGGCGCTTAAGCTTTCAGCTGACCTGCCCCCCTGCAGTGAATCTTCCCCTGCACCCGGTCAACTTCAGATGAACACCCTCCATTTGCTGTTTTGTTTTCGTCCCCGGGGCAGGTTGAGAACATATGTCCAGTAGGGATGGAATCCCTTGAAAAACACAAAAGGGGAAACACATCTTCAGCAAATGGAAACAAGCAAGAAAACAGAGGCCAGCAATTAATTACTAATCAACAAGTGGCTGGCCTTTTAGTGCGCGCATCAACTTGTTTGCGTGCTTCCTGATTTGTACTCCGGATTGATCCAAAGTTAGCATTACAAGCCATCCCTTGTAGTTCAACCATCCCTTTTGGGCTTCTTGCAAATCCCGAAGCTCGTCCCAAACTCCCTGTTGATTCAATGCTGAGACCCAGTCAGTTTCAGCGCGCACCAGGCGTGTAGGTCTCAAAGGTGCGAAAATGGGGTGGCTCGGTTTGCTTTGGGTTGCCTTCAGCCCCGAAAAGGGGCAATTCCTAACCTTCAAAACACTCTAGAAATTGTCCCTTGTTGGGAGTTCGTGCCCTTGTTGCGCGTTTAAGGGCAAGCCAACGGGAAACTGCGGCATTGTTTTTGGGGTCAAGTTGTTTGAGACTACTTGTTCCTTTTCGAGCTTGGCATTCAAGCAAACATACAGTGGGATGGACGAAATCCTGCACCACTTAAGAAGGCCTGGAATGATAATTCCCCTGTAATACCAACCAACATTATGGCTTCCCATAGCTTCAAAGTGGTGCAGGATTCGGTACATCCACCATATGTCCAAGCAATGGCCAATGCAAGCAAATGGTCTGCGGCTTCACGGCTTCACTTGGACAACTCTGCATTCGACTTGGTTGACGTTGGAAGGGTAGCAAAATGTTCAGATTTTAGCAGTTAAGTGGGGATTTCCACCTAAACCACAATCATCAAACATGCAAAAGTGTCCCAGCAACAACCATGTCGATGGCTCCGTCTCTGCTTCACTTGGGTTCATGTCACTGCTTTAGCCAGGCACTGGGCATGATGCCCAGGCCGACGCCATGGGCCGCTGAGGCTATGGCTTCAAGTGCAGATCAGAATCCAGCTTCCTCAGCTTCGCACGCCCGCGGCAATGTCAGAAGCGTTGGTGTCTGTGTGTGATTGTTTGGGGGTACCGGCGCTTCAAAGGGAAACCAAAGGGGACACGACCATGTTTTGAACCCGCTTATTTTGTAACTTTTGACACATATCCACTGCAATGTCCTGGAGCACACTTGCGACAAGGCTAAGTCAGCAGCCAAATCAATCGAGCGCTGTCAGACTCCTGCAGGGCTCAATTTCAGCTGGACCGGATGGCTGAAACATGTGTTGGCACAGCCCCCACAGGAAAAGGTCCTAACTAAACTTTGCTGAAAAGGACGGTATTCAAACCACCCACTGGGAAATTGTGGGGAAAGCCTCTGTCAACAAGCAAGGGGCCCCGGAGGAACCTTACTGCAAGTTGCATGTAATGTTGACCCCAACTTAATCAACACCTGCTTATTCATATAGGGGTGTTCCTGGTTTTAGTGGGGATTCTTCACTTTTGGAGGGGAGCACCCCCATATTAAATAAGCAGGGGTTGATGGAGTTCATGTATACGGGGTCTACATTCGTAGGGCTGACCATCACTTTCTGCAAATGTCTACAGAAAAGGATCAGGCAGCCATGCCGTGGAAACGGCTGGCCAGCGGGTCGAAGGTCCGAGCCAAGCCTTACCCGAATGATTCGTTCGCTCACACAAAACGGGCAGATGGGAAGGCGCGTCGCTGCCAGTCACGGAAAGAGCAAAGGCTGCGTGGCAACGGCCACCCACCGGACTGTTCAATCAGGGATGCCTACAAAGCTAAAGCTGAGAGGGAGATCTTGTGCCAGTGCCTGAAGCAAGGTTGACTGCTGACTCTAAGCCAACCACATACCCCACGCGGAGACTCAACTCAAGCGGAAACCAAAAGAACACCACTCTGAATTTCATTTTTTCGAAATTACCCTCACATGGGCCTGTGTCAAAATAGGGTTGGACCCCCAGAACGATGGGGTCCCCGGTAATCCTCTTCTCTTGGCTCTTTCCCCACAGTTTGCCCCCCCCCCCCAAGCTGTCCCGGCACGGCCGGACTCCCACAGCGCCGCTCTCGTGGGACAAACACCTCGGAGCCGACCCAAAAGCGTGTGGACATGAACCCCCGCCGAAGCCATGCCCTGGTCCTATGTGACAGGCGGGTGGCTCTCTGCCTTCATGGGACATGGGGCCAAAGCCGGGATCGTTTTAACCTTCCCAACAAAACGCAACGAGCTCGTGAACCAACATGTCCACTTTCTCCCTTTCCAGAGTTCCCGACATTTCATCGCCCATGTTTGAGCCCATAAAAACTGAGCTGTCCAATGTAGCTCCAACTTTCCCCAAGTTTGAAACCAAAGGACGCCACTTCGAAGAAGCCGTGAGCACGAAAAAGCCGCGAGAGGCAGAGCGACGGGACCCTTGGAGCCCATGGCGAACGTCGGAGAGGAGGGGGGTCCGAGGGGCTCGTTGCTATGCCACGTGCCATGTCCAGAAAAAGGGCCTCTCCCCATTGGCCAGTCCGGGAAACAATTTGCCGGTGGGCGTGCTGGAGATTGCAAGGGACCGGAACTGAGTCCCTGATTTCCTGTCACTGCCATGGCTTGGTGGTCCATAGGCTCGGGTCCCCTGCACATGCCAAAAGGCCCAGAGCTGACCGGCGCATTGGGCAGCTCACGGAAACCAGGAGATTTTGCTTAAATCAGCACTCATGTGCCATATGTGCCCCACGGTTACCCTTCAGATGATGGGTCCATTTGTGGTATATATCAAAACTAGCTTCATAGCTTCCATTTACACCAGCCCCATAAACGGCACCCTCAACAAAGCACACACGGCTTCAATGGTGTTTGCTTTTAAACGCGGCGATGTTGAGCTCCGCACATCTTGTAGCCCAGCTGTGGCCTTAACACGACAAGAATTCTAGATTTGCCGAGGGTCTACTTCGACCTTCTCCGGGATTCCACCAGGCCCTTGACAAAGGACATGTCTGCGCTTCTTGCCAACCAAAAGTCATTTTTGCTGGATTCTGGCCGAGAAATAGCGAACCTCAATGTGCAACGGTTCAAAAGACGGTCACAGCATCTCCAGGTCACAGCAACTCGCCATGCCTCAGGCTCGGGCACGCGCAGCCAGCCGATCTTGTCTTCAACCAGTGCCTGCCGACAGGTGGCACTTGCTCTCGTTCAGAACACTCATACCTGGGCTTATCTCCAAAATGTGGGCACTAAAAGGGCCTTCCCCCCCAAAAAAAAAGAACACAAAAAACCTGCAGAAAACCCTGAGCTGTGAGAGCTGTGCGGTGCGCAGCTTGCATCCCGGTCCGAACACTCTTTTTGGAGGTGAGGGTTGTAGGCGAAAATGCCACCAAAATGGTTTTGAGAGGCAAAGTTCACACGAGTGGAACTCCATACCCGACACTTCCCCAAACTCCCACATCACCCCCCCCTCAGCCCTTCCAACCCCCAGCAGCACCCCAGCCCCATCCGAACTTCGCCTGTGTGCCATGCTGGCCATGGCAGGGGTAGGCCCCGATGGCCTCCCCCGGCAAGCGGCCTCAAAACACGCAGGCCTCCAACGGCGAAGACTTCCTTCAGCTTCCCTCTATTTGGTGTGGAGGTGAGGGGGTACCTTCCCTATTTGGCTTTGAAAGGTATTGGGGTTCGACCTCCACTTGGTTTGGATTGGTGGTTTGGACGGGGTGCCTTGCCTATTTGGTTTTAGAAGGTACCAACCCCCAAAACCACCAATCCTAACCACCAATCAAGGTTTGCTTGACTTAAAGGACGCGTCCAAAAACAACCTTTGAAAGGATTTGGATCCCCTGCAACTGACATGTGGGCGATTCAGCTGAACCAGAGGGACCGGGGCCACCTCCTCAAAAAAATAGAGGGAAGCAAGAACGCCACTTGGGATCTGGAACTCCAACCTGCGAAGGTGTAGGTGCTGCCAGCGGTTCTGCGGCCGCCAGTCTGCTGAGTTCCGGGACCGGATCAATGATTCGACCAGTTGGGTCTGGTGTGAACACCGGGGCCCATTCATGTTTGGTAGGCTCCCTCTGGAGCACATGGCTTAGACGCCCAAAGGGATACAATTCGTTGGCACTCCAGGCAGGTGGCAGGACTGAGCCCGGTGTCACATGTGCGTGTCTCAAAATCGGGGAACCTCAACATGGCGGCCTTCCTTTTTGGGGTCCCTTCAAACACCTGCAAGAAACGCCCACCCCATCTCCGCCTCTTTGGGCGCGCGAGTGGTTTCTCGGATGCCAGATGCCCAGCTTTCAGGCCCGCACTTCCCAGCGTGTCTAGGCCTCCAGCGGGGCCGCAAACCAATGGCAGCAGCCCCATGTAAGAGCCGAGCCGAAGATCCATGGACTTTTGGTCTAAGAAGGGCTGGCAAGGATTGTATAGGCCTTGCCATCATTCCAATTGTTTAAGCATGTTTAAGCCAACTAGTAGAATCACCTAATACAGCTTTTGGGCGCTGTTGATTTGACACCCATGTCAGGCAATGCCGTGGACAGGGACATCTCGCAATCCTGTGCAGAAATGAAGCCAAGCAAACATTCTCCCACCCATGTTGTTTTCCATGTTCTGGACATCTCAGCTTTTTCCGCCGACCAGAGGAACGTGTTCCATCCATACTCAGCGAAGCCTATGCAAAAACAAAATCACGGAGCCCCAGGCCAAAAATTACCATGCCCCTAACCAGAACCGCTCGTAGCCTTTCCCAGCTCCTTGGCTCCAGAGCCGCTGGTAGCCTTTCTGCATTTTGCTGACTGTATTTGAAGCCCAGGAAACCCATTTTCGGCGCCCAAGACTTGATCCCATTTGGCTGTTTTGGGGAAATCAACTGGCGTTTCAGTCCTTGGACTAAACTCAAACCCTAAGCCGAGGCGACGACAGGCATTCAGCGCCTGGTTTCGCAGCGCGCCGCCCTGAAGCCGCGTCGCGTGCATCGGGAGTTTCCGAATGCGCGATTGCGCTTGCGACGGGTGTGTGCCAGGGACTGGGTTTCTGTAGGTCTCTTTTTGAGGGAGCGCTTTTGGGTTAACGCTAAGGGATGCCCCAAGACAACATGCCTGTGTGGGGTCTGCCCAGGTTCAGACAATCCATGTAGAGTTTGTCAGTAAGAAGTTCGGCTAGTGAAAAAGCAGAGCTAGCTATGCAAAAGCGACAGAACAGCCGCTCCTGCACACACCACTTCACCCGTGCCATGCCTTGAGTTACTCTGAAGTTGGGGCCACATCAGGGCCCCAAGCAAGGCTCCATGAAGGCATTTGAATGGCCTGCGACTCGACTCAAACGGGCATTTAGAAATTGGACCCCTGACTCCATGACTCCGATAACTGGCCAGCAGAGGTTCTATACACAACTTGTTTTGGCTAGGTGGCTGGCAAATTTCCAACAAAATGTGCCGTGGGCTGGTGCCTATGATAAATGCAGGCCAACACTGCCGTGTCGCAAGTCGACTCTCAGTGATCATTGCGTTGACTGATGCAGCTGGTCCGCCAGTTCACTTGACAAAGGAGCCAGCGCAAACCAAGATCCCACTGCGACCGGTCATAAAATGAACCAACTTGTTTGCTGGAACGCGTGGACCCGTCACGTAGGCGCCTCACCATAGGACTTCGAGCGGAAGAAATGGCAACTAGACCCAGGCGTAAAGGAAGTCTTCGCTTGTATTTTGCCGAAAAACTGCTTGGCTTCCGTTCGGTGTCCTGAAAGGAGCAGTTCACAAAGCCACAGAAATGTTGGCCCGGCATCAGGATACCTTTAAACAACAAATATTGATAGAATCTGGTCCACACATTTAGCCTCATCTAAAATAATTTATTGGACCCCATATTTTTGGACACCTCGCCCCGGTGCTATGTGGCAAAAGGCTGCCCTTGGTGCCATGAATGCAAAACCCGTGAAAGCCTGGGCCTTGGTGTCAGTGGTTACTTTGGGCACGAAGAGGTGGGGGATCACCGTCTGCAAGTACCACCGGAAGTCCTGCGTCCAAATTGGTCGCTCGGGTGTTTGACGCTTTGGGGGGAGTGAAGAAAATATGTCAAAATAAGGAGCTGGAGCCCTACAATGGTGGCTTTCCCCGTTAGCCAAAAATGCCCACAAAGAATGACACACTCACACACGCACACTCATGAGACTGGCCAAATCCGGGGAGTGCATCAGCGGAGGCGGGATTTCTTCCAACCCCTTGGAGCGCAATGGTGCCCTTAGCCGCTTTTTAGCGCCAATAGCCGAGCGTTCAGTTCAAAACACCCAATGGCTACCGGCAGAGCAATGACCAGGTAGCACACAGCAGCTAACTAAGAAACCAGCCGCGAGACATCCTGCAACCCGCACACAATTGCGGCTTCCCAAAAAATCCAAGGAATCAAACTTGCACGTGGATACTTCTTGAGAGAAAGGATTTGGATGTAAATAAGCGGAACCCTCTCCAAATAAGTTGGGAATCAAAAGAGGGAGCACCCCAGGTGGAAACTGACTCAACTCCTAAGTGGATTGGCCAAAAGTCAGAACTTTTCGTTTGCACCTAAGACGGTCTTCCCCAAACTGAATCCCCCGTTCAAAGTTTCAAATTTTTAATTGCCTTTATTCGGGAAACCCCCCACCAAACCCACCAAAAAAAGATCGAAAAGGCTAAGGAACCGGATGGCTGGGAGCCATCAAGACAAGTAACAACAAATCCAAAAAACGCCCTCAGGGAGTGGGCTGGGTGTGCCTCAAACTTAAACAGGAGGGGCAAACCGCAGGTTTTGGTCCATGTTTTTGCACTTAGTTTTTCCACAGGAGGGCTTACGCGGGTTTTTCCAGGTTTCGGCCACCCATTTTGGACTTGGTTCCGCAGGTTTTGGCCCATGTTTCTCCACTTGCCAGGGTTTCCATTTTGGAATTCTGCGTCTTTTTGGAGCCACAGCCAGCTGCTCAGCTGATCGAAGGCCCGCGCCTTGCACTTCAGCTTCTCTCGCAGCTGCCGTCGCGGCTCCAAGTCCCCGATGGGGAGGTTCGCGGGCCTCATGGACGAAGCTTTTCGAGCCAAGCTCCCCCCCTCCCCCCCCCAAAAAGGGGTAAAAGGACACTCCTAAAAAAAAACCTAGACAAAAACCCATCTAAACCAGTGCCATCCAACCAAGCTAACCGATCAAAAGAACACCTAGGCCCTTCAGTAGAGAGGTTAGAATACGGGTACCCTTTTTCTGTCTATTTTGGTAGGGGAACCCTCCCCCAAAAAAGGGGTGAGAAAGGGCACGATCCTGCGGGACCTAGTTTTGGTGTCAGGATTTTGGTGGTTTGGCGGTTGGCTGCGATAGGTAGCGAATGACCAGGAGTCCGGGAGTCCGGGTGGTGGGAATGAAGGGGATTCCCTGAAAGGAAGCCGTTGGATGGATTGTTTATAGGGGTCATGGGAATTCTCCTTCCCTGCTGACCGGCAAGGTTGGGGGGCGGCCCAATCACCCCCTTACCAAAGCTGGTCTCGACCTTTTGGCCTGGAAATCGAAATGCTTAACTTGAAGCGTCGCAGGTGTTTGATGCGAGGTGCCGAACACAGCCGTGAAGCCTGTCTAAAACCCATCACACCTCAAGCTGTGAGTGTGTATGACATGCTTCCGCCAGGCAATCTATCTCGCGTGCGACATTGCGCCTTCGAAAAGGGCGGCATTTCACTCCTTGCTTGCAGACCTGGCCAGTGACAACCCTGCACTCATCCGGATAACGTGCGAATGCGGGGTGCTTCCCCCTTTGCGCGGAAAGTTGATTCAGTTTAGAGAAATGTCTCCGAGCTTGGTCCCTCGGGATGAATTCAGAACTTGGCACACCTGGGGTACTCCGAGAGAACAATTTTGTTCAGCAGCTGAACCACAGTCTGCCCTCAAATAAAGCAATTGGTTTGGAGGAGACTCTTTTTTGACCCATGAGACACATGCGCACCTAAGACCCTGGCAGCGGTCCAGTAGCAAACGTCACCAGCGACTTGAACTCATCCATCCACACCTGGCACGTCAAGCCTAGGCCCCTGTATTTGGAAACGCACCCTTTGGTCATCATTTACACGTTATGTCCACCAATCTCAGCTTGAACTATGAAACTCATTCGTGAAGGGAGCTCAAAATACGTGGGGTAGTGGTTGAACCAGACACCTCCAAGCAAAGATGATGGATTGTCGAAAGGCTCCCGATTTGACGCGTGACACATGTTGAAACGGGCAAATTTGATTTCAGGGCGGGGCTACCAACTCAATAAATACGAATGAAAGGAGTGGGTTCCCCCTCGCGTTCCCCTTCAAAACCCTCGAAAAGGTACCAACGCAAGACAAAAAGAGAAAGACAAGAGGAAGCCACACCAATGACCACCTTGAGCCCAGTTCGTGATTTGTTTGAAGTGAATTGGGGAAACTGCCTTTCGCCAACCCCCTCCGTTGCCCAACCATCATACCTTGTTTTGCACCATGGGCACAGGCAATACGCCCTTTGCCCTATCCGTGTCACATCAGCCAACAAAGACCTGGCAACAGCTGGATTTAAACTACCTCACGCCTTTGCAAGCCCCCAAAATCGGTTCTCGCTCAAACTGATGACTGTGCTCGTAAAGGACATTGAATACGAGTCCGAGCGATCCCTTGCAAATACATTCGGAGTATGGGCCTGGAAGATTGATTGTGGGTTTCCCAAAAAAAAACGTGGACACAGTATCTGTACAGGGCTGGCTTTTAACGGACCGCAACGTTGAAATCCCATAAGCCTCCATTTGCTTTTCCGCCCCCAGGAAACATGTTTCCAGTAGTGAAATCGATTCCGGCAAAAAAATGAAAATCATCAATACTCTGAAACGCAAATTGAAGCAATTGAGTCCCAGCCTCAAACATATCTGCCCCGCCTCGGCCGTGCGCAGCTTGTTCCGGGATATCTCTTCGCCGGGCACCTTGTACACTTGGCCTGGGGCCAAATCTCTGAACGGGAGCTTCTCGAAGTTGGGGACCGGGCGTTGGCTTCCTTTTAACACCCCGAAAGGGTAGGGAGTAGATGGCCACGGGTCAACATCCAAATCGTACCCCGAGTGAACATCCCAATCCCCACTAAAATAGAATCAAATGGGCGGTGCACCGACCCCGAAATGGTACCATTGGTTTTGGCCCGCAGCTAGATGTTTCCGAGAAACTGGTTGTGAGGCCTTGATGGATGGCACCTTCTTAGAAGAGAACTGATATCTCAACAAATCTCAAGTAGCTATCCATGACAAACTGCTTTCCTCCCTCTCCACCTCCTCCGGAAAGTAGGCAACATGGACGTTTCATTACACCCCCCCCCCCCCCCGAAAAACACACACACACAACCAGAGACGCTAAATGTGCAGGCCACTCCAATTTTGGAAGTGAACCCTTGCAATATGTTGGCAACATCCACCGTGATGCGTCACATTTCTCACTATCATAGTCCCCCGCAAATGGCAAGCGGTTCCTCTTTTCCCTTAACGACCAGCGGGGGGAGGGCAAAAGGAAACCAAACGGAAAATCACAATTTTTGCGGTCCGCTGGAAAGAAGACACACCCATATACCCCTAAACCAATCGTGTTACCCTCGAAGTGGTTTAAACAAAGGGGGCCAAAAAAAAACTGAACGAGGTGGACACCGTTCAATTAAGCAGGGACCAAACATCCCAGCGGCAATTCCTAAAAAACTGACAAGTGCCATAACTCCCACACTTTGGATTAATAATTACCCGCACCCTGCTGTTGTTCCACGTTTTGTGGTCAAATTATGTCCTTTCAAGTAACACTTTAGTTGATGCATTGGGTTGCTGATGGGGGCTATCACCTCAGCCCCAAGCCACAGAACACCCATAGAGCCTCCGAAACCTTCCTGACAAAGCCCCTTGACCAGATCCCCTAACAATGAATAACTTTTAGTGGTACAGGAAGCTACCACCAAACCCTCAAACCCTAAGGGGATGGCTGGGAGCCACCAACTTTCAAACTTGTTCAGGGTGGACCCAACGTATTCCAAGATGTCAATGGGGTGAAGATCCAGTCCAATGTGTGGAGCCTTACTGACAAAATTGGAACCAGGCCGGAACAAGACTGGGCCTATTGGCTTGGCCAGGAACCGGCTCCTCGAAAAACCTGGGATTAGGACGAAAGTTCACAGGCATTCCTTCAGCTCTGATACGTACTTGCATCTTCACTGCTCCAGCCGGTCAGCTTAACGAGATTCCTTTGCAGCAACTGCGTCAGCGGGCAGGGCCCTCAGAAAACCACAGCCATGCAAGAGTGTCATCCTGTCAGGCTGCAAGTGCCCCAACAAACCAGCACCACGACTCGCAGGACGCTGAGCAACAGCTGAACAACAACCATGCTAAGCATCATCTGCGCATGGAAATGCATGTGTATGGCACACGTCCTCTGTTTGCGTGATTATTAATGATCAGGACCCGGCTCCTCAAAAAAATCACGGATCAGGCAAAAAGTTCATAGCTATTCCTTCAACTCTGATACGTACTTGCATCTTCACTGCTCCAGCCGGTCAGCTTAACGAGATTCCTTTGCAGCAACTGCGTCAGCGGGCAGGGCCCTCAGAAAACCACAGCCATGCAAGAGTGCCCTCCTGTCAGGCTGCAAGTGCCCCAACAAACCAGCACCACGACTCGCAGGACGCTGAGCAACAGCTGAACAACAACCATGCCAAGCACCATGTCCTCTGTTTGCGTGATGTGTAATCGTCAGGAACCGTCTCCTCGAACAATCTGGGATCAGGCCGAAAGTTCACAGGCATTCCCTCAACATCCTTCAACTCTGATACGTACTTGCATCTTCACTGCTCCAGCCGGTCAGCTTAACGAGATTCCTTTGCAGCAACTGCGTCAGCGGGCAGGGCCCTCAGAAAACCACAGCCATGCAAGAGTGTCCTCCTGTCAGGCTGCAAGTGCCCCAACAAACCAGCACCACGACTCGCAGGACGCTGAGCAACAGCTGAACAACCATGCCAAGCACCATGTCCTCTGTTTGCGTGATTATTAATGATCAGGACCCGGCTCCTCAAGAATTCACGGATCAGGCCGAAAGTTCACAGGCATTCCTTTAACTCTGATACGTACTTGCATCTTCACTGCTCCAGCCGGTCAGCTTAACGAGATTCCTTTGCAGCAACTGCGTCAGCGGGCAGGGCCCTCAGAAAACCACAGCCATGCAAGAGTGTCATCCTGTCAGGCTGCAAGTGCCCCAACAAACCAGCACCACGACTCGCAGGACGCTGAGCAACAGCTGAACAACAACCATGCCAAGCACCTTCCTTCAACTCTGATACGTACTTGCATCTTCACTGCTCCAGCCGGTCAGCTTAACGAGATTCCTTTGCAGCAACTGCGTCAGCGGGCAGGGCCCTCAGAAAACCACAGCCCTGCAAGAGTGTCATCCTGTCAGGCTGCAAGTGCCCCAACAAACCAGCACCACGACTCGCAGGACGCTGAGCAACAGCTGAACAACAACCATGCCAAGCACCATGCCCTCTGTTTGATGTGATTATTAATCATCAGGACCCGGCTCAACAAAAATTCACGCATTAGGCCGAAAGTTCACAGACATTCCTTCAACTCTGATTCGTACTTGCATCTTCACTGCTCCAGCCGGTCAGCTTAACGAGATTCTTTTGCAGCAACTGCGTCAGCGGGCAGGGCCCTCAGAAAACCACAGCCATGCAAGAGTGTCATCCTGTCAGGCTGCAAGTGCCCCAACAAACCAGCACCACGACTCGCGGGACGCTGAGCAACAGCTGAACAACAACCATGCAAAGCACCATTTGCGCATGCAAATGCATGTGTATGGCACATGTCCTTTGTTTGCGTGATGTGTAATCATCAGGACCCGGCTTCTCGAAAAACCTGGGATCAGGCCGAAAGTTCACAGGCATTCCTTCAACTCTGATACGTACTTGCATCTTCACTGCTCCAGCCGGTCAGCTTAACGAGTTTCCTTTGCAGCAACTGCGTCAGCGGGCAGGGCCTTCAGAAAACCACAGCCATGCAAGAGTGTCATCCTGTCAGGCTGCAAGTGCCCCAACAAACCAGCACCACAACTCGCAGGACGCTGAGCAACAGCTGAACAACAACCATGCCAAGCACAATGTGTAGTCATCAGGAACCGTCTCCTCGAACAATCTGGGACCAGTCCGAATGTTCACAGGCATTCCTTCAGCTCTGATACGTACTTGCATCTTCACTGCTCCAGCCGGTCAGCTTAACGAGATTCCTTTGCAGCAACTGCGTCAGCGGGCAGGGCCCTCAGAAAACCACAGCCATGCAAGAGTGTCATCCTGTCTGGCTGCAAGTGCCCCAACAAACCAGCACCACGACTCGCAGGACGCTGAGCAGCTGAACAACAACCATGCCAAGCACCATGTCCTCTGTTTGCGTGATGTGTAATCATCAGGAACCGTCTCCTCGAACAATCTGAGATCAGGCCGAAAGTTCACCGGCATTCCTTCAACATCCTTCAACTCTGATACGTACTTGCATCTTCACTGCTCCAGCCGGTCAGCTTAACGAGATTCCTTTGCAGCAACTGCGTCAGCGGGCAGGGCCCTCAGAAAACCACAGCCATGCAAGAGTGTCATCCTGTCAGGCTGCAAGTGCTCCAACAAACCAGCACCACGACTCGCAGGACGCTGAGCAACAGCTGAACAACAACCATGCCAAGCACCATGTCCTCTGTTTGCGTGATGATTAATCATCAGGACCCGCCTTCTCAAAAATGCACGGATCAGGCCGAAAGTTCACAGGCATTCCCTCGACATCCTTCAACTCTGCTACGTACTTGCATCTTCACTGCTCCAGCCGGTCAGCTTAACGAGATTCCTTTGCAGCAACTGCGTCAGCAGGCAGGGCCCTCAGAAAACCACAGCCATGCAAGAGTGTCATCCTGTCAGGCTGCAAGTGCCCCAACAAACCAGCACCACGACTCGCAGGACGCTGAGCAACAGTTGAACAACAACCATGCCAAGCACCATGTCCTCTGTTTGCGCGATGTGTAGTCATCAGGAACCGTCTCCTCGAACAATCTGAGATCATGCCGAAAGTTCACCGGCATTCCTTCAACATCCTTCAACTCTGATACGTACTTGCATCTTCACTGCTCCAGCCGGTCAGCTTAACGAGATTCCTTTGCAGCAGCTGCGTCAGCGGGCACCCTCAGAAAACCACAGCCATGCAAGAGTGTCATCCTGTCAGGCTGCAAGTGCCCCAACAAACCAGCACCACGACTCGCAGGACGCTGAGCAACAGTTGAACAACAACCATGCCAAGCACCATGTCCTCTGTTTGCGTGATGTGTAATCATCAGGAACCGTCTCCTCGAACAATCTGAGATCAGGCCGAAAGTTCACAGGCATTCCTTCAACTCTGCTACGTACTTGCATCTTCACTGCTCCAGCCGGTCAGCTTAACGAGATTCCTTTGCAGCAACTGCGTCAGCGGGCAGGGCCCTCAGAAAACCACAGCCATGCAAGAGTGTCATCCTGTCTGGCTGCAAGTGCCCCAACAAACCAGCACCACGACTCGCGGGACGCTGAGCAACAGCTGAAAAACAACCATGCCAAGCACCATGTCCTCTGTTTGCGTGATGTGTAATCATCAGGAACCGTGTCCTCGAACAATCTGAGATCAGGCCGAAAGTTCACAGGCATTCCTTCAACATCCTTCAACTCTGATACGTACTTGCATCTTCACTGCTCCAGCCGGTCAGCTTAACGAGATTCCTTTGCAGCAACTGCGTCAGCGGGCAGGGCCCTCAGAAAACCACAGCCATGCAAGAGTGTCATCCTGTCTGGCTGCAAGTGCCCCAACAAACCAGCACCACGACTCGCGGGACGCTGAGCAACAGCTGAACAACAACCATGCCAAGCACCATGTCCTCTGTTTGCGTGATGTGTAATCATCAGGAACCGTCTCCTCGAACAATCTGGGATCAGGCCGAAAGTTCACAGGCATTCCTTCAACATCCTTCAACTCTGATACGTACTTGCATCTTCACTGCTCCAGCCGGTCAGCTTAACGAGATTCCTTTGCAGCAACTGCGTCAGCGGGCAGGGCCCTCAGAAAACCACAGCCATGCAAGAGTGTCATCCTGTCTGGCTGCAAGTGCCCCAACAAACCAGCACCACGACTCGCAGGACGCTGAGGAACAGCTGAACAACAACCATGCCAAGCACCATCTGCGCAGTCATAGCTATTCCTTCAACCCATACGTACTTGCATCTTCACTGCTCCAGCCGGTCAGCTGAACGAGATTCCTTTGCAGCAACTGCGTCAGTGGGCAGAGCCCTCAGAAAACCACAGCCATGCAAGAGTGTCATCCTGTCAGGCTGCAAGTGCCCCAACAAACCAGCACCACGACTCGCGGGACGCTGAGCAACAGTTGAACAACAACCATGCCAAGCACCATGTCCTCTGTTTGCGTGATGTGTAATCATCAGGAACCGTCTCCTCGAACAATCTGAGATCAGGCCGAAAGTTCACAGGCATTCCTTCAACATCCTTCAACTCTGATACGTACTTGCATCTTCACTGCTCCAGCCGGTCAGCTTAACGAGATTCCTTTGCAGCAACTGCGTCAGCGAGCAGGGCCCTCAGAAAACCACAGCCATGCAAGAGTGTCATCCTGTCTGGCTGCAAGTGCCCCAACAAACCAGCACCACGACTCGCAGGACGCTGAGCAACAGCTGAACAACAACCATGCCAAGCACCATCTGCGCAGTCATAGCTATTCCTTCACCCCATACGTACTTGCATCTTCACTGCCCCAGCCGATCAGCTTAACGAGATTCCTTTGCAGCAACTGCGTCAGCGGGCAGAGCCCTCAGAAAACCACAGCCATGCAAGAGTGTCATCCTGTCTGGCTGCAAGTGCCCCAACAAACCAGCACCACGACTCGCAGGACGCTGAGCAACAGCTGAACAACAACCATGCCAAGCACCATCTGCGCATGCAAATGAATGTGTATGGCATATGTCCTTTGTTTGCGTGATGTGTAATCATCAGGACCCGGCTTCTCGAAAAACCTGGGATCAGGCCGAAAGTTCACAGGCATTCCTTCAATTCTGATACGTACTTGCATCTTCACTGCTCCAGCCGGTCAGCTTAACGAGATTCCTTTGCAGCAACTGCGTCAGCGGGCAGGGCCCTCAGAAAACCACAGCCATGCAAGAGTGTCATCCTGTCTGGCTGCAAGTGCCCCAACAAACCAGCACCACGCAGGACGCTGAGCAACAGCTGAACAACAACCATGCCAAGCACCATGTCCTCTGTTTGCGTGATGTGTAATCATCAGGAACCGTCTCCTTGAACAATCTGGGATCAGGCCGAAAGTTCACAGGCATTCCTTCAACATCCTTCAACTCTGATACGTACTTGCATCTTCACTGCTCCAGCCGGTCAGCTTAACGAGATTCCTTTGCAGCAACTGCGTCAGCGGGCAGGGCCCTCAGAAAACCACAGCCATGCAAGAGTGTCATCCTGTCAGGCTGCAAGTGCCCCAACAAACCAGCACCACGACTCGCAGGACGCTGAGCAACAGCTGAACAACAACCATGCCAAGCACCATGTGTAATCATCAGGAACCGTCTCCTCGAACAATCTGGGACCAGTTCGAATGTTCACAGGCATTCCTTCAGCTCTGATACGTACTTGCATCTTCACTGCTCCAGCCGGTCAGCTTAACGAGATTCCTTTGCAGCAACTGCGTCAGCGGGCAGGGCCCTCAGAAAACCACAGCCCTGCAAGAGTGTCATCCTGTCAGGCTGCAAGTGCCCCAACAAACCAGCACCATGACTCGCAGGACGCTGAGGAACAGCTGAACAACAACCATGCCAAGCACCATCTGCGCAGTCATAGCTATTCCTTCAACTCTGATACGTACTTGCATCTTCACTGCTCCAGCCGATCAGCTTAACGAGATTCCTTTGCAGCAACTGCGTCAGCGGGCAGAGCCCTCAGAAAACCACAGGCATGCAAGAGTGTCATCCTGTCAGGCTGCAAGTGCCCCAACAAACCAGCACCACGACTCGCAGGACGCTGAGCAACAGCTGAACAACAACCATGCAAAGCACCATTTGCGCATGCAAATGCATGTGTATGGCACATGTCCTCTGTTTGCGTGATGTGTAGATATGTGTAACCATCAGGAACGGCTCCGCGAAATTCGCGGATCAGGCCAAGTGTCATAGCTATTCCTTCAACCCTGATACATACTTGCATCTTCACTGCTCCAGCCGGTCAGCTTAACGAGATTCCTTTGCAGCAACTGCGTCAGCGGGTAGGGCCCTCAGAAAACCACAGCCATGCAAGAGTGTCATCCTGTCTGGCTGCAAGTGCCCCAACAAACCAGCACCACGACTCGCAGGACGCTGAGCAACAGCTGAACAACAACCATGCCAAGCACAATCTGCGTATGCAAATGCATGTGTATGGCACATGTGCTCTGTTTGCGTGATGTGTAATCATCAGGAACCGGCTCCTTCAAAATCTGGGATCAGGCCGAAAGTTCACAGGCATCCCTTCCACTCTGATACGTACTTGCATCTTCACTGCTCCAGCCGATCAGCTTAACGAGATTCCTTTGCAGCAACTGCGTCAGCGGGCAGGGCCCTCAGAAAACCACAGCCATGCAAGAGTGTCATCCTGTCTGGCTGCTGGTGCGCCAAACAACTAATACCATGACTCGCAGGACGCAAACAATCAGCCATGACAGGTAGTATTTGTGAATTTATAATCAGAGGTGTGTGTGTGTGGGTGTGCGCACATGCGTGTGCCTGTGTTTATGTGATGTGTGATCATCAGGAACCGGCTTCTCGCAAAACCTGGGATCAGGCCGAAGGTTCACAGGCATTCCTTCAACGCTGATACGTACTTGCATCTTCACTGCTCCAGCCGGTCAGCTTAACGAGATTCCTTTGCAGCAACTGCGTCAGCGGGCAGGGCCCTCAGAAAACCACAGCCATGCAAGAGTGTCATCCTGTCAGGCTGCAAGTGCCCCAACAAACCAGCACCACGACTCGCAGGACGCTGAGCAACAGCTGAACAACAACCATGCCAAGCACCATCTGCGCATGCAAATGCATGTGTATGGCACATGTCCTGTGGTTGCGTGATGTGTAATCATCAGGAACCGGCTCCTCGAAAAATCGATCAGGTCAAAAGTCATAGCTATTCCTTCAACCCTTACGTACTTGCATCTCCACTGCTCCAGCCGGTCAGCTTGACGGCCCTCAGAAAACCACAGCCATGCAAGAGTGTTATTTTGTTTGGCTACTGGTGCCCCAAACTAGTACCATTGCAGGACGCACAATACCAACCATGACAGGCAGAATTTGTGCATGTAACATCATGTGTGTGTGTGTCTGTGCGCGCACATGCGCGTGCCTCTGTTTGTGTGATGTATGATCATCAGGAACTGCTCCTCGAAAAATCGTGGATCAGGCCGACAGTCATAGACGTTCCTTCCACTCTGATACATGCTTGCATCTTCACTGCTGCAGCCTGTCAGCTTAACGAGATTCCTTTGCAGTAACTGCGTCAGTGGGCAGAGCCCTCAGAAAACCACAGCCATGCAACTGTGTCATCCTGTTTGGCTGCAAGTGCCCCAAGAACCCACACCATGACTGGCAGGGCGCTGAACATCAGCTGAACAACCACCATGCCAAGCAACATTTGCGCATGCACATGCATGGGCACGTGCAACTGCGTGTGCCTGCAATGCGAATCTGCTCCTCAAAAAAATGGGTTATCAGGCCGATTGTCATAGACGTTCCTTAGCCAGTCAGCTGAACGAGATTCCTTTGCAGTATCTGCGTCAGCGGGCCATCAGGAAAACAACAGCCCCGGCCTTGCCAGTACTTCGGTGTCCGAAAAATGTGCCCAACCTCAGCTCCGGAGGAGTGACGACTTGTGCCAGTGGCACCTCCGAAACATGACATACCCGGCATCCGGCATTGACCTGTGTATGGCTCCGAAAGCATCTCCATGGTGTGTGATTGCGCCCAATGGATCCATTGAAGTGACATCCTCGAACTTACCCGCAAGATGCTGATTTCAAGAATGTGTCCAACATTTTGAGAACTCCGTCCAAGCCTTCGCTTTAAGAGACGAGCCAAGGGTTGAGCCACTCGCCAAGGCAGCGACATGGGAGCACGGCAGGTACTCGATGTCCCCACCGCACCTGCAGAGCTCGAGATCCGGCAACGAGATCTAAGGCTTCTACAGGAAACTCAGTTGTTCCATGACCCTGGGAAAAAACAGGGAACCCTTTTTGGGGACCATTCTTAGTGGGGCAGCCACCTAAAAAACAAAAAGGGAAAAACAAATTGGTGCCACTGAAGAACTGAGGAAAACAGCTGATTCAGGCTGTTTTGGGGCCATGTCTGCCTGTAACGAAACCCTTTGATGACGTTCCAAGCCAGTTTAAAATAGTACGGCGAAGGCGGCTTGCAAAGACAAGTGCGGAGGGTGCAAAGCTGAGAGATGCTTATGCGAAAAACTTTGCGTAAGACAGCAACTTTCGTCCAGGTATGAGGTGTGCCTGACGGAAGGAAAACTCGGATATGGATGTGTTTGTAGGCATTTTCTGTGTATCGGAAGGGGGCTCCCATATGGATGTGTTTGTTTTGTTGAGGGGTGCCATTTTTAGATTGGCTCGGGAAGCCAACAGGACCTACCATGGGTCCCAACCCCTATTTTGACACATACCCATCAGACACATGACGACCTTCCAGCCACTGTCACCAGGAAGCTCCAAGTGCCCGGCATCCACGTTCGGAAGCCTCGGCGTTCGAAGAATCGCGGCTTTCCGGCGGAAACAAGTTGAAAGAAACGGGTTCCTTACATGTGTTTGTGTGTTTTCTGCCGTTGCCAACCCGGGAAGTTTGAGGAGGGGGTATGTTTTGGAGGTATGTTTCGGAGATGTGAACATTTCCCCTTTGAACATCATTCCGCCTCAAGGACACTCACGTCCAAAGGCTCAGAAGGGTGATGTTTATAAAATCCAGCAGCAGGGGGATCCTTACAATCCCTATATACAAAAGGACGGGTTTTTTCTTGCTTGGGCATTTCTAGTGGCCAACGGCGTGCCAACAAATACCGGGAGTTGCTCCCTAGCGAGAAGTTAACAGTTTTAAAAGCCTTTTCCTTGAGCATTCATCTTCGATGTACGGCGTATTCTCTGCCCAAGGCACCCAGCAGAAACAAAAAAGCCCCCAACAAATTCTTCCACCTGCCATATTTCTATATTTGCAGCTTCCCTTGCAAACCAAGAGGTTCACTTACCTTTGGAACCGCCATGTACCAAACAATTCACCCGCCATATCTCTATATTTGCAGTGGGTAGATTTCCCTTGAAACCAAGAGGTTCACCTTTTGGGGCAAACCGAGAGGTCCGATCCGGTCGATTCGCTGAGCATCAGGATCTCCTTCCCAGGGGCCCGTCCCATGGCGTGAAGGCAGCATCCGCCATGGCAACCGGGTGTGTTTTTTGGGGACAACGAATGGTGGTTGTCCTCTCTTCCCTTTTAAACCTACCAAAAAAAAGGGGTTACCCTCACAAAAAGAGAGATCCGACTCTCAGTCTTCAAGACAAATCCAAGGAAGCACCCACGAAATCTTGGGGCTGCCAAACCCAGCTCTCCAAGCCATAGACCTTGCCCATGCCCCGATTTCGCCTGCCCTGACATCCAGTAAGACCTACAGATCCACATCGCAAGTCGAAAGCCACCAACACCCTGCCTGCACTTCTCGTTTTGCGATGGGCTTTGCTCGGCTTGCTTTTACACTTGGCTAGAGGCTTGTGTGTGCTTTTTTTAGGGGAGGGTGTTTTTTCCTCGGTCTGCTGGCACACCTGGCAGATCCCTTCCTATCTTCCGAGCGGCCGATTTCCATCTCCTCCCCGCCGTACAGGCGCATCTCGGGGTCGTAGCCTAGGATCGAACGGATCCACTCGCCGGGCCTGGGGGGCAAGTGGAGCGCGGTGCGACCGGCTGCGACCCTTGGCATTTTTTGCCAAGGAAACCAGGGTTTGCCATGGTTTGCCATAGGGTTCGAAAAAGGCTCTGGGATTCAATGGCCACATTTGAAGACCAGAATCATATGGTTTGTTCACCATGGATGAGTTGGCTATGAGATTAAGGTGCCACATTCGAGGGTGATCATGGCTTGCCATGGTTCACCCTGGTTTACCACAAGACTAAATTGCCGCATTTGGTTCACCATGCTTGGCTTGAGTGCTTGGTCAGCTTGATTGCAATGTTCAGCGACGTACCAAAGTCCTCCTTCCAACCTCGCGAATCCCTGCAATTGCCTTCAGGACGTTAGCTTTCTTGATGATCATCCCTTATCTGGGTGATAATTGATACGGAAAAACATCCTGCACCACTTGGAAACCACAGGAAACCGTTGTTGGTGGGTGATTGCGGGGGAATCGTGACATTCCATGGGGTCTTAGGTGGTGCGAAATGGACGTCGTCCATCCACAGTATTTGCCCAACTTGACTGAGGCAACTCAAGAAAGGAGCCTTCACCATTGGTGAAGTCGCAAAGAACAAAACTTCGCAAAGTTGGTTTGCCTTTCCGGGCTGCCCCTCACTCGCAGGGCAAAAAGCGCTCGCGCAAAAAGAGGCGGCCTTTGCTCGCAGCACTTGCGGGCTCAGGACATCTCTGGGGCGATCGGATCGGAGAGTCTCACTTGTGAGCGCCGAGAAAGCCCGAGCCATGACCGAAACATTGTGACTTGCTAAACCCGAAACCGCACGTCTGGTCGTAGGTTTGCTTTTTAGCGGATCACGAGTTGCGCATTGTTTGATAGCCCGCTCGAAAGCTATGAGGGCCCTCTAGTTATACATGTGTTTCCTTTTTCTTACCCACCAAGTAAACCATGGGACATGCGGAAGGCAATTGAATGGGTGTGGACCAACCTTATACACTGGGCACGGGGATGGTGCCGAAAGTTCCCCGTCACGGCTCTGCCTGTACAATGCTGTTTGGGGCCGGGCCCATGGCGAATTCCACCCCCAGCCCGACAGCTCCAGAAGCGCGCCAGCACCACAGCATTCAACGCAGGTCGACTCCTAAAGAAAACACAGATTCACACACCTCTTCATGTTGTTTTTATTCGTGAGGCTCAAGGGATGTGCGCGCCCGGGTCCAATTGTATATGTCTTACAATATGGGACTCCAAGTTGGCTTCCTTCTAAACTGGTGGTTGTGATTGAAACCATACGCCACTTGCATTTTGGTTGAGAACCAACCCAAAGCGCAAAGTCGGACGGGTTGCGTGGCTGGGTTGGACGCGGCTACTTTCAGCTACCTTGGCCGTGGGTCTGAGGCTTTGTGACCTGCGCCGAGTTGGCTGTGCCCATCAGGCCGGTCCTTCGCAAGGGCAAACATCCACGGTGGGTTCTACCTCCAAAAGTTCTTCTGTGGTTCAATAGGATATTCAGCCATGTCTCGCAGCCTTTCTAGTCTCACTATATAAAGCGAACATATGTTCTGTTTTCCACGGGGGGTGGCCGCAATCACCTCACTTTGGCAAAACACATGATTTGTATCCCAGACCTCCGGTGACAGAAAAGAAGGGCAAGGAGCCTCTTCCAAAAAACAAGATGTGTGCCACTGGAGGTCTGGGGCATGATTTGCCCCTTAAGCATGGCAGGTCATGCTTCCCTGCCCCAATGAGCATAAGCATTGCCAGTTGGCGCGCGTATGGCGGATGCCCGAAATGTTGATTATAAGGGAACAAGAACCCCCTAATCTCCTAGGTGTAATTTGACATGCTTTTCCGGTTGAATGTAGCTGTTTTACTTGCAATACTTAGGGCATCCGCCGAATTACTGGCGTAGTACAACCAGCTCAGGTCGCTTCTGGGCAGTCGCCAAGCTTCATGACAGTCTGTGTCAGGAACACGGCGCCTAGGCATAGCTGGGCAACAGTGCAATGATCGCTCGGAGAGTCTGTCAAACCCTCGGCTTGCAAAATCCTGCAGGCAACTGAGTTTGAGCTTACTACTTGTCCGCCCCCCTTTAGGAAATCTATAAATAGACGCCCACGACTAGCAAGCTGCCCACTCCTCACTGTTTTAACCCCAACGATTATAAACCAAAGGTCGCTTTCCGTCATTAAAACCTGACACGATTGGATCCCCAAGTCATAATTAGAGTTAGGCCCAGTTATAAGATTTTATTGTTTGCTTCACATGGAGTCACTGGTAACATGTAAAAATGTATCCTAAGTCTACCCCAGAAGTGGGGCCTTCCAATCGAATCGCACCCGAAAAAATCGCTGCCCAAGAATCGGTTTTAGCCAAGCCGAGCTGCTGTGCAGCACCGCCTGGCTGGCCGCAAAAAGCGACTCACGGGAGCTATTCCAGGGGTACCTTCCCCTTCTTCAAACGCGGGCCAAAATGGTTGTGCCCCTACTCGAATTCTATCGGGAGCGTCCCCCTTCTTTCTTCTTTCCAGGGATCCGAATCTTTTCGGGAAACCATCCAAAAACCCAACAGAAACGGATCCGGCCCTTGAAAAGAACGATGGTGGAAAAGAATGGAATTGGAATCAACCCCTTTAGAGCTATAGGGAATGACCCTTCCGAGTCCGGGCGTTGGGAAAATGGAAAATGAACCGGAAGCAGACCCGGATCCTGGAAGAAAGGAAGCCAGAAGAGATGGCTTTGGATATACTCACTTGCCCAAAAGACCTGGAAATAAAAGGTTAACCTTTTGGGACCTTTACTAAAAATGGACCAAAATTGGAAAACCCAAAGGTCAAAAGGTCGATTCGCTTTGGGCAAGTGAGAATATACCCGAGAGGAAGCCATAGGAAATGGATGGTTTCTTGGGGTCATTCCAATTCTCATTGCTGAGAACCGGCCGCTTCTGCTTCTTTGATGCCACAAGGCGGCCCTTTGAGAGCTCCGTCGCCGGGGATTTTGGAAAAATACTGATAGCACATCGCTGTAAAAAGGATCGAACTGACGGAGGAAACAACCGGATGGGGTCATTATCCAAAATCTCATGGAGACTCTAGGAGGAAAGACCCTGAAAATCCTTGCCAATGACATTATGGGTATGGGTCAAACTTAAATTACCAGGCTATGGATCACATTATTTTTTTGAGACAAATAGTTCTTGCTTCCATTTACCAGGGTTCCATTTGGGGTACGTTTTTGTGTTTTTTCCTCCGGCCCACACCCATATTATTCCGTTGGATCCATGGAAACACTAAAACACGCAGGCGGATTTGGCTCGAGCGAGCCTCGGGGTCTTGGCAAAGGACCGCCAGGAAGCGGTACTCTCTGCTCAAATTCAGCGGTTGGGAGGTAACGTCCTCCACAAGGCACGGCACGGAAAATCAGCCACCTGGGCCCCTAAGTAAATGCGAAAACCCACCCTGCGTATGACCTTGAAGGAGACAGACCCGATATGGGAAATTACCACCCCAGGCCAAGCAAATGAACCATAGACCGGATACGTGGACCAAACCGGTGGGAGAGGCTTCCACCGAAACCAGGTACCCCCTGCCTAAAATGGCCAAGCTGGGTACCATCAAACACCACCCACGAAAGGACACTTGAAACCCGGATCCCGCCTGGCTCCCATTGCCATTGCAGGTTACTACCAGTGGGCCACACCTCTCAAGTGAGTTGGACTGAGCATGGATTCTCTAAGCCATACCAACAACAAGTGGTTGAAGGTTTGCCAACTCAGGCAAGCCTCACTTCCCGAGTGGATGGGCCAAAAAAGCAACCAAACTTTGCCTTTACCACTCAAATGGCAACCAAAACCAAAAAGTGAGTCTAAAGTCCGAACCGGAACTCGGGAAGTGAGAAGCAGTAGGCTTACTGCTACTGGAGGCTTTTTAAGCTGAATTCGCGGATCCCCTAAGTAATCTATCTTTTTTCATGGTGTGCTCGCTATACCCCCACATCGGTGAGCTCGATTCTTATAATTGGCAAAGAGGATCTCAAGTGACTGAGCGGCCCAACTGACTCAGCGCCTCCTACTTAATATGGGTCCCTGTGTCCCTGGTTTCAGTGAAAAAAACATCACCTTTGGAGGGAACACTCCCCATTAATAAACAGGGGTTTAACTTCATCCGGGGTGCCCCCCCTTCTTGACTCGGCTCCGAGCTCCGCGCTCGCTCCGCGCGGAGCTCGCGCTCCTCCTGGATCCTCCAGCGCAAGGGCCGCGCGGCGCAGTGGCTGGTGCCCTCCGCGGCGTTGGCCGCGCGGCAGTTGGGGCAGGCGCCCTAAGCTGGCGAAGCTGGCGACTGGCCGCACGGAAACCCATGGCTGTCATAAAACTGAAAACCGTTTTTTTTCTTAAAAAAGAACATGGCTCAGTAGAGATCAGAGTTCCTTAAAGCCAAACACCTCAGGATCTTGAAAATCGGAGTCTGATAGTTCCTTAAAGGATACATCCAAAATTCCCTGCCTACAAAAAAGGGAATCCTCCAATCAGCTGATTTTTGAGTTGGCCCAGTTGTATCCTTTAATGCTTCAATGGACTCCAGTTGTGGGATCCGCTCAATCCCTCCCCCTTTTTGACTGGATGGCTTTTTGCCCCTACCAAAAACGATAAGTTTGTCTTGGTAAAACGGACCATGTTCAAAGAAGTAATTCGTCTGAACACCCAAAGAACGGGCAAGCGAGGTCTCCGAATTCAATGCTGGAGGTCCCAAGGTTGGGTTCGACCAGCGAATGACAGACAAAAACTAAAACCAAAACACGGAGACTCGGGGACAAAGATGTGGATCACAACTTTGCAGTTTTGGAACCCACTGCCATTCTGACTCGCTGACCTGTGGCTCACCGGAAGGTTCGAATCAGATTTGGGATGTGACCTTCATGCAAGCTATCCAGCTAACCCTCACTTGACCAAAAGGACATGGACATAAAAGGCCAACCTCCTTTGGGGCCATGACTACAAATGGACCATGGGACACCCAAAAGGTGAAAAGGTCGATTCGCTTTGGAGCCATCTGTGGAACACCCTGCGCTCATTTGAAAGGCCACGCAGCACTGTTGCCAGGTTTCGCCGTTGAGGTCATCCTTTCATTGAACTATGCAGTCTAGTCGGTTCCTTTTTGAGTAACACAACTCAGCTTCCTCCTATTTGGTGGTTTGGTTTGGTGGTTTGGTGGTTTGGTATTCCATTCACCCTCTACAACCAAGGGAGATCCCAAACCACCGATCCCCTTATCTTAAAACAAACCAAGCAAAACTTCACAAAACAACGCCCTGTGAGCAACAACTGGCCACGACCGCTTGGCACCCTCTCTGCAAAACCCAATGCAGAGTAATGCATCTCAGGCTCGGCGTCGGGGTTTTCACTCCTCGCAGTCTTTCAGCGGCAAAATCGCACTCCGAGGCGGTTGGGGTTGGGAATTTCCAGAGATTTCTTCCATGTGTACGGGAGAGGGGGGGGGTATGCTGAGTTGGGGGGGTATGCTGAGTTTGGTTCAGCATTTCACTTGGAGCCGCTCGGATGGGTCCAAAAAAAACGGCTGACAAGGCTGGGCCAAAGGCTGTGAGCAAAGCGGGGCCCAAAAAGCCGATCGCTGTACTTTCCAACCCTTGGCATGGTAGTGAAAAACGGGATGTTGTTTTTGTTTTGCAGCCCCCTACTAAAAATAAACAGAACCCAACACCTAAAAACCTATAAACATCCAACAACGTGGTGTCGTTCGCATGGCCGTTGCTTAACTGGGCCGTGAAAGGCGTGAACAGGGCCAAAAAGAATAACCAAGCAGCTTATTTGCCACTAAAATTTGGGGCCAAATGTTTGGCCATTTCACACCACCAAATATGCACAGTCCCGATGGCCGCCCGAAGATGTCGTCGGAAGCACATCCTGTGGAAGTAGTGCCCGCACCTGCCCGATGTCGCAAAACTTTCTCCCACACATGGGTGCTTGTCAGTATCCCTGCAGGTGGTTGGTGTTTATTCTAACATCCATTCAATCATCCAAAAGGTCCCCCTGTTTTGAGACAGACCCACAGTCCAATTACAGGAAAAACAGGCACAGCACGCTCTTTGGCCGCAATTTTTCACCAGCTCAGTAAATCCTCTCGTAGATGATGACGTACTCCGGGTAGAGGTTCTCGGTGTCAAAGAAAATGAACTCCCGGTACGTGCCACGACACTTTTGGCGGTCGCCCATGACACAGTCGAAGGGGCCCTAACAGGCTGCATGCGACGTGCCGTGCGTATGCGTCTCTGAACATCTCTTAACAAGAACCCATACTGCTCCCCCAGGGAATGGCACGGATGACTCAAATACTGAAAGCAAAACAAACACATGCAACCATAAAACCATAAAACCAGGCTAAGATAGGGGCAAATTATAGGGAAGGGGAAAGTCCAATGGTCCTTGCTTCCTGACTTGTAACATTTGGGTGTAGGTCAAAATTAAACCACTAGGGGACCGCAGGTTTTAGTCCCTGTTTCAATTTACCAGGGTTCCATTTTGGGAACCTTTTTTTCACCCACAGCCATTTCGGGCATCCGTGGTATGGACGTAGAACCAAGCCGTGCCTCGATGCAGCCTTGGGTTAAGTCCTCTGCGTCGGGCTCCAGCTCATCGCAGTACCGCACGCGGCCACCAAGGCATCGAACCAGCAGCATGGCATATTCGTTCCCCGCGGGCTTGGCATATTCGTCAGCCTGACCCAAAGGTTTGCATTTTTGCAAGTATGCCGTGGAAAGCAATGGGTTGGTTGTGAGGTGTACATGCGGAAGTTGTGGGATCCATGTGGGTGTCTTTCTGGAGGGGTCCCATTTCGGTTGGTATTAAAGGGGAACCACCCTATTTTGAGACAAACCCACACCTTTTATCATCCTGAGGTACCAAACGCCGCACGAGAAATGCTTAAGGAACTCCCAACCAAGGTCACTGGCGAGCCAGAACACCCGTGTCTTTTGGGCCGCCGTGCCTGAATAAACACCCTCCCACCAACTAACACGGAACCTGACGTTTTCGGGGGCTCCTGGTGACCATGGTCCTTAAGGGACCCCCTTCCCGGTCACGTCAGGTGCCTTTCCGGGCGGGGCGGAACCAGGCTCTGAGTGCCCTTAGGCTGTCATGCCCTGTACCCCCCACCCTCAAGGCTACACGAGATGGAAAATCCTAATTTATATGATACCCAAAAAGGCATCGGCATTGGGCCCCGCTCTACTTTATCCAGAAAAAGGCGGGTTCCTTTGATATCGCAGAAAAAGAAAGGGTACCCAGTTTCGACTGGCAATGTGGAAATAGTGAGGCTATGGCCAGCGATGTAGCTGATATAATTTGGTGATTCGGGAAGCCAAGAGGACATCTAGCAGGCTTTGGGTCCAGCCACTACTTCAATAACCTGAACATCCAACACCCAAGAAAGCCAGGGATATACCTGGGGAAACTCGGGTTCGTGCCCTTATGACCATGGTTGCACACATCCATTTGCTGAAGGCCCCTCGAGCTAACACAACAACATATTCCAGTCGTCATCGATTCCCTTAAAACCACGGAAGAAAACAACCACCATTCTTAAGCAAATGGAGCAAACTCCATGTTTTTCAATAACCCACTTTTGGTTTGCCTTTGGGGACCCTAGAACTTTGGTCGAACACCCAACTGTTTCCCTTTAACTGTTGCTTTGGATTGGTGCTTTGGCGGTGTTGTGCGGACTGGTTTCCCCCATCTATCCTCTACAGGAACAAGGTCTTAATAGGTCTTATAGAGAGTACCCGACCCAAGAAGGGAAGCGCTGGGTGAGGGAATCCTGCTCTCTCCGGTTTGATTCCCCATTTGTTTGTTGATCATCGTTCTTTCCAGAATCGTCTGTTCCCCCGGTCTTTGCTGGATGTGTGGAAAGAAGGATCCCTGGGAAGAACGGGGAAGTTCGAGATCTCTCTCTCTCTCTCTGCCGTCCAGAGGGTCTTGACTCAGCAAGGCAACGATAAAGGTGCCCACTGCAAGTTGGAGATGGCGCAACCGATTCTCTCATAATGTTCAACCATCGTTCTTTTCAAAAACCGGATCTGTTTCCCCTGGGTTTTCGATGGTTTCCTGAAAAGATTCGGATCGGAAAGAATGGGGGAAGGAAGGTACCCCTAGAATCTTCCTTGGTGCCACTTTTAGCCAGTCCTTGGTGACGGACTCCGCGAGGTACGTGCCGCGGCCGTACAGGGTGCCGGTGCTGCCTCCGGCCAGGCCTCAGGCGTCGGCTCCGAGTCGGAGGTTTGTTTGGGGCGCCAAGCTGGTGAGCCAAGCTGGTCTCAGTTCAGTGACCCTGGACCAAAACAGGGAACCCTTTTTGGGGAAAACCATTTTTAGTGGGGCAGCCCCCAAATTGCGAGATACCTCAGCCTGGGTTGATGTGCGCATCCGGCCCAAGGAAATCACCAAACAGCCTTGAGGGTGATCAGCTGCTTTCAATACCTTGCTTACATAACCTCGAGTTAACCAACACCACCGAACCTTGCTTGACGTTGGAAGGGGAGCAAACATTTATTTGCTTGCAGTTCAGTGGGAATTTCCCACTAAACCACAATAAGCAAAGATGTAAAATGTTTCCCAACAACAACCATGGAACATATCCTTTTCAGGGTTTGCAAGTGTTGGAGGAGCTCCCAGCCTCTCTAACGTCTAATTACTCCCCCATTTGTTTTTCCCGTTTTCCCAGGGGCTGATTTTGAAGTCGTTCTTCGAGATGGCCAGCGCAGCAGCGGGCGAGGTGCCGTGGAAGAGCATCCACTCGTTGCAAGCCCCTTGCAACTGCTCCACCCCGAAGGCGTGGGAGTAGGACGCCCACTCCCTCAGTGCAAGATGGAGTTGGTGACTCTTCTTTAGGTGCTTTGAAATGGGGAACAGAAGGAAAACCCAACCAAAACCGGTTGGCTCAGTTCCCTATGTTGGAGACACCACCTAAATAAGGCTTTTGTGATGCATTGGGGTTCTTGCTGCCATGACTTGATTCTCACTTCGAACTTTCTCTCGGTATCACAGCTGCACGTTTGCACCACCCGTTTTGAAGATGTTTGACGCATGAACATGTTCTCCGCCATCCGCATAAACGTCGGATCCATGGAGAACATGTTTCAAAGCGAAATCAAAGGGATCCCGAAACAAAGCGGCACCGACCCCAACAGTAGAGGGAAGTCCCTCTCGGGCCAGGGCCATCCCAAAAGCCTGCCAAAATGAACAGGAGCAAACCACCAAACCCACAGTTGGATTTGACCTCATCCTAGGTGGGTGCCAAACCCACCAAACACCTTCCAATTGTTGGTTTGGATTGGTCTGGAAGTTAGGGGTGGTTCCGCACCCTCAAGAACCAAGGTTCCAAACCTCTTGAGGGTTTCCTGAAGGGATTTTGGTGGTAACCCATTGGCCCACCAGAAAGAGCGCCTGGCAGTGAGCACGTCATAGCTTTGGATGGCCTTGTCCTTTGCATCCGCCATCAGCTCGGCCCGGCGGTATCCGTACTCTGACCAAGACCTACAGGGGCGGGAATTCGGTGATGCGAATTGTAACCCATGTCGCAGACTGACCCAGACCCCTACTTTTTGTTGGCTGAACTTTATACAGGTAAAAACGCTCAAAAACCTGTTGGCAACCAACCACCCTTGCACATGGCAAGATGGCAAGGCCACGATCGGCGCCAGTTGGGATGGATTAAACCCGGTTTGAACACTGGTTGACAAACAGCCAATAGCTGGCGTCGCTCAACCTGCACATTTGCAAGAGAGGCAAGGAGCCCTGCAGGCCAAAGTGGAAGGGGAAGAAACCACCAGCTTGGTCTCATACACATTTCCCTCTAACCCCACCAAACCGGGGGTCTAGCAAACCACATGCCATGAAAGTCCCCCTGCAAGTGTCCTCTCTCAAGTGTGGCCCAGGCTCACTTCCTGAGTGGATTCGCCAAAAAGAGCAGAATGGTCGTTCCAAACGTATAAAGTCCAACAACTCGCTGAGTGAGTCAAGGCCTTTGTATGGTCTCATGCGGCACCTGGTAAGCCTCTTAGACAACAACAGAGGCGCGGGATTTTGCAGACTCGTCAGCCGCAAAGTCTCGAAGACACTGCTGGATCCAAATGCCATGTGTGTTCCAAACACGGGTTCATCTGGCACACACACGAATAGTGCAGCTCCCAGAATCAACCGCTTCCCATCCATGACAACATGTAAAACGACGGTCTGCATTTCACAATCTCCACTCAGGGAACCAGTCATTTTCCAAGCCCGCGACTTTGTGCCACCCTGCCTTCCCCCCATTTGCACTGAGCTTGCCATTGTTTTCCCCAGGCTGTGAACACAATCCTTGGGCTCTAATCAGATCCTGTGGTGAGAATCTCGTGGCGGCCACATGTCAGGCTTTCTGTAGCAAAGGAATTGACTGGACAAGCACCAAATCAGAACAAGAGGCTAGCGCTGTGCATACGCCTTCAAAATTCTATTGGTCACTGTGGGGCCCGCCCTCAGCTTTGCTCCGCGGCCTCCATATCCGCATCATGTTCAACCGTGCCGGTCGTATGGCCGTTGGGGCGTCTCTCGCAAGCCGCGCCGTGGGCCTTGCCCGCACAGGAATGGCAATGCGTCTCGTGCCACGTAGCTTGGAACTCGCATCCCGAGGTTGCGCAGGGCCGAAGCACACGCTCGCTGCGCTCGCAGTGGGGGCCGTGCCCTTGGCCGGCAGAGCAGGCGTGGCAGCAGTGGCTGGGGTGCCAGGTTTTGAGGTAGGAACAGCCTGGGCTGGCACAGGTCGTCCCCTCAGTCTTGATAGTGCTCTGGACATGCCATTCAGGGCACTGGGATCTATGCGAGTTGCACCAGTCCTGCCAGTTGCGCTGCCAGCCACGCCAACCCTTGCCTTGACAGCCCTTGCCCTGCCAGCCCCAGCCCTTGTCTTGGCAGCCCTTGCCCATGCCCTTCAGCAGCTGAAACAAGGGAAGGCCAACAAGGTGCTTGAAGGCACGCCGCGAGTCCAAGAGAGAACACTTGAACTCATGGCCGGAGCAGGACCCGCTGTGCAATGCACCCTTCTTGGCATAGCATACGCCGCAAAGGTCGTAGTCCGCGCAGCTCTTGCACTTGAACCGCGGACCAACCACTGGCGAGTGGCAGCCGTCACATGTGACGCCCCTGTGCTCTAGCGGGAAGTCCAAGCTATCCAGGTAGGACGCCAGGCGCTCTTGTTGGGTCTCGGCCAGGGCCGACACAAACGCGTGCTGCGCCTCGAAGTGCAGCAGGTCAACACCGGCAAGCAAGTCCAGGAGGAACCTCCCTGCCGAGGCAGGCGTCATCTCTGACAGGCAGAAATCCAGGGATGCCTCCACATGCTGCAAGCCATTCGTCGCCAGCAAGGGCCGAATCTGCTCCAAGATCTCTTTGAGAGGCTCAATGGAAGTGAGGGCTCGCCCCAGCTCCTCCGGCTCCCGCTCTGCCGCAAACTGCAGCGCACGAGGCAGCCAGCACACCGCCATGCTTGCGAGCGCCTGCGGTGTCAGCACCTCCGAGATCTTGGGATGTGAAGAAGGCTGGCCAGTCTCACCGTCCTTGCCACATCCGCGCCTGTCCTGGCCGCGCATGCCCTTGCCCTTGCCCTTGCCCTTGCCCTTGCCCTTGTGCAGCGCCTGCAACAGGGGATGCAGGAAGGGCGGCACGAACATTCTCCAGGCGTCTGTTGCTTCACTCTCAGGCTGCGGTGGCATGTCTCTATTCTCCGTGTCTGCGGGCAACAACTCCAGGCGCAGAGTCAAGCGCCCAGTAGCGACAGAGAGGTCTGCAGCCTGCTTCGCCTGAGCAAGGAAGTCACCGAAGGAGCTGTCGCAGAGCACACAAGCATCTCCTTCATCATCCCGGTATTTCGCCGTGTAGGCCCCCAGATCTGGGAAGAGGCGCTCCAGGCAGCTGCAAACCCCAGGGTAGCTCAGGTCCTCCACTAGGCACCGGCGGATGTCGGAACCCAGGGTGGCCTTCAGCACAGTCATGCCGCGAAGAGAAGAAATGAACTTCGAATTGCCGTGAATCAGGACAACGCCTTGTTCACTTTTTGAGCTTGAGCCAATGTAGTTTCAACCGGTCTGACATTCTGCTTACAAACCGTCTTGCTTGCTTGTTTGCTAAGGTACGCAGGATTGCATGCCCACTGCAAGGATACAATTGTCAATGCTGCCTCACTCACGGATGCTGAGCCCCTTGCGTGTGGGCTCCTACGAAATGGGCATACCAGATCTCGCGGAGTATGCAACCAGACTTTGGCACTAACAGCCAAACAGGATTAATGGGATGCGCAAATGTTGACGTCATGGTCTTGTACCTGTCTTGTAGCCCTCCCATCACTGTGTTCGATCTACAGCTCCGGCCTGCTATTCTCGAAGCGGAAGGCCCTCCGCACTTTGAAGCCCCTCGGCACATTGGGATTGTCCTCAGCCCGTGGTGCAACCCAGAGGCATGCGCTTGGGAGAACGTAGGCTGAAAAACTGGCTACAAGTCGCGCAGCTTGTCATCTGAAAATTCCAGAGCTAAGCCAAGCTGAAATAAAGGATTCAGGCCTCGCTAGCCCCTCAGCATGCCAAATATCCTCTTGACAGTGAGGCTCAAGCAAACCCTTTCAACCAACCCAAGCAAGACACACATGGCCCCGAAAGCCTCCAGGCCTGCAGTTTTTCGCTGCAACCAAAGTGAACTAAGGAACCACATGTTTTTCTTCCCGAAAAGAGCGAAGTAGAAGAACGGGCCCTTTGGCCCAAGCTGGCGGCGGTCCCATGTCCCTGGCCCTTCGGCCGACACAAAGCTGGGCATATCTGGAAATTGGCGTGGGGCGGGGGGGGTGGGGGGGCTGGTGCCACTCCTGCTGGCACACACATCACATCGCGCGGGCGCAGACGTATCACGGGGGCTGATCTGAGGGATCCCAGGCGAAGCGCGTGAGGTCGCCAAAGGCCACACGGGCAAGTTCACATATGTGACCTCATTGCCTATCTCGCATCCGACCAAAAAGGAGAACCCGCGCCAAGTGTCTGGATGATGCTTCTTCCTGTCCCGGGTCCAGATGTTGCTGTAGGTACCTGAGCGTTAGAAAAGGCTCTGGAAATGTTGTGTTGCTTCTTCAAAAGAAAAACCACCCGCACCCTATCACATGGCCCCATTCCCAGCATGCAAAAAGATCTGCTTTTGCCATTTAGTGGGAACACTGCTTTCATCTGCCCAAAAAGATAAAGCCTGATTGTTGTTCTGAGATGAGCAGTGTTGCTAAGGCGCTGCAATTCTTCCCGCAGCATCCCGCAGACAGCCGTTGTATCCGTAGGTGGCCTTTTCGGGAGTGGCAAATTGTCAACCCCCCGGCGTGCTGCCCGTCAATGATGTGAATGCCCCTTCGCATGCGCACAAGCCAGCATGCTGAGGTGCTTGTGTCGCAATGTTTGGCCCAATTTTAGCATATGGGCAGCTCAGGGTTCCATGAGGGATACGAGTTGCCAACTGGCCAAGGTACTGTCCATCAAGCGCTGGAGCAACTTCAGGTGATCCTCCGCCAAGGGAACACTCTCAAAGAAGTCTGGTCCGCGGCCTGGCACAGATCGAAGAGGGACCCTGTGGCGGATATCAAACACACAGTGGCAATGCCAGGAAGAAAGGGCACGTTGCTCCTTTAAAAAGGAGGAAGCTCTCTCCAAGAAAAAAGGGCACCACTGGAGGCCCGGGGATTGGGTCTATGTCTACCATCTGTGAGCGAGCTCCGTGTATTCATTAATATCCATCGTTGCCTGTCTCTCTGCCTCCATCAGGCACACCACATCTGGATGTGGCCGACAAGCGGGCGCTCACGCGAACACTGGACACCTGTCACATAGCAAAGGTCTGCCCGAAAATGGCGCCCTCCTAACGTGGAAGTTCCTCAACATAGAACCAGACTAGAGGTTCTCGAGCATGTTCTTTCCCATCTTGGGTGGGGTGTTCCCCACGTCGGGTGTTCCTTTCTCGACCCAAGCAACCACTATTTGGTTGTTTGATTCGTCTGGGTTCAAGCACATGGTTCGAAATCAGATACACGCATTGACTTGCAATCTCGAAAGCCGCTCGTATCTGAAGCTCCCCGGTCAAAGTTTCACGTGGAGCCCCAGCAAGGGCAGCCCGGGTTGGCCCGCCTGGCGCCATCCAATGCACGGGGAAGGGGACCACCCCCCTGGAGCCCAGACGGTGCACCATCTGCTTGTGCCCGCACTCGCAGGTCTGCAGACGATCTGCGAAGCCTCAAGAGAAAGACTCGGTCAAAGGGGTGCCTGGTCCCTTTCAACAGATCACCTTTGCTCACCCTGTTGCAAGCCCCCACCAAAAAAAAAGAGAAAGTGTTTTGTGTGTGTTTTTTTTAGCAGGGGTTCTTAGCAAGCGTCTGCAAAACCGGGGGGACCTCATGTTTGAACAAGGAGCGGTGAGATGCCTCTTTGCACATGGTCTCGTGCCAGTCCAAGCCGTGCTTGTGCTTTTTCTCCTGAGGGGCCGTTGGGCCGCTGGACTCCACAAATGACACCTGGAAATGGTTTCCAGGCATCCAAGGGAAAATGCAAATCTTCGACAGGCCACGGGGATCTTACAAGGCGTTCCCAGAGCACAGCCCGCGCGCGTCAATTGCACAAGCCACGCCCCACCCATGCTAAGCTGCTGACGCATGCACTGTTTGTCCTGTCCATACCGTGAAGGCAAGTAACAAAAAAGGTCGCAAAACATCACGTCAACGAGTCACTGTCAATTGAACACATGCAACAAAACATGGCTACACACCCGCTGAACTTGTCTGGGAAGCGCATTCACACACACACACACACAACCCGTGAGCACTGGCAACCACCGAAGCCAAAGGCCATGCCGAAAGATTCAATCTTATGCTGCGAGTATAGACTAGGTCGTCCAGTAGAGAGGTAAGAATAAGGGTACCAACTTTTTTCTGTAGTCTATTTTAGTAGGGGAACCCAAAAACCCAAAGAAGGGTAAAAGGGCACTACTGCGGGACCTAGTAGACGTTCCTGCGGCCAGCCGGCCTTCTTGTGCTTCTTGTCCTTCTTTTTCTTCTTCCTGCGCTGGAAGCTTCTCCCCAGCCGCAGCTTGCGCCCGAAGCTGACCCCTCTTGGACCGATGTCGGGCAAGCTCAGGCATCGAAAACGTGTGTTCGCCCATGAATGCTCGAATCAAGGGTCTTTCGCGCCAGAAAACGCCAACCCACAACAGTGTTGCCTGAAATTGTGCCACCACATGTGATTGGCGTCCTTGCCGCGTCGGCTTAGGAAACACCAACATACACTTCCGACTTGTGTGAAAGTGGGCGGCACGGATTCATTTAAGTGGGCAACGGAATGATATAACTTGCATAGGGGGCACGTGCCTCTATTTTCACCCAGATGTCTTCCCGGTGCACACAAAGAACACCAAGATGCAATTTTATTGGCCTAATTGCCAGATTTAGGTCGTCAATACCCTCTGGCCACTGGAGATTGCGGCTGGTCTTATCAAATGATACAAAGCCGCACTTTTCTGGAGCATGCAACAGACCTTGAATCTTGCAAATGGTTGACACGAAGAGTTCGAACCAGAAACAGTGGCACGACTGCATCCATGAGTGGATTAATTATTCTACGGGTTGTGGTTGCATCCTGTGCAAGCCGGCACGGAAGCCGCAACAGCCAAAGCAACCGATTCCACAGCAAGAACTCCATCTCAACGCCAAACATCAAGCCTCTACCTTTCTCCCCTTGGGTATTGTGGATAGATAACTTTGGAGGTTGTGGGGTTGTCGTCCCATTGGGTCTCAACAGCAACTGGGGGGTTCAACCACCCAACGACCGATCCAAGCCACGAATCAAGGACAACCTGAGCTCTAACATGATCTAGCCGCCAGCCATGACCACTCCCATCTAAAACCAACAGTTTCATCAGAAACCGACCAATCCAAACCCAACTCAGACATCCATTTCAAACCACCAACCAAGGATGTGAGGCCTCCTTGCTAAAACTTAAAGCGATCTACGTGGCCCAAAGTGACACCCTGATCCTCTGTACTTGTGCGGTGCTAATGAGATTTCGGTGCAAAGATGAAGCCTAGAGCTTCCGGCCCAAAACCCCTGCCGAGCAGCTCCCCGAAGACGTCCCTGAGGTCCACCACGCCAAAGTGGACCTAATCCAAACAGCAGGCCGCAGCTTCGCTCGGGTGAAATGAAATTGGAGCGGTGCTATCTGCAATCCCTGGCGCTTGCCCGAGCCCCGCCGTTCGAAGCCACCCTGGTTGAAGCAAACGAGAAAGCAAGGGAACTAGCAAGCCGAGCCATGAGAGAAGCAAAGCAACAAAGAAACAAAGAAACAAAGAAACAACGAACAAACTGACAAATGAACAAATGAGCAAACACATAAGCAAATAAACCAATAACAAAAGCAAGAGACGCGATCCAACAACCAAACACAGAGCCCATGGCAACTAATCTGACAGTCAGGCTTATTGAACCGGTCCAAGTCCAAGTTGCAGGGTTTCCAAATACTGAGCCGTATCCCCTAAATGATGTGGTAGGGGCCGCTCGGACCCAAATACCAGCCGCTTTGAGGATTCCCTGCAACTCTTGCTGGTTTCTTTGCTTTTTGAAGGGGCTCCATGCCAGTTGGAGGGCACTTTGGTTGACCGTTTGTTTCCAGAAAGCCAAAAACCACTGATGGCCAAGGGGAATGTGCATTGCCAGCGAGCGCCATACAACAAAATGTTTGCGCTCCCCTCCCTGTTTATTTCTGCATGGCCCGAACACACGACAGGTCCGCTCGTCCGCGCGCAATCCCCGCCCCGCCCCGCCCCGCGACGCCACGCCACACCACACCACGCCACACACACACATTTTGAGCGTGAATGAGGATAATGAGGCACTGACATGGCATTCCCATAGTTGCCTGTGCTGCGAAATGAGGGCTGCCTGCCCTGCTGGATGTCCCCCCCTCCCCCAAAGAAGAAGACAACTGCTGTTGAAGAAAGGAAGGACCCCTTCTCAAAAGGCTCACCCCAAACTAAACACAACCATTGGACCACGTTCTTTTCAGTCCTGGCTCAAAATAACGGTTGATGCCCCAAAGAAAATCCAGGAAATCCCGTCATGTGCCAGAGCTTCATTTCCGGTTGGTTGGGCTTGCCTCTTAAAAAGAGAAGAAGAACAAAAACACACACCAAACAAAAACACACACACACACACATCAACAAACAACAAAAAACAACCTAACAAAAATCGGAGGGGGGGCCGAACTTCCCAACTTTTCGTGCGATGGCCGGCGTCGGCCCCGCCTTGAAGCCCTGGCAGGGGCAGCCCAAGATGCCACAGGCCGCCTCGAAGAGATGGCCGATGCCCAAGGGCAGACCTCGGCGACTCGGACCTGAGGAACCGGTTTTACCGGTCTTCGGCCTTTGGTGCTCATGAGATACCGGGGTCATCTCATCGACCCCTTGATGAACAAAGCGATGTCTGGCCGGAGGAGAGCTTAAACAACCCTACGCAAGCAAAGGCAGCGGAAAAGCAATGCCACGTAAAAGGCAAAAGCAAAAGCAAAGTACACACGAAAGCGTTATCACACGGAACAGAACAACAACAGCAAAAGCAAGCACAAAGCAAGAAACAATCACATCAAAGGACAAACCGCCAGCAAAGGCAAAAGCGAAAGCAACGCAGCAAGCAGAAAGCAAAAGCAACGGAAAAAGCAACGGCAAAAGCAAACGCCGAGACAAATGCAACCGCAAACGGCAAGACAATGCAAACACAACGCCAAGGTAAAGGCAAACACGCAAGGAAAGGCTAAAGCAAAAGCAGAAACAAACACAAACTAACGCAAACGCAAAGAGCCGGTGCAAATCTGAACCGTAAGCCCTCCATCCGGTGAGTTCCCAAAATGTTGCAAGCAAAAGAGCCAAAAACCAAGGTACACCTCAGGCCGTTTCCTTGCCTGGCGGCATTTGGGGAATCGTATCCCCAACTGAAACTCGTGGTCCGATGTTCACCTTGTTTCCGTTTGCCTGAAGGAAAACCATGGACAGTATGAAAACAGGGTCCCTCTCAATGGATGTGGACGCCCTGTCTCACTTCTTGAGTGGCCAAGCAAAGTCCACACAGATACGGTGGATGCCGTGCGCATGTTGCACGGGAACAAGGAAACCCTGTTTGATTTGGTAAACAGGGGGGTCTTTTTGCCACCTTGTGGAAAATTGCTCGACCCCCTGGTAGTGAAGGATTCCTTTTTAAGGGGGTCGCCAATTTTCTCACAGGTGGCAAAACGACCCCCCTGTTTTCTGTTGGTAAATGGTTTAGCGTGGTTTACTTGCAAGATGGGATCAAAGCATACACCGCAAGTCCGGGAACTTCGAAGTGAGGGTGTGTCTCAAAATTTAGAACCCCCCAGTTTTGGGGTGGCTTCCTTTCAATGGCTTCCCTTACGCAAACAATCAAACAAACAAGCAAACAAGCAAACAAGCAAACAAACACAAAAAAAAAACAAAAAAACAAGCAAACAAACAAATAGGGTTAACCCCGTCACAGTTCACACCCACGTGTTTCATTGGGTCCCGTCCGGGCTTGCCGGCCCCGGCCTAAACGAGGCCCCGCCCACTGCGCGAACTCCATGAAGTTCACGGCGCCGTTGCCGTCCTCTTCAGCCCATGCGGGGCTTGTGGGGGGTTCGCCCGGTGATTGAAAATCACAAACAGGCCACGGGCGCTAATAGTTAGGGTATTTTCGCGATGAAAAAATGTTTCGCGGTACATGTAATCAATCCATCTGAAGACTGATGAAGCCTGGGGATAGCATGTATATATATATATATGTCTGTGAATATATATATATACATATGTTTATATATATATACATATGTATATATATATGTATATATATATATGTGTGTGTATTTTGTGGAAAGCCGGAGGGCCGTAAAAGCAAGTTGAACCCCACAGGAACAAAATCATGGTGCCAAACTCGCGCCTTTTGTAGGAGGGATGTGTGCAGTGGGCGCCGGCTCTGCCACCCGGAAATGTCACATGTTCCAAGAAAAACAAAGCCATTGAAGAATCAACTAAAAAAACGGATTCATAAATCCCGGAGTGCCCTCTTTTGGTGGGGGTTCATCACGTTTGGAGGAGCCAACAGGGCCTCAAGTTTCCTAAAACACGCACTGCCCAGCCGCTGTGCATCAAATAAGAAGCAGCTTGCTGCCTTCTCCTTGCATCCGCGGTGCTGGTATTGCAAGGACGTGCATGCACATCTTATGTCAGTTGACTGGAAAATGCGATTCCTGTACTCAGGCTATCCCCGGATTCTTAATGGTATCTGCAACCTATCCATTCCCACCCAAACAGAAATATATGTTGCAAGAGGGAGGGGGAGGGCCATGATATCAAGAGTCCCCGTTTCCGCGGCAGTAGTTGTGAGGTGGTTGCGCCATCTCTGCAACCATTGCAAGTATCAGGGACCCCGAATCTCAGTTGTTCAGTGACCCTGGAAAAAAAGGGCACCCTTTTTTGGGAAGACCACTTTAGTGGGGCAGCCACCAAAAAACAAAGGGAAAAAGAAAAAGGGTGCCACTGAACAACTGAGGACTCGTTGGTGTTTCGGCTTGGTTGGAGGACTTGAAGCCCTGGAAGCCGCACGTAGATCCGCCCCGGGCCCCCAAAAGAAGCACCCGACGACACCGATCCTCGTCCAAGGCCTCCCAGGACTCCTCCGTCAACGTGAGGCGTTCACCTTGGAGCTGCTCCAACAACGGCAGGGCGCTCTCCAACTCCTCGCGCCGCGTTCCAGCGCGTTCGTTGGGGAGGGGTGCCAGTGGATCCATCTGGATCCACGGGTCTTTTGGAGCAGTATAACCTCCATTTGCTTTTTCGTCCCCTGGATTTGTTTAAACATATTTCCAGCAGTGATAGACTACATTTAAAACCAACAGGGATGATAAACACATAGTCTTAACCAAATGGAAGATAAAATCAGCAATATGAACACAGTAATCAGGAGCTTGGTGCTGTGGATGGTTGCGAAATCCACTTACCTTCAGACAAACCCGGGTAAACAAGCCCAAGAACAAACAGGAGCTTAGTACTGTGGATGGTTGCGCAAATCAAATTCACTTACCACCGCTTAGAAACCCGGGTTGATGATTCGATTCCCCAAAGCATAAACCAACCAACGTTTTGGTTTCAACCATGGCGTTCCCTGAAAAACGTTTATCAACCAACGTTATGGCTTCAACCATAGTTTCCAAGTGGGGCGAAATGGATATCTTCCGTCCACAGCAGTGACGTTTGGGGAGGGTTGGATCCTCAGGTCTTTTGGATAAGCAAAGTAAGAATAAACACAACAGCAGCTTGAGTGGGGGGTGTTCAACTTCGTACGGACTAACACGGTCAACTTACTCATGTGGGGGGGCACGAAACAGGAAAAGGACCTCCGCATTTTACCCTTGCTCCCCTCACCCCCCTCCTCCCCTGCAGCCAACCTGGAACCCAAAAAAGGGAAGTCCTTCCCCCCCTCCAGGCCAAAAAAAAAGAGAGAGACTCCTCCACTGAGTCACAATCAAAACCTGGTACAAAAATGGTGAACCCAGAACCATGTAAAGAATTAGAAAGGCGGCCGCAACTATTTCCGGCTGGGACTGCCCCTTACCGCCCTTACTAACCTTCACCTACCCGGGATTTGATTGTGGCTCCACTGAGTTGCGGGTTCCATCCCTTCCTTCCTTCCGGATGGGCTCGCGGCGAGCGGCTCGCGCGGATCGGATCGTCCTTCCGCGAGATCTTCCCCGAGCCGTCGGTGTCCATCCAGGCGAAGAGCCCGTGCAGCGTCGCCGGCTCTGCTGCCAGGCCCTGCGGTAGGAACCGAGGGGAATTCACCCGGCCCGCCCCGCCTTTTTTTTCTTTTTTCTCTCCGGGGGGTTGGAAGGGGGGAAGGGCGAAAGACCTGGGGTGGTCTTCCAAAAAGATAGGGGGCGCCACAGCCCAAGGAGGCATCGGTTTTCCGGCGGGCTTGCCTTGAAATGCAACCCAAAAAAGGTAGCCTCCCAGAGAAAAGATGCCAGGAACCTGCAATTCGCAAGTTGACAAATGGCCGAACTCAAGGCCGGAAGTCGGGAACTGTTCCGGTTCCTTCCTCGCGGGCGCAGCTGCGCTGGTAGTCCGGATCGAAGGGGTGCGCCATGGTCTTCAGGTGCTCCCCCCGTTCCTGCCAAATGAATGTGCTTCCTGAGGGCACCCCAAAATCCACAAAATCCACTATTTTGGGGTTACCCTTTTTGAAGACGCACCCAAATCCATCAGAAAATGTCAATCATGTTGGTTGGAGGGACTAGCGCAACGGGCTTGAGATCATTGACATGTTCTCAGGTGAGCTCACAGGAGCTTGTGCTCTCTCAGGGTTGTGACGAGAACAAAGGCCTGTGGACACACGCCATGCCTTCCGAACATGTTGGGGCGGGCTGGGAAGCAGACAGTCTGGGCTGTGTAAAATGGAGGCTTGGCCAATCCTAATCCATAATCCCTATAGGGTAGCCACTACAAAGGAAACCCCTTGCGTAACCCAAGGTACCTTGTTCTACCGCCAGCGTGGGCTGAAGCAAATCTGAGAAAGCAGCCTGCGGGCAGCCAAGAAGAATACAGTGCGTGCTACAGTATGATTTGACATATGGGTATGGATCAAAATTCAACCGCCAGGGGACCGCAGGTTTTAGTCCTTGGCTCCATTTACAAGGGCACCCATTGTTGACCCACAGCCATATTTGACCACCAGGGAGGGCATGACAACTCATACAGTCCCTCCTCGCGGAGCACTTGTGTGATGCCTTCATTCCCGCAAAAAAGCCTTGCTTTCACACTTCCTCGGTTGCTTTCTGCTCCCCTGCTGAAAGTTTAACTTTTGGTGGTTTAATGGAAAACCCACCAGTTGGCAAAAAAGCTGAAGTTCGAACATCCAAGCAAAATGCACCAAAGATTCCTCAATTGGCGCTCCCCTGCCTTGCACTTCACGCCCTGCCGGCATACCCGGCGCGCCGGCTTCGCCGGCGCGGCGGGCGCGGCCGGCGCCGCTGAGCTGGCCGCGGAAAGTCGCAGCGAGGGGTGGCCCAACGGCAGAGCCTTGTGCACCGAGTCGCCGTTGCGGGCATAGGCCACCGTCACCACCTGACGCTTGGGGAGGAAGTACGAAAACGGCCAAGGTCGCTTTCCCCAAATGCGGTAGTGGCTTCCTCTTGGAGCCAGGGCCAACGACTGAAATAAAGCGAAACCGGGTCTCCCAATAGGGCCATGCAACAAAAGGTGTGGGTGCTCCAAGGATGACGCAGACAAAAGGGAACACCTTGGCAGGATGGTCCCGCCATAGCCAGCACCTAAGTTAGTCCCAATCAAGAAAACAAACCTGCCCGAAGCAGCCTGCCTTGCTTGTCAACAAGATGACCCGAGCGCGAACCCTGCCCTAATCAAAACACCTGCCCGTGCTTCAAGTGCACAAGTTGCTCAAAAAGGCGCGCCATAGGCTTTTGCGTGGGCCAGGACCATGTTTAGTGAGGGAGTTGAAGGTGTCCAGAAACCAATCGAAAGCTGGGTCTGTCTCAAATTCGCGGACCGCGTCCGATCAAACAACTAGCTTGAAAAGGGCACCGCCCTGGAAAGAACAAACACGCATATAGCTTCCCTTAAACATCGGCAACACAACAACGAATAGGGCGAGCGCATAGGGGGCCACAATCACCTCTGAATCAATCAACCTCTGAAGGTACACTGTGGATAAACGAGGTCCTGCATCACTTTGCAGCCATGGAAATTTGTTGGGATTTACAGGGGGAATCATGCCAGGGTTTCTTACCTGGTCCACCCACAGTAGGTCTCCAGCATGTCAATGGTGCAACCTCAGCCTGCTCAAGGGGCGTCCATCAAACGAGCCTGCCAAATGCCACAAACACAACTATGGCGCAGGGAACACACACATGTAGGACGCCCTGGCCATACTTGTTAAAGCATACCTTTCGGAGAAGAACCCCACCTTGACGGCTATTGTCAGTTACAAAGATTGACTTTTTGCGTTTTTGGGAACATGTTCATTTGCACCAAAATGAAAGGTGGAAGATGCCATCCAATACTCACTTCCCATTCCTTCAGTGGGCAGGCAAAAATAGTGTATTTTATATATTTACCACTCAAATTGGTCTTCCCAAGCAGCTTGCAGTCCATGCTGAGCTGTCCTCAGATCCCCTGCTGCAAATTTTATTTGGGTTGTAACAACCTAAGGAACCGGGCGATTCGCTAGGAACCTTCAAGTCCAGGACCCCAGGGAGTGGTTCCCAGACTTGGGGGTTTAGTGGAAAACCCCTTGATTTCCAGAAACGTTAAAGTCTACAGATCCAACCCAATAGCAGTCAAGCAGAGGTCGCAGAAGTCGCCGGGTGGCCTGGCCATCACAGGCCACCACCGTGGCCGGCAGCCACTGCTTCGCCGACTCGCTGAAGACCTCCGCAGAGTCACCCGCCACCGGTGCGAAGGCTGCCTTTAGCAGCTCCCGGCCGCCGTAGCCGTGCATGGCGGCGGCGGCGCGGAGTCGTGAGTGAGTGAGTGAGTGAGTGAGTGAGTGAGTGAGTGTGAGTGAGTGTCAGTGAGTGAGAGTTAGTGTGAGTGAGTGGTGCCCGGTCCCTTACCACTTGGGTTCAGCTGGGTTGAAGCTGGTGAAGGCTCAATAGAGTGGACCCCAGTCCCTTACTACGTTCCCTTACCACTTGAACCATAATCAAAACCCGGTATTGAAATGGTCGAGCCAGAACCATGCTTCAAGAATTAAGAACGCGGCCGCAGCTACTTATGGTTGGGATCGTCCCTTACTAACCTTCACTTACACGGGTTTTGATTGTGACTCACTTGGGTTCAGTTGGGTTGAAACTAATGGTGCTCCTCAGAGTGGACCCCAGTTTCTTACCACGTGGGTTCACCAAGATTCAGGTGGGTTGAAACTACTGAAGGGAGCCAAGGCATATGAGCTGCTTTGGCTAGTCGGTGAACTCCCCTAAATCAAAAGTAAACCTTGCAACTGATGACGTTGCCACTGAAAGGTAAAACAATGCGTGATGGACAGCCCCTGCTCTGTACAAGGGAAAGTGCTGGCTTCGGACTGGTGTGTGTGTGTGTGTGTGCGGGTATGTGGGTATGTCTGTGGAGTGGTTTGTGTGTGTGCGTTTGCTTGTGTGAGTGCCCATCCTAGCAGGCAATTGCGTTGCAGGGGTGTGCTAAGCTTGGATTTCTGTGGGCGCATGGCTTGAGAGACCCGCGGCGTGTACAGCATCAAAGAGCGTTCCATCGGCAAGGAATGGATTTCACAGCCAGCAGAAACAGGTGAATAGAAAAACATGGTCCTCACCGGCTGTGAAATCCATCTCCGCATACCGAACTACGTTGCCCAAAGGATCTGGAAATGCTCAGTCGCCCAAAGGACCTGGAAGTAAGCAAAAACAAACCTTTTGGGGCCATGACTAAATATGGGAAAACCAAAAGGTCAAAAGGTCGGCTTTGAACAACTGATGGGACTGACTGAAAATGGTCGTCAATGAATGAACCTACAGGCCAGATTTGCAAGGTAGAACGCGCCCTCAGTGGGGCTCCTTGTGGACAACTTCAGTCACACAAATGAGCCCCCAAATTGGTCCAAAACCCAGGATTCACTCCCCTGGAAGGAGATGCCCAAATGGGGTCTGAACAAATTGGTTTGCGAGCTTGTCACAAGCTTTAGCTTTCTCCGGCTTTGGAAACGTGACTCCCATGCTTGCAGAACCTCAAAACATATTCGTAGATTTGTATTTTCCAAACTGAGCCTAACGACGGCCCCTCTGTGAGAAAGTACTCCCCCCCCTCTCTCTCTCTCTCTCTCTCTCTCTCCCTCTCTCTCTCACTCACTCACTCACTCACTCACTCACTCACTCACTCACTCACTCACTCACTCACTCACTCACTCACTCACTCACTCACTCACTCACTCACTCACTCAATCACTCTCTTTCTCTCTGTCTTTCTCTCTGTCTCTCTCTCTCTCTCTCACTCACTCACTCACTCACTCACTCACTCACTCACTCACTCACTCACTCACTCACTCACTCTCTCTCTCTCTCTCTGTCTCTTTTGTCTTCTTCGGTTTCTCTGTCGCTCTCGCTCTCTCTCTCTCTCTCTCTTTCTCTCTCCACGCATACCTACCTTCCATTTGCTTAAGCCCCCGGAGAAAAAATATGTCCAGTAGTGCTAAATTTCCTTCAACGCCAACTAGGGACAAGCATCAAACCTATTCTTCAGCAAATGAAACCTGGGCCGAGTGGGGCGCGCGATGCGACAAATGCCCTGGCCTGGTTTGCAGGGGCGCGCCGCGGATCCAGGTCTGCTCCCCCAGTGAGCTGAGGCCTAGGCTCGCCAGGAGTGAACCCAGGTGCCCCCGTAGGCCAGTTGGATGGTTCAGAAGGGGGCATTCCATTTCTCATTCCCTGCCCATCGCAGCAAGAAAAGCCCTATGAAGAATGGGAGTGTAGAGGTCTATATGTATGTATATGTTTCTACATATATATATATATATATATACATGCATCATTCGTCGATATATATACACACATAACATCCATATTCCTATTGTATTTGATTATGTATGCAACTATAAATGCATGCACATGCATGCCTATGTTTTGGCTGAAGGTGTTGTTTGTTGTTGTTGGTGTTCCTTTGCGTTTCATTCCTAGCATCAGATACCAATCAAACAATGCCCAAGACACGTATAAATCGGGCGTTTTTGGCCTCCCCTATTCGAGATCAGGCTCTCACAACACGAGGTTGTTTTGGTCGATACCTTGGCTTCCTCAAAGAGGAGGTCGGTCTCTTCGAGGGGGCTCGGGGCCGTTCAGGGATGCATCATGATGCCCATTGTCTCTTGCAGCTCTATGCGGCATGCCTTGGCTCCCTTATACAGGAGTCCTCTCCCTTGCGTCCTGAAAGAAGATCACGAACCCCCGCATTCAAGACACTTGATCGGGGGGGGTGTTGGGCCCGCCCGTGGCCCACATCCTGCACCAGTTAACAGTTAGGTGGGTTGTCGTACACTGTGCACCTGTATTTAAACATCACAACCGGTGTACAAACACTGAATGTGTCTATCCATCTAAATATAAGTATGTATATAATTACATGTCAGGAGCGGCCGCTTCAGGCTTTGGAACATGGTTGAGCCGACAAAAGCCTACACCTGCCGATGCGTGAAACCATTTTTCAAGGGGATACATCACATAGCTATGTATACAACCTTTTCCAAGCACCCACTTCTTGGCTTGACCAGCAGCGAAAACAACCATACAAAAACAACACCTGAGCGCTTACCTCAAGCCAAAAAAAACTTTTAACAGGCACATCCTCCAAACAGACTCTTGAGAACCACAAATTTGTACGACCTTTGGCAGACCCCAAGAAGCCAAACCCGAAGTGAACAACGCCCCCTCAGCTGGTCGGGGCGCAGATGGCGCAGTCGGAGCTTCCAGAGGGCTCGAAGAAGCCCCCACTCGTGCCCGCGCCGTGCGCGGCAAAGCCTCGGAGGTCGGAGGCGTCGGGGTGCCTTTTGTGAGGAGGACAAGAGAAAAGAAATGTGTCCTAAGCCCTGGGGCCCTGAAAACGTGAGCCCGGGTGTGAAACAAACATTCGGATGTTTGGCCATGGGCAGTTTTACATAGTTGCCGTCCAATGGGGCAGGATGGCTGTGGCCTTGCAAAAGGATAGTGCTATCAGTTTTTTGCACCCCAGAAACGTCTGGTCGGTCTCCCTAAAAAAGCCACGGGGGCGGGGGGGCGGGGGGGGTCAAGAACGCTTTGGTTTGAGCCACCTGTTTTGTGAATCCCAACCCGGCAAATCGATCCTCTGCTCCCGTTCGAAGCTGGACAAAACCCCAGTTGGACGGATGTGCTTCGGCCACATTGGGACAAGTTTGGCACCAGGAACTCTACCGTTTCATTTTCACAACCAGATTTCGAAAGGACTACAAACCTGAACCAACGAATAGGAGGCCAGTGAGCAGGTAGGGTGAAAGTAGATGGCACATGCTTTCCATGCTTTGGGAGAAAGGGGCTGGCTAAAGCCAGAATGGGAGAATTGGCATCTACGTTTCGCCGACTGTAAGTGGCGAGGGCCTGCGTTCAACAATTCTGCTGGTCCGGCATGTAGGGAATCACAACGGGTTTTGGACATCAACTTTGTGTTTGCTGACGTCGTCTTTCCAAAACGGATAAAGTCCAGGAACTTAGCGAGTGAGATTTCCTACTGAGATCCAGCAAGGCGGCATGATGGTACGCATCGACTATAAACATGTGACGGTCAAGGCTCGTGCGATGTTGTGGCAAGACATGCGGTTTTTCTCAAACAAGGGCACCCCCCCTAAGAGTTTTTGGTTTCGAGTACCCGCAGACATGTGGTTCTCGTTCGTTTCGCTTCAGCCATCCCAAAAATGAGAGACACCCCAAATATATGTGTTCCTCCCTTCTGGTCCCCTCAAAATCCATAAAACCAACAGGTGTTCCTTGAAGAGAAGGTCCACCACATGTGTGGCTTGTCTTTTCTTGGGGTAACCAGTTGTGGCGAAAGGAAAGCAACTAGAGCCGTTTTGTCCAGCTTCCCTTTAATAGGTGGTTTGGATTGGTGGTTTGTTTGTTAAGGAGTGGTGTCCCATTTACCTTCTGCAAGAACCATTTCCACCACTCCAAACCACCAAGCGGGGGTTACCTGATTTGTGGGTCCCCCGAAAACGAGACAAATCCAAAAGTAGCCTTCCATTTGCCTCTTCGCCCCCTGCAAAACATATATTCACCTTTTTCCCTTAGTGAAATCACGCCCCCTCAATCTTCAGAGGAGAATCAAAAGAATCTGGATTTCAGCAAATGATTAAATAGAAGCTTATTCACTTCGCGTGGCTTGCAACTTGTGGTTTCCTTCGCGTCACCTTCGCCTGTCACCTTCGCTCCAAGCCGCTCTTCTCTGCCCACTCTGCATCGCTTGAGCTCACTGAGCGCGTGAGCTGCATCTCGTCGGCGGGCTTCCGCGGGATGTTGTGGACGCAGCCTCGCGGGATGTCGGGGGCGGAGCGAGCTCCAAAAGGGAACCCCTAGGTTTTAGTCTATCTGGTAGTCCAAAACTGAGACCCTGAATGAGTGTGTCCGGTTGGGTGTCTCTGGTTTTTAGGGTACCCCTTTTTAGGTGGGTTTTACAGGGAGCCCAACAGGAAAGCTACCATTTTGGGGGTTCGCCTACAAAAAGCGACAGGCCCCTTTCTTGTTTTAAAGCCAGGCCAGAGACTCAGTTCCCTGAAGCAAATGGGTGTTCAAAAATAGGGAACCAGCGGACAAATGTTGTCGCCTTTTCTCTACAAGCTGAGCTTTGGGACGGCATCGTATTTGCGAGCCACAGCCAAACTGCCGTAAGAGACCACTCAATGCTGATATGGCCGCTGTGTACAAAGTGATGTCAGACCCCAAATCTTAATTTCATACACACGCGCTGCTCTATGATGCTCATATTTTTCAGCAGGGAGACAGTATTGTTCTCAAAGAAAGGCGGTAAATGAGCTATAAACTGCACAAGCCAACAGCACGCAGGCTTGCTGTGCCATACAGGGAGTTTGCTGCATGTGAGACAAGTAGTAAGGAACAACACGGATATGAGTCATACTCGAAATAACATGGTCTTCCTAGAACCATGTAAAGAGTTGAAAAGGCGGAATTCCGCACCCATCTATGGCTGGGATTGTCCCTTGCAAACTTCCAGTTACCTGAAATTACCTGAAACTTGGTTCTGACTCATGTGGTTCATTGAAAACTCCGATCTTCGAGGCCTTGGAACGCCTAAGATGTGTCCCACTACCCCCGAACCGCTGCCACTCAGGGGTTAATGGCCAGAAAGGGGGATATATGTTCCTTTTCTTGGGGGTCGTGGCTTGGACATAGTGGATGACAACCACATCGGTGATAACCCACTTAGTCCCCCTTTCAGTGGAGTTAACCCTGTTAGTGAGTGCTAACCCGGGTGGGAAACCGCTTAACTAAGCCGAACATCCATGGGAGCGACCCTACTTGACACCCAAAGCCGGCAGTTGGATGAGCCCACCTGCGCGGGACGCCAGGACTCTCAGGTCCTAGCGCGGTTCGTGCAAACAAACGCTGCGTTTGCGACCGCGTCAAGGTACAAGTGCCCTCTTCCAGGAATTCGGGTGGGAAGTCAACCGTCGGAAGGTGCTAGCAGAGCTGAAAGCTGCCCGGGGCAAGTGTCCGGAGTAAGCCTTGGGTCTCAGGGTCGCAGTTGGGGATTGGTCACCTCTCGAGAGGCACTCAGACTAACAGCCGAAAGCTGCACTAATTGGCCTCCGTACTGGAACCAAGTGTTCCACAGCGGTCCTGGGAGCTCCCCACACACAGAACGAACCCCGCAATTCCGCATTTGCGCACCCCCCAACCCCTCAAACCCCCAACTCCAACCCCACAGCCCCAGCCCCCCACAGCCCCATAGACCCCCAGCCGCAACGGCTCCTCCAACTGCTGGGGGTCTCGCAGCCACACGCTTTCCACCGCAGGCTGAAACGCGAGGCGCCACCGGCCTCGCTAAACCGAAAATACCGGTGAGCCTTCTTTAGGGCATCCATTATTGCGTGGCATTAAATGGAAACCAAGAGGGAAACCACACCTTTTGCACATACTGGGGGTGCCCAGTTGCAAGCATTCTGCACAAATTTGAAACCATGGCTGAAACCATTGTTGGTTGGTATTTGTAGGGACATCATGGTTCCAGGTGTCTTAGGTGGTGCAGAATTTCGTCCATCCACAGTATGGGGACCCAAAAAGGACGGTTCCTGGTGAGCAAAAGCAGAATAGAGGCTGCAGGCGAATTCCATGAACAGTCATCACCGTTTGGTGAAAACATTTGAGGCCTCATGACAAACCCCCCAGATTCACTCTATCCCTATCTTCGCGTCTTGGTTCTATTCCACCGGAGTGATTTTCTCAAGGACATTGACATGAACGACTGCCAAGGAGAGACAGGTGCAAGAGAATGATCAGAGGCTCTTCCCTGTCCTTGTCCTTTGTCCCCTCTCTCCTGCCTTTTAATGGCGAAGATGACTAAACAAAGGGGAAGGGAATGAATGATTCTCTCATCCTCGCCCCCACGCACAGCAAAGCATACCAGAGCGTAGAGAGAGAGAGAGAGCGAGAAAGACAGAGAAAGAGAGAGAGGGAGGGAGGGAGGGAGGGAGGGAGGGAGGGAGGGAGGAGGGAGGGGAGGGAGGGAGGAAAGACAGAGAGAGAAAAACATGTTGTACCTCTCCCCTCTTCACTCTTTCTCGCGGACAAAGGGTGAACAAGTGGTAAGAGAAGAAAATGGAGAGACATCACCCACCCTACTCACGAATGAAGGCAACTAGCTTGTGGGACAGACAAAAAAGGGAAGGTTTGGATTCTCTCACCATTGCCTCGTCTCTCAGAAATAGTTTGTGACATATAAATGAGGCAAACAAAGAAAGTGAGTGAGTGATAGCAGCGATCTCAATATTATTATATCGTCTATCACTCTGTCTTCCGTCGTCCCTCATTACTCGCACTCTCCCTCTCTCTCTCTCTCTCTCTCTCTCTCTCTCTGCTTCCTTCGTCTGGTAGAGATGACGGGTAATAACTACTACGTAAAACCAAACAAAGGGAGAGAGGAGTGCATTGAGCTTGGTGGACAAGAAACACAATAAACTTGGTAGTAAAATATAATTCTACATTAAGGAGAGGTGGAGATAGAGGATCAACACTCACCCTTTTGCTCATCCACATTTATATCCACGGACGAAGATGTGAAGAGATTCCGTGTGAACGAGAGGGGGGTGACAAGATAGACCAACCTCCAAAAGGGTACCCTCAGAAGAAAAAACAAACAACAAAACGACAACAACAACCAAACACGCACACACACACACACACATGTTGGAGCTGTGTGTCTGGAAGCCAGAAGCAAAACCAGGCCTGCCATCCTGACCATGTCTTGGGAACTCAACCCAAGCCAAGCAACGTGGGAATTGGAAGCGCCAATCCGTGTTGGGGAAAAGAGGCCTCAACTCCATCCACTTGCCGAAATCATGGTGTAAATCATCGAAATGGGGCCGAAGCCATAGGACAACACTGTGAGTACTTGCTTACTCAAACAAGAGTCCTCCAAACACCAACTAACATCTTGTTAAACTCCGCTTCATATTTAGCCCGACATGACTAAAAGGGTTCTGCTTCACATTCAGATGTCCGCCGACATTGTTCGGCGTGTCGGATACCTAAGAGAGGACTATTGGATACCTAAGAGAGGATAGAGGATAACCCCCCCCTTAGTCCCCCCCCGGGACACGTCAAATACGCAGGGTTTTTCGGTCGCCACCCCCCCCCCCCCCTCCCCCGCGTACCGCGCGGCAATTTGATGACGCTCCACTAAACGTAGTCTTCGGGGAGCGGGAGAAACGGGGGTCCCAGGCTCGAATCCTCCCGCCGCCTCTTTCTGCCGGCTGAGGTTTTGTGCTGCCTTTTGCGGAAAACTTTGAGACACACGGTGTTCGGTGTTTTTCCTTTGCTGACACCATTGAAAAAAACATTGTGTTTTCCGATTTCCTTGACAATTGGCACCAATTTCCCCCCAATTTCCCCTAATTTCCCCCAATGCTTCCCCGCAAATTGCGCCTTACTTTCTCACCAATTCCCTCCCACTTTCCTTTCAATTTCCATCCGACTTCCCCCCAATTTCCCCCCCAGTTTCCCCCAAATGTCCTGGCAAATTCCCCAACCCCAGCTTCCTTCCAAGTGTCGCCCCAATGTCCTTCGTGTCGGATACTTGGGCCATGCTAAGCCACGCTTCTCGCAAGCAAGAATGCCGTACAAGGGGCAACCCCAACACCTCTCAGAAATCAGCTTACCCGCGCACCCCGCCAAAATGACATGCAGTGGCCATGACATACCACCCAGCACTAAGGTGCCCTAAACGGCGAGCCTTCCTGTTCGCAATTGTACGCCCTGTTTGGTCGCCACCCTTTCCCAACATTTTACTTGGAGGCATGGTTCGGCGCCCTTTTTGGGAGCACCCTCTTGGTGGCACTCAACACTCCGCCGACATTGCTCGGCGTGTCGGGGAGGATGGGGGAACCAGAGAGGACAGAAGAGCATACTAGGGGGACACGGGCGAGAGGAAGAAGGAGACAAGCTAGATGCCAATGTCGGCGGACTGAGCCGGAGGCTCTAAAGTTTAGGTTCTGCTTCATAGATCGCCCGTCGTGTTGACTGCTCAGGGCGTTGATGGCTCAAGAAAAACTTGGTTGACGTTGCAAGGGGAGCAACAATTCAAGTTTTATAGCAGTTAGGTGGGGATTTCCCACTAAACCACAATAAGCAAAATGTAAAAACATGTTTCCCAACAACAACCAAGAAAAGCTTCCAAGTTTCCAAGTTCATCGCCATCCGCGCCTTCACTCTCCGTGAGCTGCAGCGCGTAGACCGGCGTCTCCGCACCTCGGGGCCAATGCGACCGGGTCGAGAGATGCAGGGAATCAGAAATGGAATGAGCCCGAGGTACCGGCTTTTGCCACCCATAGCAAATTGCCAGTGGGCACGAAAATGTGACACAGAAGAAGAAGAAAACACAATGCTTGAGCCAGTTTGGTTCACTGAGAGCAGGCAACGCTCAGCAGGGAAAGCACAGGGAATCTGCATGTGTTGTGTTTGAAAAGGGAAAGTTAAAGGGGGAACTGGGCATTTTAGTGGGGAAAGGCTCCGACAGGTCAAGTCCAAGGCGCAAGGGACGCGGGACCGTCAAAGTGCCCCGGAATCGCTCCTTGCTCTTCGTGGGCTGGCCCTCTGGTTGAGACAAAAACGATGAGGAAACCTACCAAACTGTCAACGGATGCCGCCTGTTGGTGATTTGAAGCACCACCCTCCAGGCAAACCCCTCCGTGAGTTTCCTTTGAGTCTGCCAAGCAAGGTCTCGTGGCGTCCTTTCGGGATGCCTTTTCAGGGTTCTGTATATGCCCCCGGTAAACTGATAAACTGAATGAATAGCCAAAACCAAAACACACAGCGCATTCCCCTAGAAGCTTCTTGGTGAGAGTGCTCCCCTGCAAATTAGCATGGACCCTCCAAACGGGGGCGAAGAGGAGTTTCCTAGAGAGGCCTTTTTGGTTTCATCATCGTAACGGTGATGCTTCTGAGCTTACCCCTTGGTCTTTCCATGGGGGAGTTGAGCCCCTGGTGCTTGAAGCCACTTCAGCTCCAACCAAACCAAGCCACCTGGCGTTGAACCCCTGGCAAAGCACCAATCCATCCATTCGCCAGGGCGCTCCACTCGGCCCGCTCGGCACTCTGCCGGGAGCAAAGGAGCTGTCCTCTGGCTGACGGAGGTGGGGGTTGGGTGGGGGTGGGGTGGGGTGGGGTGGGGGTGGGCTGGGGTGGGTGCCTGGGACAATTTTAGCACAACTTTGCATGGGACTGAGCCACACCAAAAGCGGTTCGTCACAGATCAGCGAGCAAGCGCATCCCGGCGGCGTTCATGTACCATCTCACGCACGTTGCCATGGAAGCTGACAAAGAGTCCCTTCAGAAGCAGATTGGTCTTCTGGGTATCTTTCTAATTACTATGTTGGTGCATGGGACGCGAAGGACATAGTAGCCACTTGCTTGCATGTGGCTTCAGGGCAGCTAAACAAACATGCCGTTTGATATGGCTGCAACATGCTATGGCAAACTGGTTGTTCTTGACCCCTCTGCAAAAAGCTTAACTTCTTGGGGGTCAAATGGAAACCCACAAAGTTTCAAGCAAACAGTTAACGCCCAAAGATCCAAGCCGATAGCAATCAAGCAAACAAAGACGCACTGTAGCAGCTGAAACATGTACTCAAAACCGCACCATGGGGAAATCTAGTTGGAACCCTTGAACAAGAACAGGGGAGTCATACTCCATGTGACCGGGTAGTCCATGGACGCATTTTCCGGGGCGTGAATCATTTGGGGGAGGGACTCAACTAAACAAGGGACAAACGGCATGAAGACCAAAGTCGGAACTGGAACCTGGATGCACCTGGGGAAACAAACAAGGGAAAACAGTAGAACGTGCATCCTGAGGCCTTAAAAAATGCCTGTTTACAAGGGAATTTTGTTTTTTGTATTTAAATATAATAGATTGAAACATATGGCCAACCTATACCACCTAAGCCTCACGTACTGAACAACTGAGTCATAATCACAACCTGGACCTGGCATTCAATGGCCTACCCAACCAATGCGAAGCCAAGCCGGCCGCCCCTGCTTGTTGGAGCGTCCCTTGACAGGGTGCACAAAACAATAACATACTGTGGATGGACAAAATCCTGCACCAGTTTGAAACCATGGGAAACCATTGTGCGTTGGTATTGGCAGGGAAATCATCATCCCAGGGTTTCTTAGGTGGTGTGAAATGGATTTTGTCCATCCACAGTAGCATCCCCTTTAGGGTTCCTGTTGACCAACTATTGCATATTCCCTAAGGCTCCCGATGGTTTTTGGGCCCTCAACCCGGTCTCAGGTGCGAGAAGCGGATTTCGCAACCACCGTATTACTCCGTCCGTTCCCTGGAGCTGTGGGTCTCACCGCCCGATGGCTCCGAGGCGCGGCGCCCCGCCGCGAGCCGCACCGTGGCGTTGCTCTGCGCGCAGCGGAGCTGCAGCTGGCCCAAAGAATCCGCCGGCTCAGCCTGGCGTGGGGCCCGGCGCTGGTGGCCTAGCCCAGGCCATGGAAGCTGATCCTTGCCTCTGGGTACTTGATGTTATTTTTGGGTGGGAAGATCATTCCAGTTCCTTTTTCGCGAGCCGGGACATTTCGGGGGGATTTGGGGATTTTCCTTCTAAGACATGCATTTTGCGGTGTAATTTTGCATTTGTTGCATGCCGGCGCTTGTGGTCGGGAACCAGGTGCTCCTTGTCTCTGGTGATGCGTCCTTCCATGCCAGCTCTTGTGGACATGGCAGTTTCTGAATTTAGCTTTTGGAGTTCACTTTTAGTGGCAAACAAATTGTTGGCGTTTGTTTTGGGCCAGGCCGGTCAAGAGTTGTACTTACCTGCTCCAGTGGTAGCTGGAAGCGCAGCTGGAAGCAGCTAAGTGTGCTTCGGCGCGCGACATTCAGTTTTAGCGAGCGTTCTGCCCGTAACTGCGCTCATCCAGAGTCTTGGGGCTTGTTAAAAGCCGCGCCAAGTTTCGGAACACCAAATCAAGTTCAGCCCGTGTTGCCTTCGCGGCTTAGACGTCGGCGTCCTTGCGCTCTTTTGGCGGTGACTGGGCCATTCAGATTCCAAAAGTAACCACCAAGCACATTCACGGATGTGGAATCTTCACCCTTTCTGTGCTACTGTGGATGAACAAATCCAAAACAGCACAGTCTGGACTGATAAAACGCACTAACACTGCACCAAAACTGGCCATCCCCACAACCGCTTGACGTTGAAAAGGGTCCCCTTGGCCATGCACAGGAAGTGGGCCTACAACTCAGTCTTCGCGACCACAAGGAAAACGCGCAGAGCAATTTGACGTCTCCGACCCCGGTGAACGCGGCATGCGGGGGTCGGAGCCGGGGAGAAATATGGAACTCATGTTCATGGGATTTTGGGGGGGCCATAAAATATACATCATAAAGCGAGGGGGGCTATCCCATGCTATCCGTGGATACGCCTATATTGATGAAGGACCAGGGCGATTCCCCGAAAGAGACGCCTCCAAACATGAATAGTTTCTTGGGCTTTTTGTTGACCTGCTGGGGAGTAAGTTGCTGCAAGTTCAGGCAAACTGTATGGACCGCCATCACCATGTTGGGCCTTTTGAGTGGACCATTAAGCTATGACCCATGGGTTTCTACCAAGGTTTCACCGCTGGCTGAAAACCGGCCAAAGACCAAAGGGTTTCGACATAGCCATGGCTTCATATTGGGTTCCAATATGTCTTGGTTGACGTTGGAAGGGTAGCAAAAACTTAAACTTTGGCAGTTAGGTGGGGATTTCAACCACTAAACCACAAGAAGCAAACATGCAAAATGTTTCCCAACAACAACCAGGATGTGCAGAGCTGAGCCACTGCGCTACCACGCGCCACAGGGGCTGAACCAAGGTGCGCTGGACGTGTGCGGCCCATGAAGGGTGGGCCAATGCTCGTCTTCCAAGCGGTGAGCTACGGAGAAGACTTTTTGAGGCGGGGGAGGAACTCTATGTGAACCCACGGCCTTACAATCTTGAACCCCTTTGTGACTTTTGGAAAGAGGGTCATATGTCGATTTGCAGCCGACTTCCATGAATATTGGCTCAGATGCCCAGTGGCCATGGGAAGAAAAGGAACATCGTTGTTTTTGGTTGGTTGACTGTAAAGGGAAACCCTTCCCCCCCGAAGACAAACAGCAAAAAGGGCCTGGGGCCGCACAGGGCAACTGGGTTGCATGCACGGCAGTTTCACACCCCATCTGCATTTGCCAAGACCATCAAGAGCGTCAGGGGCGCAGGCCCAGGTAGCTTAGAAGCTAGCTTCCTCCAGGGTGCGACACATCTGCTTGATGTGGTGCCGAGCTCTTCACACGATGGATGGGGAAAACACGGGGGAGGCTTCTTCCGAGGGTACCTTTTGTGGTTTTAAAGGGGAACCAGAAGGCAAACCACAATTTTGTGGGTCGCCCAAGAAAGATGATACATCCACATGTCTAGCTTCTGGTGAAGGCCATGCCCAAAATTTCATTTAAGAGGAGGCCGTCTGGTCGCTCGACGCTAGAAAACCCCGCCCAACAAAAACCGCCGCACCCCTTGAACAACGCAGAAATGGAACATGGAACCCACGTGGCCATCATTTGTAGAGAAATCTCCCTTTGGGGGAGAGTAGAATTCGAGTCATGGCCGAGCAAAAAAGAGAAGTCACTTTCCTTAAGTAATCGGGTGGAAACAAATCCAACAACAACTCATTTGTGCCATCCAACAAGATGAACGGAAGGAACACACAGGTTCCGTCCGCCTTTAGAGGAATCTCCTTTTGGGCGAGCCCATTCTGAGATTCCCTTTTTAATTCGCGAGGGTGATTTTTAAAGGGAGAACCCCCCCCTTCCCAAATGGTGGCGGGGACCCCACAAATGTCAAAGGAGCTTCTGAATTCACAGGTAAAATGGGGGTCGCCCAATAACGAGCGTGTCTTACCTGGAAAATACTATGGCTTGTATATACAAGGGAAACCATGGTTGAAACCAGATCGTTGGTTGATATGTACAGTGGGGAATCGAATCAGAACCAATGGTTCTGAACGGTGGTGCGAAATGGATTTCTCAACCATCCACAGTAGGGTCGTGTTTCAGAAACCGAAGTAGAATGGTGGATGCTGATTCCTGCCATGAATGCAAGGGGAACAAGGGAAGCGAGGGCCCCGAATTCTATTCCGACATTTCAAGCATGGTTTTGTGGGGAGTGCTTCGTTTACTTTCGATATAGGGGCATTCACCGAATCTTCAAATCAAGCTGATGGTTTCAATCATGGTTTCTCTACTTGACGCGAGGAGCGGATTCCGCAACCATCCACACTACTGTGGGTGGACAAAATCCATTTCGCACCACCTAAGAGAAGCCCTGGAAGTATGATTTCAACAAACTATGGATTCCCATGCTTGCAAAGTACCATTGTTTGCTGGTATTTACAGGGGAACCATCATTCCAGGGTGTCGTAGGTGGTGCGAAATGGATTCCGTCCATCCACACTCAGACCGTCCCCCGTATGCGTCCTGCCCATGGAGAGCCAAGCTTTTGGAACCGCAGCCTCGAGCGGCAGCACTGCCACTGCGCAATGCAGGCCCCCAGAGCCTCGCCGGAAAAATCCGCTGCAAGTTTTTGAGCGAGACTTACCCGGAAAATGGTTGGTTTAACAAAGAAAAAAACACTCTTCAACTTTTTGAGTGAGTCTTACCCGGCAAAGGGTGGTTTAGCAAGGAAATAGAAAAGTGGGTTGGGTGTGGGGAAAACCGATTTCCCCATAGCGGATGTGGCTCGTTCGTCGGCAAAGGGACAGGCCGCTGCTCACATCTTTCAGTGTCTCCTTTCAAAACTAAATGAGGGATCCTGGTGGTTGGTTTCCTCTTGGCTTCCCCATTAACAACTAAACACAAAGAGGTTCCCAAACAACAAACACACAAACTTATGGTGAAACCTGAGCAACTGAGCATGCACTCCTGCAGGTCGAGATGGAACCGCCACAAAAAACATTGTGTTTCTCTGGGCACGCTTTGTGGGTTTCATATTGATCTGCACGGGACTGCTACCACAACAAACCGATAGGGGACTACCCTGGACGGATATCCAAGAGCGGGCCACGCACACTGATGCTTGCCTGTTTGTAGTACTTTTAGTGGCGAGTGTTTGGTTGTTCCATGTCTCCTTTCAAACATTGCCCCTTCAATCCAAACAAAGTGTTCTTGTGTGCTTAGCCTGTGTTTCCCATATGTTTGTGGGAATGACAATTGATACAAAAAATGCCGGGCCATCCCCTCATTGGCTCGCACTCTCCCAGATTACTTTGCTCTGACAACACTGATGCGTGTAATTACAATTTACGTCGAGCCGTACATCCTTGTTTCCCTCACCTGGACGGTCCCACGGTATGTGGGAAACCGAATGAGAGGGTCGCGCGGAGAAGCGGGTTGCGGGGTGGAATCATGACAGTAGACGCCAGTTGCTGGACAACAGCAGCTTCCCTTAGTTTCCCACCTAATTCGTCTTTGCGTTTATATGGCCATGGGTCAAAATGCCGTACCCCCAGTGAACATCCCAATCTCCATTCAAATAGACTAACGTGGGTGGTGCACCGACGCCAAAATGGAACCATTGGTTTTGACCCACAGCCATATGAGCAGTATGATAAGATGTTTGGCATGCCACAGCTCTGGTTCAACCCTCGGGCAATGCGGCACACCGCCTCGTAAGCCGGGGCTTTGGCTTCATTCGGCTCTCTGATAATGCCAGGAGCTTAAAAACTCGAGGCCATGGTGGCCATTGTGAGCAATTTTCGGAATTTTCTTTGAGCTGATTGTTCAGCTCAAAGCAAAAGCGAACGGAACCGGGTTACGAAGGACTAGTTCTTGAGCACGCTTGTAAGCTGGAATGAGGCTAAGCTGGTTCCGGGGCACGCACCACTAATCTTCCGCACACTTTGCCTTTCCTGTATGCGGGTTGCTGGGGGGATGTTGGAAACTCGAGAGTCAACAGGTGCGCGAGTTGTGCAGCTGAAAATTGTGCACAAAATGACCCAGCGAAACTTTGCAAAGAAAACGGTAGTGAATGAAAGCGCGTTCCTGTGTTGCTTGCTTTCACTTGCAAGGGGCGCCGGACACGGCGCCCGGATGGCAGGGCGGTGCATGCGTCCACTCAGGCATTCTTACAGCACTCTTTCTTGAGCAATCGCATGCGTCGGACTCCAATCGCGCCCAGATCGCGCCAAAATACAACTAAATCGTGGCTTGGGGCGGGATGGCGGTCGGATCGCAGCCGGAACGAGCTATACCCGCGAGCATCAGCGCAAGAACCAGCTTCTCCTGGCAACCTGCTGATTGAGCCCTCTGTGGTATCGGTTTGACTCCATAATGCGGAATCTCATTGTGCCAACCACACACCACAGCGCCCCATCCCCAAACAGCTACATCGGCGGACAGGCGTGTTACAAGAACACAGTTGGATGGGAGGAAACTTTTAGTGGTTTAATGGAAAATCCACTGTTGTCAAAAAGTTGAAGTCCTAACATCCAAGCAAAATGCACCAAAGGTTTTCTTTCTTTCGTCAGCAGGTTGCACGTGGCTCCCTCTGAAAAACCTGCACGCAGCGACTCAACGCCATCGGGCGTGCTCGGGAAACCCTGGGTCATCATGTGGCAGCAAGGAACATGCTCCAAAGGAGGTCGCTGAGTAAACTGGTTGCCAAGAATAGAAGATCTGGAAAGAAAACACCGAAGACTCCCTGTCCCTAAACTGGACACTTGAAACACGACATGGGCCACGAATCTCCGCGGGCCTTCAGCCTCGATCTCGGCAGCGCTTCCCGCACGCTTCACGGACAAGCCTTGGTCGGTTCAAACGCGAAGGGCCGGGGGAGGGGTAGCTTCTGGGAGTCGGGCACCAAAAATATGGCTGGCTCCCTTTTGGTTCCCTTGAAAGCCAGCCAAGCAGGGCCCCTTATATTGAAAAACGTGTGATTTAGCAATCAACAGGGACCCAGAACAGTGGAGAAACCTAAAGCAGAGGAGCAGTGAGCCAAGGAAGGTGGCAACACCAGCGCGAGATGTGTTGAGGGACTAGCAGGGTGGGAAGGGAATGTCTCAAAAAGCCAATTCAACAGCTTCCAATACACAGGTTCCAGCTGTCAAGCATGTGTGCCGTTTGAAAGGGACCCCTTTGCTGGAACTAAAAACGGTTATCAGGTTACAGGCCAAACAGATCCATATGCAGAACATGACTGGGCGTTTAGGCTGGGCATTTTTCTGGGGGCTGGAACCACGAAACAAATACACATGCCCTGTTGGCTTCCTTTTGGGTACAATTCACAAACTTGCCCTCAGTTTGAGACCCTCAAACCCTTTCGTCCAATGGAGGGGTCTGTGTCACCCCACACAACACTTCCATTTGCTTTTTCGCCCCCTGGAACAAATAAAAATGATCCCAGTAGTGAAATCGATTCCCTTTGAAAACCAACAGGGAAAATAGAAACACATTCAGCAAATGGAAGCAACCAACACACGTGGTAATCTATAACATCCCAGGCTCGCGGACGGCATCCCTCTCCGGCATCAGCAAATGGAAGAAGCTTGGTCCTCCAGTAGAGAGGTTAGAATAAGGGTACCAACTATTTCCGGAGCTTATTTTACTAGGGGAACCCTCCCCAAAGAAAAGGGGAGAGATGGGGGACCTAGCCAAAGAACCTCACTCGCAGCCCAACCCTTGGAAAATGGAAACCCAATCTGCTGGTAAAAGACGTGTCAAAGGACGCCATGCAGGAGCCCCCATCTGCCAATGCTTCTTCTCCAAGCTGCGGAGCTCCAACTTGTCCCCGAGGCGCTGGAAGCTGCGGCTCTCAGATACGCCTCGACTCTCTCAAGCTGGGAACGCATGCGAACCCCTCAAAAAAATCGGCTGACTCCGCGCCCCGGTATTTTCCTTTTTCTTCTTTATTCTCTCTGCCCCCCCCCCCACCAAAAATAATGTGAACCAGAGAACACCCCAAAAAAACCGTTGCCTTTTGCCCACGCAAGAACCCTGTGCGCGTGTTCTGCTTTTGCTAGCTTGCTTCGCAGCTATGCCCCAAGCTTTGGGCAAAAGACATGTTCTGAGCTTTGGAGATCTGGCAATACCAATCGCCACAGCCCAACGGGCCACACCACCAGTTCCTACAAAAGAGACATGACCCAGACATGTTACGAAGGTGTTTTTTTGCGGGGGTCTTCCGACGGCATTTGAGTCACAATCAAAACCGGGTATTAACATGGTCGACCCAGAACCATGCTTCAGGAATCAAGAAGCCGGATATCCGCAGCTATTTATGGCAAGGGGATTGTCCCTTACTAACCTTCATCTACCCGTTTTGAGCACGTGGCTCATTTGGTGTCCGAGCCGCTGGAGATCCAAGATAGGATCCGCTGCCTCGTGCCCAGCACATGTTTCTCAGCGCACGTGGCACACAAGTCCTTAGCCGGTCGCAGTTCACAAGGCAAGCCTTGAGCCGGGGCGGTGGACGGTGGACACTTCGGGTCGATTTGCAGACCCAAGTGATGAGGTTTGTCTGGGGTATGTCCTTACAGAACTAACGGCAGCTCAGCTCCTTCTTGAAAGGCAACCCTAGATCAGCTCCTTGACTCCTTCCCAGCTAGGTGGGGTGAGCGCCTGGAATGAACAGCTACCCTATCAGAGCAAAATAGCCCACTCCAGGTTCCACGTCACGCCCGCTAAGCCGGCTAGGTTGCCACAGACTTTGGCCAAGGCGAGCGGCCGGCGAGCTGGCTTGTTCAAATCGCAACAGGGGAATCCCATAATCCGAGTTCCGTAGCGGGACACCACTAAACAGGTTTTCACGACAATCCATAGCGGGACACCGCGACAAAGGACCCACCAGCTGGCGTAAGCACTGAGGCCTGAAGAAAACAACCCAGCGCCATCGCCAGCACCCCAAGCGCCAACTTGGCGAGGCGCGTACCCTGTGCGTTCCTCCAGCAGCTTTGAATGGTCTCTGGCATTGTCTTCCGTAACCTCGGCCGGGCAAAAAAAGCGTCGCGTCCAGTGATAGGCTGTTTTTCTCAAAGTAGGGGTCCGACCCCCCCCCCCCCAAAACCAGTGGTTTTGGAGAGACAAACCAGCCACGAGTCGAAGCCTGATGGCCATCACATCTATCAAGTTGTTGCTGGCCGTGCCCGGTTCTTGGCCCGACGAGCCAAGAACCAGCCCGTTGGATCACACGACCTGACGTTGGAGCTTGTTGGGCCTGAATCAGTTTGTGAGGGATAGGAGAAGGATAATGATAAGGTCCCTCCTCTAAACTATGTTTTTATTGAAATCAAAGGGATTGTTGAATTAGAAAATGAAAAAACAACAACATGTCGTGGCTTTATGGCCAACCTAAACGCTGCATACTGGCAAACCTGGCCCCGCGGCGAGGCCAGCGCACAGAAACAAACACTGGCGCGCACAACCGCCAAACCTTCCCACACTTTCTCCAAAGAAGCCCTCCCTCCTTCCTGAGGCTTGCACATGCTGATATCCCAGACGAATGTCCGGGTCGAAGCACACATCGCACTGATATCCCCCGTGTTGCAGCCATGCCTTGTGCGCCATCGACACTCTTTCGTTCGATGTATCCTCAAATGGACACTTTACATGTATCATGGAACTAAAGCCAAAAAACAGGTGCATGACTGGCCCTGTCGACAAGGATTAAACGGGGTGATGTTGCCATCGCAAATGCTGCACTGCAGTTGCCAGTATCCTACAATGGTCCCTACTGGGCACCTGGTGTTCGCTTGGTTGGTTTTTTGCGTTGGACTCCCTATATTTCCAATCTGCCGCCTCATCCCCAGAGGAAACCAACCTTAAGTTGGGCTGTAAGCTGGCAATCAGCTGCGTGGTATTTTCTGCGCATGAGAAAGGGCAAGGTCATGTAAAGAACAAGCAACTGGCCAAAAATCCAGCCAGCCCAAGCATCTTGCCAAGACAAATCAGGGTTCAGAATCTCTTTCTGAGTGGATTGGGCCAACAAAACCCAAACTTGTTCTTGGGTGAGAAATGTCTCCCCAAACCGCCAAGAGTCCACGAATGCCTGGAGTGAGAAATGGGGAATTCCCCATGCACAATTTCTCCTTCCGACTGCGAAGCCACAACCAGAAGCAGGCACGTTTCTGTGTACCTCTCACCCTGGGTTGGTTTTCGTCGGTTGAAAGGAAATGTCACTTTGCACGTAGTTTTCCCACTGCAAGACTATGACCTTGCTACTCGATGCAGTTGCCCAGCTCTGGAACCCGTTTGAGGGATTGATCAGCTTGTGCGCAGCTCAACTGGGCCTGCAAACGCGAAAGGAAAATCCACCCCAGCCCCCGCACAATCGATGCAGGCGAAATGCTGGCTTGGGAAGCGGGTTCATCCAGTGAAGCCTCAGTCGCGCAGCCACCGGGGCAACCTTCCAAGGAAAAAACAAACACCCACGCCCTCAGGAAAGGTTCTTAGCTTCTGTGTAAAACGGCTTCTGCGAACCTTCTGGGGTGGGATACGCGCTCCAATTGTCCACATGCACACTTACCTCAGCAATCAGCGGGCGTGGCCTTGCCCGATCCCAATCGATGCACCGGTCTTGTCATGACCTTGGTTCTGGGGTGGGGTTCGTACTCTGAGACAAACCCATGCTGGCATGCAGCTCAAAATTATTGTCGGGACTTCCATGACCCTGTAGCTTCCACAGCCTACCAAGAAAAAACAGAAATATGTTTAAACCATCCCAAGGGGTAATTAGCTATGCTCCAGCAGCCAAAGAACCGAATGAGACCTTCCGAGCAGTGCTCGAAGATAATGTGGTCCTCGCCTTCCAGCAAAGTGTTCTGCCTGCGGCAATGGGCCCAAAACCGCTCATTTGAGCGGGCACGGATTGCAATGCTTTTTGAAGCAATCAGCTTTGAAACAACTTAATGTCAACCCTGAGTCACCAACCCCCATTTGTCTCGGTTGCTTTCTGCTCCCCTGCTAAAAGTTTAACCTTTAGTGGTGTAATGGCAAACCCATTAATTGGCAAAACGTTAAAGTCCTAACATCCAAGCAGAATGCACCAAAGTTGTTAAGGGGGTCCTCCGGGTCCCCTCGGTTAGTGGGCATTCCTTTCTTCCTGATGAGTTGTTCGGGGTCAACCTTCGTTGGGCTCTGCCTCTGGCCTCGGCGCTTGCTTCGAGGTCAGGGGCAGGCTGACTGGGGAAGCATGAAATAAGAAATAAGCCAAGCTGGAGCCTCCTTGGTTCCAGCAACTTACCCCTTAAAACTCCAAGCCCTGGGGAAGTTAATCTTTTACAGACATATAGCCCATGTTACCCCAAGAAGTTGAAAAAATGTGTTGTTAAGAGGTAAGGCAAAGAAAGGCAACCAAAAGAAGCTTGCAGGAGATGTGCGCCAAGCAAAAGAAACATGCACTGGTGCAGACATCCCGAACTTTTGCATTATGGCACCTGCACAAACCTTGCCTTTGTTCAGCGGCAAAGCCGGTAGGGCCCTCTTGCACCATAGCTATGATGTCAAAGCCACTGCTTGCAATTCAGCACAAGGCTTCTGGCCAGCTTCCAACCAGGACGAGAGTTTGTCCATAAAAGGCCGCTTAGCGGTCTATCGATTTATCAGCCAGTTGTCATGAAAATACATAACACAATTGAACTACGCTTTCATACATTCCGTTTACTTGAAGCGCCACCAAACAATTAGAGATTTGCCATTCATGATGGACATTCGCATTCAATCCATCAAGATTTTATCAAAACCAAACAACTTTGCTCACTAACCAAAGCGACACGAAACACAGGGTCAACCTTTTGAATCCCAATGTGGGAAACCGCACATGTCAAGTTCGGTCGGCTCGCTTGCAGTGCGCCTTTCGGAGCCTCCCCCAGTAGAACCAGTGGAGTTCCAAACGAAAAGGCAACTTGTTTGTGATGGTTGCCGTTAAAAAGGGAAGCCCCCAAGAAAGAAAAAAGGAAGCCATGTTCAACACATTGACCTGTTGCATCCAGTGTCCTTCCCTGGACCTGCACCCAACCCTCCGGGCTTCTCACTTCCTGAGTGGATGGCCCAACCAAAATTCCAAACTTTTGGACTCCCACCATGGTCCAAACCCAAACAGTCTAAAGTCCATAGACTCAGGAGGTGAGAAGTTCTTTTAAGAAAAAAGGAAGCCCAGGTTCAACACATTGACCTGTTGCATTTGCGTGTCTTTCCCTCCTGCACCCAAGCCCCCGAGTTTTCCCTTGACCCAACTCCCTGCCATCCGACTCCTCTTCCGCCTGTTGTCCTCCAGGGGCTCCGTGGGCCACGTGGCCCGGAAGTCCAAGCTCTGACGCAGGGTCTCGATGTAGCGCTGCAGGGCCGCGCCGTTCCTCGAACCGAAGGGCGGTCTTTTTGCCATCGGTGGAAAAATGATCGACCCTCTTGTAGTGAAGCATTCCTTGAGGGGGTTGCCAATTCATTTTCTCACAAAAGGCGGCAAAACGACCCCCCTGAACAGAAATGGCCCAAATCGTACCCCCAATCCCAACCCCAATCCCAACTAAAAAAGGTACTAAAATGGGTGGTCAATTCACCTACCCCGAAATGGGATCCCAAAACGGTTTTGACCACCACAGCCATATTGGCGAGGAGTGTTTTTAGAGGGAAGCGGAAGCAAACCTTCCATTTGCTTAAGCCTCCTGGAAAAACCAAACAAATAGGTCGAGTCGTGTTTTGTTGGAGTTGCAAGGGTAGAGGCCTTGGTGCTTACGTAGACACCTGTCCTCACACGTCTGGATACACCAATGATATTTGCTATCTAGCATGTTTTGAAACCTATTGTCTGCTTGCGTTGCAAGATGGAGGTTTAGTTGTTGGTTATATAAAATGTGTTTTGGAACAGGCACCCTGATACAGGCCACTATCATCAGCAGGGAACGATGAATGGAATAAACTGTGACAACCCCAAAACGGGCCGTAGGATGCCGTCCCTTCCTGAAAACAATTGGAGCAACGCGTTTCAAGGAAACAATCCGTTCATTTGTCAAACGAAGCTGACTCAACATCTCGGTTTTGTGTCAGGGCTAGGGCTCTCCAAAGGCTTTGAGCAACCATGGTTTGGTGGGTGGGTGCGGTTGGCTGGTTCGCTTGCAATATGCGGGGCATCCGTGGCTCGACTCATCCGAGGTGCTGCAAAGAAGGCCGCGCCATTGAGAAGGTCAGAAACTGAGCCAAGTGAAACCTGCAAACAAATCCGAATCGATGTCTCGAGCGGGCTTTTCAACAGGGACGTCGCACTGGGGTGCGGTCCCTTTTTCTTTGCAGGGTTCCCTATTTGGAACCAAAGGACAAATCGGCCGGAGGTCGCTTTTCATGGCACGTTCAGTTGGGCGTGGCTCCTTTTTGCACAGTTGGTGCCCGAATGAGGTTGGTTTCAATGGGCACCAGCCCTCTTAGGAACCCGCGGGTCTTCAGTTTGTTACTCGGTGAAGTGCGGTCTATACATTCCACGGAGGGAGCCTGTTTTGTGGGTTTTCCAGCCCTTTTTAGGGGCACTGCATCGCAATGCGTGCAAGTGCAAACTAAAATAGTGGGCAAAACCGGGCAAAACCGGCAAACAGTTGAAGAAAAGCGCAAAAGACAGGTGCACAAACTGTACCGTGGGTTGCCCCAAAACCCTTGAAATGTATCCTACATTTGACCCCATATTGGCCTGATTGGAACTCGTTGGGCTCTCTTTTTTGAGCCTTGACCAAGGAGTTTTGCTCGCAGCATTTGGGGCACGTGTGAATTGTGGAAGTCTAAGTGAAGAACGAATCTCAAAGCGGGCCCGCAAGTGCCGGGCTTGTTTCATGCATGGCGTATTTCACCAAGACCTCTAGCAATGCACGTTTGACACCTGACTCTCTTCAAGATTTGACACGCTCTCCAGCTACTTCTCCCAAAAAATATGAATTGAACCATGCAATGGGGTCAGCTGGTGACTAGTGTTGCCAACCCCAGGAAAACATCTTGTGACACATGGCTATGAAAATGAATGGTTGGAACCATTCATTTTTTCGCTGGTGGACATAAATCCTCATGGGATTATTGAATTGCTGCCCATTGTGCGGTGGATGCCCCGTTCTACCCATATAGGAAGTAGAGGAACAAGGGAACTCCCTAATTTTAACCGCAATGTTTTTTGCTGGTGGGTGTGGTATACATGCAATACTGTGGATGGTTGCGAACTCCATTTCGCACCCGGAAACCAAGCTTTTGAAACCACAACGTTGATGTTGACGTTGGTTGGAACCGACTCAGAAAACCACACACTTTCTGAACCAGATGGAAACCATAAACAAAAGAAGCAACCCTATGTTGGCGAATGCTTAATCATTCCCCGCAACAAATGAGTTGCAGTGACCACGAGTCAAACTATTGCAGGACCCTGTCTGTCATCTCATGCTCGCGCTTTATGGACATCCTGATGCTGGTGGGCTCTGGGAACAGCATTGCGAAGCCCAACTGAAAAGGGTTGGATTCGTTCCTGTTTCCTTTCAGCAAGCCATCCGACCATCCGTGCGATCCGTGGGCCAAGCGGCTGGGTGGTTCGCAGCTCCGCAGGCTCGTGGGACTCCACCCGCAGCAGCGTGAGGCCCAAGTCCTGGCCCGGCCGGTGGGCTGCTTGGGTTCGCCGGATCTCCGCCCTTTTAAATGATTTCACGTATATATGATTATATAAGTATACAACAACTGTGTATGTATGTATGTATGCATGTACGTATGTATGTATGTAAGTATGTATGCATGTACGTATGTATGTATGTATGCATGTACGTATGTATGTATGTATGTAAGTATGTATGTAAGTATGTATGCATGTACGTATGTATGTATGCATGTGCGTATGTATCTATGTATGTAAGTATGTATGTATGTATGTATGTATGTATGGATGTGAGTATGTATGTATGTAAGTATGTATGCACGTATGTATGTATGTACGTATGTATGTATGTAAGCATGTATGCATGTACGTATGTATGTATGTATGTATGCATGTACGTATGTATGTATGCATGTACGTATGTATGTATGTAAGTATGTATGTATGTAAGTATGTATGCATGTACGTATGTATGTATGTATGTATGCATGTGAGTATGTATCTATGAATGTAAGTATGTATGTATGTATGTATGGATGTGAGTATGTATGTATGTAAGTATGTATGCACGTATGTATGTATGTACGTATGTATGTATGTATGTATGCATGTACGTATGTATGTATGTATGTAGGTATGCACGTATGTATGTATGTATGTACGTATGTATGAGTATGTAAGTATGTATGCATGTACGTATGTATGTATGTATGCATGTACGTATGTATGTATGTATGTATGCATGTACGTATGTATGTATGTAAGTATGTATGTATGTATGTATGCATGTACGTATGTATGTATGTATGCACGTATGTATGTATGTATGTATGTATGTATGTATGGATGTGAGTATGTATGTATGTAAGTATGTATGCACGTATGTATGTATGTATGTATGCATGTACGTATGTATGTATGTAAGTATGTATGTAAGGATGTGAGTATGTATGTATGTAAGTACGTATGTAAGTATGTATGCATGCACGTATGTATGTATGTATGCATGTGCGTATGTATCTATGTATGTAAGTATGTATGTATGTATGTATGGATGTGAGTATGTATGTATGTATGTATGCACGTATGTATGTATGTATGTATGTATGTATGTATGTATGTATGTATGTATGGATGTGAGTATGTATGTATGTAAGTATGTATGCACGTATGTATGTATGTATGTATGCATGTACGTATGTATGTATGTAAGTATGTATGTATGTAAGGATGTGAGTATGTATGTATGTATGTATGTATGTATGTAAGTAGGTATGCACGTATGTATGTATGTACGTATGTATGTAATCATGTATGTATGTATGTATGTATGTATGTATGTATGTATGTATGTAAGCATGTATGTATGTAACTGTATGTAACTGCATGTAGCTGTATGTAGCCGTTTGTAACTGTATGTACCTGTATGTAACTGTATGTATTCATGTTACATGCATGCATGATGTTTAAAATAATATGCAGTCATGTATGCATGTATACATATCCTTCAAGAACGGTGGATAGGGCGGTTTCCCCTCCTGTTTTGAACTCCTCTTAGGCTTCCAATTTGGGATCCGTGGTTACTCTCAAATCTCAATCCTCCCTACAGATTGACATAGAACCCACAAAGCCGACACTCCTTTTGAGTTTTGGGTTCCATGTTAATTTTCAGGGGAGTGGTTGGTGGTTTTGATTTGTGGTTTGGATAGGGGATGATTTCCCATCCCTCCGCAAGAACCAGGGGTTAAACCCCCTAGTCAGCATGCCTTTTGAGATTGGTTTGAAGGGACACCAAGAGGGACACCACCATTTTGGACTTTTAAGTTCGGCACATACCCGCTCCTGTTGGAAAAAGCATGCTGGCCCAACGTGGTTTCTACCCTCAAACCACTACGGGGACCAGATGTTGTTGAATGGGATGTACAACCGCTATGGGCTTGTCTTCAATTCGGGTGGCGTTCCTTCTTATTCCCTGAAACCAACCTCCAACAAGGGCACCCTCCAAGAGACACATCCATAGCCTCAGCATGGCCGAACAAACTTCAAGATCTGCAACAAATATGTGACAAAATGGGTGTGACAAAATGGGGGGAGGAACCAAGAATAGTGGTCTTCCTTTTGGTTTCCCTTCAAAGTCACTTGAAAAGGGGGGGGGGCACCCTCTTTTTTAACTGTTCTTTTTTGGGGGGGACATGTTGACCAACACATTGCCGTTTTTTCTTCTTTTTTTCCTCCGAGCACCCAGCCAAGCGCGATCGACGCGCCGCAAAAACGTCCTGCAGCACGGCCCGCGCAGCTTCCTGGGTCTCATAGCATCCGCTAAGGCCCTGCGCGTCCACCTGAGAAACGACTCACCGCAAAACCAGTGCGAAAGATGGCGAACACCAATTCCTCCATTTGGATGTGTGTGTGTGTGTTCCACGTTAATCTGGGGAGCAATTATTCTTTAAGACAGTCAAGCAACCTCCATTTGCTTTTTCGTCCCCTGGAAAACAATAAAAACAAGTCCAGTAGTGAAACCGATTCCCTTTACAAAAACAAACAGGGAAAAATACACAAAAAACAACTTAACCCCATGGAAGACCATCATCTTTGCATGGCCTCGCGCGCGCCAGCGTTTCTGCCCGTTGCGTCGCCTGCATGCCGATGAGGCTGGACACCACCTGCGCGGCGTTGCCCGGCCAGCTGCGGCTCCCCTGAGAGGTGGGAGGTTGAAAGCCTGAACCCCAGCGTGGGTCTGGGTGGGTGGGTAAGTGCCTGGTTTGCCTTTCAGGGTAGCCATCAGTCTGTGTGGGTGGGTAAATGTTTTGTTTGCCCTCTGAGAGGTAGCCCTTTGACCTTTGGGTGGGTGGGTAAATGTTTTGAGGGTAGCCCTCAAAGACCAGGCAAACGTTGGTGGGTAAATGTGTTGTTTGCCTTCGAGGGTAGCCCTTTGACCAGGCGAAAGTTGGTGGGTAAATGTTTTGTTTGCCTTTTGAGAGGTAGCCCTCAAAGACCAGGCAAAAGTTCATGGAAGACCACCATTTTGGGGTGGTTTAGAGGGACACCTCATTGAAGAAACCGCCTTTTTGGGGGATGCGCACGAGGGTCCCTGTTAGAGAAGGTTTTGTTGGTTCCATGATTGATTTGGCTTTGGGTAGAGGGCTTCTACCCCGAGGCCACCCCCAAAGAAAACTGTGAACATAGGCAAAGTGAACTTGTTGGTTAAAAGGGGAAGTGAAGGAAGCCCCAAAGGGGAACAGCAACATCGTTCGTTCAGCCTGGCAATGTTAAATGGGCCAATAAACTCTTCTCCTGACCCACCCCCCCAAATAACATGAAGGGGGTATATAGCGCTTCATGTCAGCAGCTACGGGCCCTTTGCAAGGGGGACATTCAACTTTCAATAGACAAACCGCGCTTGGGCGGAGTCCCTAAACATGAACAAGGAGGGGACAAGCAGAAGATTTTGCAAGCTACCGTGGTTTATGATCAACATGCAGGGAATCAAGAAGAAAGGGACCTGGGCAGCTGTCTCAATCCATGAACGTGCCGTTCTCAAAATTACCATCAAAGCTGGTGTGTCTAAGCATTATGGGCACGACCATGGGCACTCGCTGGGGTAAAAGCAAGTTGCACCACTCTCAAAGTAAAGTCGGACACTGATTGAAAGCGGGGATTCTCCAACTAGGGCGGGCTTTGAGAATCACCAAAAGCTGACAAACCGGCACAGCCTGATTGGCTCAGTGTGGTCGCTAGCCAGGGGGGCAGGTTCCGAACATGTGGGCCTAAAATTCACGAGATAACCCGGCCTGGGCTTCTTAAATCAGGATCTCCCTGTCTCCCTCTCTCTCTACAATACCCGAGCAAAAGCTTTGCGTGTCACATTGAGCAGGGATCCTTACATGATACACCTGTGTCCCTTTATTTTGGCGGAGAAAGCCATGTTTCAAATGGGCAAAATGTATCTTTGAAGGAGCCCTCTTGAGATATCCTTCTTTCACTTCGTGGGCCTGCGGCGAGGACCGTGCTCGGAATGGGACGGGACGCCCCTGCCACGGACACCGAAAGATGCGGCAACTATGTAACACAATGTAACAAACTCTACTCAAACCACTCAAACAACCAAGCAAAACACACACCCAAGAGCGGTAGTTGCAAAATAGACTCCATCCGTCATGGACCCCCGCACCCCTTTTCAGAGGCTCCGGTGAAGGCATCATTTTGTGCCAGGAAAGAGCTCAGCTCTGCAAGTTCGCCCGAATTTCCGGGCTAGGCTTTGGTTGAAAATTCTCACTTCCTGAGTGGATGGCCCAGAAAAAGTCCAAACTGCTTGCGTATACCGCTCAACTAGTCCAAGCCCAAAAAGTCTAAACCCTCTCTCACTTGCCCTTTTGGGACCTGCAAATAAAAGGTGATCACCTTTTGGGACCTCTACCAAAAATAGGACCCCAAAAAGGGAAAACCCCAAGCTCAGATCAGGTCGATTCGCTTTGAACCACTGAGCTCTACCCAGCCTCCCCTTCGGCCAGCGCTGGGGACGGCAGCTCCATCTCAGACTGGCAAAAAAAACATCGCTACGTGGGCCTGGCCTGCAAAGGAAAATTGGAACTCGGATTTGCTCACTTTACCATGTTTTCCAACTTTACCAACTTTTTGTGTTGCCATATTTACTTCAATCTAACCATTTATGAAAACCATTGATGTGTAAGGTCATATCCGTTTTGATCAAACAAAAAAGGGTGCCTACTCTTCATCAGCGATCTGTGCGACAAGCAAACCATGTTAGAATACTTCCAATTTGAATGGCGTTGACAAACCACCGGGATTCCTCATCTTCGATCCCACGAATTTTCGGGACACTCATCATGGTGAGATCGTTTCACCTCCGAGGCCAAAAGAAGGTACCCTCAGCGAACAGAAACGCAAGCACACCCACGCAAACACACCCACATGCGCGGACCTTGTCTGGGTTGGGAGTCTCTAAACATGGTTGGTTTCATCCTGGTCTGGCTTCAAGCAGCTTCCGAAAGGGATCCCCCACTATGCTTAAGGCTGTCTGCACCCGGATAAACATGAGCAAGCTCTGTGTGTGTTGTGCTAAATTGGGTGTGCCACTCGTGTCCTCCCCAATCTCGCAGCCGAATAACGGTAGGGAGGACCCTCCGTCGAAACTAGCATTCCAGCAACATTCTGCCGCCATCTTCCTGGGCTGTCAGATCCCCTGCCAAAAGTGAATAACTTTGTAGCGCCTTAAATGGACAACAGCACAAAGACCAAACACCTACGAAGAAATCCATATTCACTATGACCCTGGCCGCTCACAGCCAACTCGGAAAACACAGGCACAACATTGCTCAAACTTCTGCTCAAAAGCACACGTGGCGGGACAAAAGCCTGTCAGCTCGTTGAATGCCTCAGGTAAGCAGACACATGCCCAAACGATTCTGTTCCGCTGTGGACATGGGTTTGACTCAAAATGGAATGGACAAATATTTTTGGAGGGGTGTCAAAAAGGCTCGACAAGTTAATTAGATTACTGTCTCTAAATTTTGAAAAGCCTCCATGTAGTTCTACCTGAGCCAAGGAACCGACTCATCAAATGGATATCAGTGTAGGGAAAACCGGCGTTTGGTACCGCTTGGCAGCACGCAGTCAACTTGCCAGGCGTGCGAAGTCGTCGTCGTCATCATCGTCAGCCATCTCTGAGCAACTGACTGACGGGTGAAAAAGTGGGCTGAGGGTTACCTCTCTCTAGCTTTCCAACTTTCCAACTGGCAACTAACCTTGCTGGTGCTGAGCTGCGAATGAGAGAATGACCCCTACAACCAATCCCTTGTGGTGCTCTTTATTCGGGAATCCCAAAACGATTCATTCCCAACACCAGGACTCGGTCATTCCCCACCTATCGGACCAGCAAGTAACTTTCTAAGCGCTGAATGCCTTTAATCTTGTCATCAAGGGGTCTGGACCTTGCACGTGTTTGACTTATGCATCACCCCACTCAAGCCGACGCATCGCGGCCATTCGTGATGCAAGAAACGCGCGGACGATGGATCTCACGTTTGTCGGTGTACGGTGTAGCGGGGGGGGGGGGGGGCAATTCAATTTGTCAAATCTATCCCGCAAAAGGGAACATGGATCAAACAATGGAATTGCGCAATCTCATGGGCACACGGTAATTACCCTGCCACCAACTAACATGAAACGGGGGTTGCACCCTCCAATGGAGAACCCCGACCAATTCCTCAGGAGCCCTTGAAAGCAAGCAGTTTTGAAGCCTTAGGGCTGTTCGTTTTAAAGGGAATCTATTTCACAGTGTTCTAGTTTTGCAGGGGGCGAAGAGGCAAATGGAAGCTTAAAGCTTTCCCTGCCGAATAGGGTCCCCTGACTGCGGACGGACAAAATCCGCTTCTCGCCACCACCGTTCCCCTTTCAAAGGAAAATGGTCCTCCAGGACCCCCTCGGTTGGGAGGGTATATCTTGGACGTAGGTTGCAGAATACCAAAGAAACAACAAAACACAAACAACTTCTAAGGGAAACACCTATCCAAGATGGATTGGACCAAGCGAAACATCGAATGCCGGGAAGGCATGCTGATTTGGGCTGGGATAAATCAGGTCCAAAAAGAGACCATGACTACATGTCTAACTTTGAGCTAGCCTGTGTCGCTTTAAAAGCAGCTCAAGTAAAGAACTACCATGTCGAAGCAGTGTGACAACGCAACTGAGACGCAGCCATTGAGCCTGGTAGAAAAATCATCGGAGCCCATCTAATGTTTGCTTGATCCTATAAAACCAAAGGCTAAAACCTGGCCGAGGCTGACCTGGGTCCAGCTGGTTGATTCTTTGTGGGCGGGGGGCTAAGGCAACTATCTCAGCCTTCCCTCCACCAACTCAGTTGTTGAGTCTGGCCTTCACTGTGTGCACTTTAGGATGTATGGTCATTGAAGCCAGGAAAGGGACCAATAGATGCCCCAACAAAAACCGTTAGCTACCCGTAAGAACCAAGGTGGAAGATATCCAACAACTGCCCAACTTGAGAAGCATGGAAACATGACCCGGGGGGTTCGTTGGCAATTGCATGCCTGGAAAGGGGCTACAATTGAGTGACCCCCTTAAAACAAAAAGCAAACACAACAACAAACACACACACACACAAAACGAAAAGAACAAAAATGGAAAAACTAGCGGGAACAAAAAAAAGAGAAAAAGGCCATAGAAAGGCGCCTCGCCGTGCGAGACATAAAAGCAAAAAGAGCACCTGACCGTTTGGGGCCCTGTTGGCCGCAAGGAAAAACCCAACCAACCGGGGCTTCGAGCCCCCGAGGCGCAGGAACTCCCGGGTGTCGGAGGCGAAGAGGCCCCCCGCCATGACCGGAGACCTCGGGAAATTTGCGACGAGAGACGACTGAAGAGCCAAGGAGCCGAAGGAGAGATGAGGAGATGAGATGCTTACCCCTTAAAACTCCAAGACCTGGGGAAGGTAATCTTTTACAGACATATAGCCCATGGTACCCCCAAAAAGTTGAAAAGAGAGGTAAGGATGTGGTTCTTGGGGCCAAACGGGAAAGAGTCAAATGGTTCAGGAAGATCTGCAGGAAAAGGGCTCCCCCAATTTGTTTTTGGCTGTGTTCCTGAAGAATGTATTGTTTCTAGGGACCAGGGCCTGAATCTCTGACCGCAATGGATGTTGTAAATCAAAAGGCTGAGGTGACCAAAAGGCATGGACCACTCAGGAGCCACCAAACGGGAAACCCAAAATAGATGATTTTGAGTCTTGAGGTCACCGGTGACCAAAAGGTATGGCAAATGTTTGTTGAGGTGCCTCTTCCCAGGGAGACCAAAAGGGAAACGCCCAAACATGCGTGGGGGCCGCCATTTTAAGAGAGAGAGAGAGAGGCATATGTGCGAGTTATAGACTGAGAATTTAGCAACCTATGCACCCACGCAGATACAAATACAATGTAGTATGTATACGATGTACTCCAAACATATATTCCCATGTAAAACTGCAACGCCATGAAAGGAAGACGGGCCGAAAGCTGTGCCGAAGCTGCCTTTCCACCACCTTCGTATCCCCCTCCCCCGCCTTTTCCGTGCACCCTGTCCTGAAGCACCTCAATGCTTTTCCAGGTTCTAATGGGAAAACCGTCAGCCCCCTTTCCTTTGTGTCTACACCTCAAGCAAAGCCACTTCGCGGGCAAAACCTATTATACGGAATGTACGACATAGTGCAGCTATGCATCGAGACATACAACAAAACAACCAACAAAGGTTTTGCACATACATAATATAGCGAGTCACTAAGGGGTTTGGGAATGAACCATCATGCACCTAGGAAAACGAGAACACTTTAAGGGGATGGATGGTAGGGGCCCTAATCTTAGCACCGGACTAGTAAGCCCCAGATGAGCCGGTTGATACATGTGCGTCCCCTTGAAGTGGGAATTCAGGTCACGAGCCCGAGGACCAAATTGAGAGATGTTCCTGCGCCCCGCGCTTTGCTGGCACAGTGCCGTCCGGGCCATTGTCTCCTTGGTATGGGTCCTGCAGTCGTCAAGCACCGCGAGGCGCCCTCAAACTTGGAACCCGTAGAAGAATCTTTGCTATAACGCCCCAGTTCACTGGTAGCTAAACCAAACCTTTGATAACTTGATGTGACATCAGAATCAGCGCAAGCAGTCCAACACAAACCGGGACTCCTACGGTGCTACTTGAACCACGTCAATAGGTTCAGGCTCTTCCCAGAGTGAAAAACGTGCCTTACATACATGTATGTTATTTTGCTTGGAGGTGCGCTACATGGAGACTGATCAAGCTACACAGGCCCTGCATCGGGTATTCTCATGTTTTCCCGGCCTGGCCCAGCGTCCAGGAAAAGCCTGGCGATTTCGTCGATGGCAGGGGCCTTCAAAAAGGCTTGAGGTTTGTTAGGGGGAAGGAGGGTGGAGCGATTGGCACAACAAATGGGCACAGTGCTCTTGTCTGTGAGAAGCTGGAAAAGGAGGGCAGGGTGGCCACTGATGCTCCGGCATGTTTTGTGGTGGGCGGCGGGTTGGAAGAACTCAGCTTTCAGTCTGGCTTCTCAAGTGCCAAGTAGCGCCTTCACTTCCTTAAGCCCCACTTCTGCAATTATTGCTTTGGACAAGGCTTCCCCCCCCAAAAAAATAAGCTCAGGCGATATCCCCAACAGCACCACACCCGCCCCGGGACCCACCTCACCGCCTTGTAACTTTATGAAGCAAAGCTAAGAGTGACAGCGCAATCGCGCCATGACTGGGGCCCGACGGCACAATCAAAGTCCGACGTCACAATCCCGATCGGGGCCCGATGGTGCAATCGGGCCCCGACGGGGCCCGAGCGGAGCCCGACGGTGCAATCGGGCCCCGACCGGGGCCCAATGGTCCCGTGGTGCAAGCGGGCTCCCACCAACCCCAGCCACCCACAGGAAAGCTGAACACCAGCTTTCCTTAGGATGCAGCCTTACAACTGTGTCTAGCAAAACTAGGCGATGCCAGCTTGGTAGTTGATGGGGCCCGATCAGGGCCCGACGGCGCAATCGGGGTCCGATCAGGCCCTGACTCGGGCCCCGACTGGGCCTGGTTGCAAACCGTTCCGTGAAACTTGTTGGAACCTTTTGGAACCCTCGTGGAACCTTACCTCAAACCACCCCAGACCACCCCGCAGCCCTCGCAGTGGTGGAACTCTGGTGGAACCCTCGTGGAACCCTCGTGGAACCTTACCTCAGGGCCGCCCCGGACCACCCCGGAGCCTATCTGGGCTGAGACCCCAAAGCTTTCAGCTGTTGGGGAAAAAAACACAAAACAAAAAACTGAGCCGAAAACGTGGTTTTCTCTCTCTCTCCCCCCCCCCAAACCCCTGAGCAGCCGCCTAGGACCCCAAGGCCGCCGCCAAGGCGATAAATCAGATCCTGCGAGCCGGAAAATCCGACTTGGCACGGATCTGACCTTCCAGAAGCTTCACTCCATCTTGATCAAACTGGAGCATGTCAGGGACGTAGTTGAGTTGTCCCAGTTTTTACATATGTCACATCTTAGGCGGGTGGATGCTGTCACGGCCAAATGTCGACTCTCTTCTCTAAGCTTCGCGGATCCAACAAACCTCATGTTGCCCCCTACCGCCCTTACAGCGCGTGCTTGCGGGAAACACATAAGCCTAAAGGGGGGCAAAGTCGGTTCTTGGTGCTCTCGCCATGCTACAAATCACTAAGGTCCAAACCAACACGTTCGCAGGACCCAAACTTTCACATAAAGAAATTTGATGCTTGGAATTTCCTTGGAATCCCTGCTGTTTTTTGTTTTTTTAATAATGAGATAGGACCCCTTACATGTTGTAGTTGTTCCTTACATGTGGACAGAGCCTGCCCAGCGAGCCAGCCCAAGCAGCCAGCCGACGAGGAAGAAAAAGACCCTAGTTCCAGTGCGACGATATCCGGAGTAGCCCTTTCTTCAATAAAGGTCCCCCGAAAAACATAAAACATGCTTCGCGGAAATCAGCAACCCCGTTCCACCCACCAAGTGCGGATTTCGGCCATGCCCATTACAGGGATTCAGACTTTCAGACTTGCAAGTGGAAGGTAGTCATATGGCTGCATCCCTAGGAACAAAACCCCTTGGGTCTCCAACCTCACGAGCAATCTGGGCAAACTTTGCAAATCCGAAAGCCTGAAATCAGGGCAAGCTCGTTTACAGTTTGTCCACGCAAAATCTATTCTCCCTGGTTGCAGAAAATCACTTCTCCGGTTGGCCTTTGCTGATGGTCCCCGACCCCCGGCCCGGTGACCTTCAAAAACGTGGCGCATGATGCCACTAGGAACAAAGCAAAGCGGTGAACAGAAGGTCCGCCCTGGGCCCGCGTGTTAAATAGGACATCTGGAAGACACTAGCTTAACATTTATTGCCTTCTGTGTGGATGGTCTTTGGATGGGTCATTCTTTAACATCCAATCATTTAACCCTCCATGTCTCCTGCAACTAGACAGATTTAATCCTTTAAAGAGTCAAAAGGAAACCCCATGTTTTCAATCATAGAAATCAAGCCTGAAAAAAACAAACCGCCAAGCCTTTGGGTTCAAGGACTTGGACAAATCTCTGAAGCTCCCAATCTGCGCTTTGCGCCCAGTTGTCTTTTTCGGGAAAGCCAATGGGAAACCTATGGGGGTAGCCCTTGCACAGCCTGCTTGTCTGAAAGGAGCATGTGTTTGTTTTTGCGGAAAAGAAACCTAACATGAAACACCAACTGTGCACTCTACAAATGGGTGTTTCTTTGTTGGTTGCTTCTGCAACACAGAAAGGATTCAAGTGCTGGCTGCTTAGGGGTACTCCAGCATGAAGGGCTGATGTTGTGCTTCCCCAGGATTCGCCGGGGTACCACGCCTCATAAGCTAGATAGTTTCGAGCCGTAGCAGCACACCATCAGAACAACATTGACAATCGTTGCCAAGCATCAGATTTCATTCATAGCCATATTCATGAGGCTTGTTCAACATGAAACGGTCCCACTTGGTGCCCTTTCCGTTTCCTTAGTAAGTCAAGAGTCCCAAGCGGAACAACCTGCATGTGGAGTCGAGTTAACCCAAGCTTCATGGGAAAATGATGCGTGTAATCGGCCTTTCTATTGAGTACGAAGACATCCCTCCAAAAAAGATTCTCGTAAAACAAAAACACTGCCTTCGGATGATTTTGGGGTTCCATGCTGCCCTGCAAGTGTAAATCATCTCCACTTTTTGCAGCCGCCTACGCGTGGCACCACTTCGCTATTGGGATCCCCTTGGTGTAGCAAGCGGCCCCAGTCTGCCACCAGCCAGTTGGCTGCCCACCGAACAAATCCGAATCGAACGACTCGAAGCGATTCGACCCGGTCATCAGCTCCGATGGTGTCGATGCTGGGCACCACCACATGGCGCTTGTCCTGCAGCTTTCCCCCAATTACTTGGCTGAAATGGAATCTTGGTTGCTGACCCCCCTACAAAAAGTTTAACTTGTTGGGGTTTAGTGGAAACCCCTTGATTTCCCCCCCAAAAAAAGTCCAAAGATCCAACCCAATAGCAGTCAAGGAATGACCTCGAGACCAACCATCCAACTGGTGGTTTCCTTTTCGGGGACCCGAGTAACCAACTACAGTAGTTTTCCTGTTGGTACATTGGGTAATTCCCTGCTGCACACAAAGCCAGACAAAATATGAATTCACTGGGGTAAATCAGCTTCCCCCTAATTTCTTTAGTGGTTTGGTGGTCTCCCATTTACTCTCAACAACCAGGGCTATCCCCAAATCACCAAACCAAACCACCAATTTGTCTGGGGTTTGATTCCCCATTATTTTCAACAACCGTTCTTTTCAAAAAGGGTGCGTTTTTTTTTTTTGATTTTTTGTTTGCTTTTATTTGTTGTTCGTCCGGGCCAGAAAATGTTGTAGTTTAAAGCATTTTCTCGCGAAATTGACGCATTTTACACTAGCCGACCAACATCCCCAGCATCGTTTTCAACATCCCCCGTATGTCCGACCAACATCCCTAGCATCACCAACAAACCGTGGGTAACAAAATCTAAACAGTAGCTGGCGGGCTGACGAGCTCAAACAATTGATGATTCAAATAGGAGGGCATTTCAATCCCTGGAAAAAAAGTAGCGGGGTGGTTGGGGTGGGCGGCAGCCCCCCCATGATGTTCGCAGAAGTGATGATTCGAATAGGGGAGCAATTAAGTCTCTGCAAAAAGTCTAAAAAGTAGTGGGGGGGTTGGGGGGCGGCAGCCCCTTTAATGATGTTTGAAGAAGTGTTGATTCTAATACGGGTGCACTTACTCTGCAAACAATCTAGAAAGTAGCGGGTGGGTTGGGGGGGGAGCCCCCCTGATGTTCGAAGAAGTGATGATTCAAGTAGGGGTGCAATGATTCAAGAAAGGGTGCGATAGAATTTAAAAGGCAGCGGGAGGGTTGACGGGGGTGGCTTTCCCTGTGATGTTCGAAGAAGTACATACATACAGACATACATGGATTACATAGATTACCTAAAATGTCGTATGTTGCAGCATTTTCTCGCGAAATCGGATGCTCGAAAAAGTGATGATTCAAACAGGGGTGCAACTAAATCTCTGCAAGAAACCTAAAAAGTAGCGGGGGGTTGGGGGGGAGGCGGCAGCCCCCCCAATGATGTTTGAAGAAGTGTTGATTCTAATAGAGGTGCAATTGCTCTGCAAGCAATCTAAAAAGTGGCGGGTGGGTTGGGGGGGGAAGCCCCCCCATTCTGCTCGAAGAAGTGATGATTCAAAAGGTGATGCTGACCACATCCAAAAACCAATGAAAGGGTGCAAAAGCAAAAAAGCCCGGAGAGGAACTGGGAAGCAGAGGATGCGAAAAGCCAAAGCCGCCAAAAGCCGCATAAATCAGCGAAAAAGCCGCAAAAGTCAAAACGCCACCTGCCGAAGAGGAACTGGGAATGCAAAGGATGCGAAAAGCCAAAGCCAAAAAGCCACCAAAAGCCGCATAAACCAACAAGAAGCCGAAAAGCCAAGAAGCCGAGAAGCCAAAAAGCCAAGAAGCCGAAAAGCCAAGAAGCCAAAAACCGAAAAGCCAAGAAGCCAAAAAGCCAAAAACGAAAAAAAATACCCATCCTTTCAAAAACCGGCCGTCCCCCTGGGTTTATTGAGGTGCTTTAGAAAGAAGGATCCCTGCAAAGAATGGGGAGGGTACCCCGAGGATTAGGGGGAAGCTGACTAACTGGACTGAAACTTATGACGCGAGCAAAAATCAGATACTCCACAGCAGATGAGCGGAGGGAACCGAAAAGGGTCGTTTTCTCCAAAGAAGCTTCCCCTACAAATGAGGGTTTGGCGGGTTCCATGTTGATCTGTGGGGGTGTAGCATTCCCAACCGATGGGTGCAGAATTCGCGTACAAAAGAGGGAAATGGGTCACACTAGTCCTTGTGCGAAGTGCTGCTGTTGCTCGCCATAACCTTTCTTGAACGCTGTCAGGCCGGGAATAACCATCCCCCAGTTGGTCTCCGATGTTGTTCAAAGCAGAAAGCAGAGCTACTTAGCACCCAGTTTCACATTCAACAGCCTTCCAAAACGGCAAACTCGGCGGATTTGCCACTCGCAAAATGTCGCCTCCAGGTTTCAAAGGCACACGATCCACCTGTCCAGTCCAAACATGTTGACACCACTCCCCTGCATTTTTGCATGGGGCCTCAAAACAGGGTACCCTCGAACGAGGATTGCTCACACAAAGGATGGTGACGTGGCTTCCATGTTCATCCGCAGGGGAGGAATCTTCGCAATCCTTTCGGTTAAAACGGTATATACTGAACAATACACTCACTATGTTGACCCGGAATTGGAGACGAATGGGAACCCAAGACTATGAAGAATCAACCCCCCACCAGGTTGATTTTATGATTCAGGGGATCCTTCACCACATGTTTTGTTTGTTGTTTGCCATGTTTAAACACAACGTGTTTTTGGGATGTTATATATGTATTCAGACCGAAGCAATCTACACCACCAACGCAAATCCTCCAAAGGTGGCATGTGAGTGGAAGGGAGGGTACTCCCTTTCCCCTGCTAGATGCACCCTGACAAATATTGCGCCCTCCAGAGGGGAGTTTCCGGATGTGGGGGGAGGTATACTAGGCCTTCCAGTAGAGAGGTTAGACTACGGGTACCCTCTTTTTCTGTAGTCTATTTTAGCAGGGGAACCCTCCCCAAAAAAGGGTAAAAGGGCACTACTGGGGGACCTGGTTGTTGGGTGCCCCAATTTCGAGACACGCGCCCGGACAGACTAGCGCCCTGAAGTCAGCCTCAATGCATGCATTGATGAATGAAGAGGACACGCCTGGGTCACTCGCCGCCACTTGCGGGTGCCATATGAGTCGAAGGGAGGGTACTGCCTTTCCTCCGTAAGCGCAAAGCAGCCAGCCCTCTTCCTCCTTGATGCGGGCCAGGATGGGTTCCAGCCAGCCTTTGGTCGCCTGCGCACGGAACGGGCACTAATTCATTTAGGTGCTCCTGGCACATATGCATACATACATAGATACATATATACATGCATACATGCATACATGCATGCATGCATACATACATACATTAATTACATACATACATACATGCATCCATACATACATACATACATACAATACATTACATTACCTTACCTTCCATTACATACATACATTTGACATACATACATACATACATACATACATTACATACATACATACATACATACACACACACATACATACATACATACATACATACATACATACATACATACATACATACATACATACATACATTACATACTGCAGATCTTGGCATTCTCATGCATGATTTTGTCATTGCAGCCATAGGCATTAGGCTTTGGTAAGTGAGCTATTTTTGCTTGAGGTTGCATGAGTGGACATGTCTTGCAAGTTGACATGTCCACCTTGAGGAAGTTGGAGTGGCGTGCCTATTTTGGCTCAAGCCACATGCGCACGGTGAATGAGTGCGCTGCCTGTGAAAACAACGAGCCGCTTCGCGGGTGTGCCAGAGAGTCGGGACACGGGTGAGACGTGGATTCTGGGTTAGTCCTTGGTTAGGATTAACGCCTCTCACAGTTGGGGGCTGTTCTGGGAAATCTGAACTCCCTGACCCTTGTAAGCACACCGCGGTAAAAGGCTTGTGTGGGCAGCCTCTACTGAAGGATGAGCCAGGAAGTTTCAGGCGAAGAACTTGGTGTCACTCTGCTTGACTGCATCAGAGATGGAAGGGTACCAAGGCCTGAGGAAATGAGCTTCCCGGCTTGGCAGCGCTGGAGGAAGCGTGAAGGTCGTCGGCCGACCCGCCGGCAGGATGGCCGCGGAATGTCTACGGTCGAAGAAGTAGCTCTTTGGAGAGCCGTGACGGCGGAGCTATATGGGGAAGACCGAATTGAGGACCTTGAAGAAGAAGAAGAACAAGATGAAGAAGAAGAGCCGGAAGCCAGACCAAGGCTGAGGCCGATCCCAGCTCTTATGGGGCCAGCAGAGCCTGACGTTGGGACTCGGCCGTCGCCGCGACCAGTGGGGTTTGCGGGCGAGGCCCCGGGTGAGCAAGCCCGGCCGGCTATCAGAGATGAAGGTGGAAGAGGGGAGGAGAAGGGCAGAGCTAGCCCGGCTCCCTCTTCGGGATACACCGGTGTCTCCATGTCGGAGATGCAAAGGAAGCTGTTCGCACTTCATGATCCGAGGTATGAGAGCCTCGCGGCCTATCGGGCGCGGGCCGAACGGATCTCCCATGCGTTAGAAGTGCTGGGACAAGAAGTGGGACCGGCTGACCTGCGGTCAGTCATCATGAAGGCAGAGTTGATACAAGAAGGATACGAAGCTCTGGGTGACTTTGACCCTAGGACCATGGTTGGTCACTTGAGGGAACAGTTCATCATGCTGGCCAACGATGACACGAAGGAGCCAGAGGAGAAAGGACTCACGACGGTCGCGATCGCGGAGTTGATCCAGAGGCCGAGTGAGTACGGCTCCTGACAAAGTGTTCTCTACTCCATCCGACGAGCTCCATGATGACCGGAATAGAGGTTCGAAGCGGAGCCGTGAACCCACCGATGGAGACGAAGGCGTTGTAGCCTTGAGATCCAAGATGGTGGCAATGCAGATGGAGCTGGAGTCCCTGAAGAAGGACAAGGACAAGGACAGGGCGGCCTCAGAGGCGTCCTCTCCTGAGAAAGAGCTCGCGAACGCGCTGGAGCATCAAACAGCGGCCTTGATGAAGGCGCTGGAGGGCCGTAATCAATCGCAAGTTATGTCGGTAAAAACAGACTTGCAATGGCCCACGCTTGGGGATGAAAGGAGCGACTCTAAGGACGTGTCCGAGTTCTACGACCATTTCGAGGACAACTGTGGTCTCGCGAACTCCTGCAAGGGCATGAACTATCGGGAGATGCTGCTTGCGCTGAGATCTCGGTGCAGGGGGTCTCGCCTCAAGACGTTCACGAACCTCTATAAGTCGGCCTACCGAGCCGGCGAGATAGAGGAAGGACCCGGAAAAGGTGTACAAGCGGATCAAGGCGAAGCATCTCTTGTTCACGGAGAGCCCGGAGGAAAGGGAGATACGAGTTGACGCAGAGCACGTAGCTTTGGCGAAAGGGAAGATGACAGGGCACCAGTTCGAACCGCTTTTTGAGGCGAGCGTCACGGAGCTGGAGACAGTTGGCCTGGGTAAGAGTAAGAGGGAGCTGTACCTGTCGTATCTTCGCAAGATGCCTGCGCACCTGCAGAAAGAGATCCGGAGTGACAAGAGGTTGTGGGCTGGTGAGACCCAGCTGAGAGGACCTCAGACATGGGAGGAGGATCATCGAGTGGTTCTGGAGGTCGAGCAGCGAGAAGCCACTCATCGGGCGACTGCGAATGCTGTCTACTCCACGGAGACGGAGAGGCAACAGCAACCTCCGAAGAAGGAGCCAAAGAAACCGAAGGAGCCAAAGGCGCCGAAGCAGCAGGTTTTGGCGGCCACGGAAGGCACGAACGGCAAGAAGCTGTGTTTCCACTACAGGGATCATGGAACCTGTCCGTGGGGAGACAAGTGCCACTACTCCCACGACAAGGAGCTTCGGAAAAAGGCGCTGGCGGAGAAGAAGCAGCACGCGGAGAGCGGATCAGTTCTCGCGGCTAAGGGCGAAGGAAAGGGCAAGGGGGACCAGAAAGGGAAAGGTAAGGGAACCGGAAAAGGAAAAGGAGATTCTAAAGGGAAGAGCGGTTCCAAGGGCAAGTATGATGGAAAGAGTAAGAAGGAAGTCCTCTGCCCTTTCTTCCGGAAGAACGGCGCCTGCAAGAAGGGGTCCGGGTGCGATATGCTGCACGCGCTCGTGATCGGCGAAGAGACCGGAAGGACGCAAGGAGTCGCGACTCAGCAGTCTTTGGCAATGGGGCCGAAGCCGGATGCGAGCTCCCTGATCAACCCGTTCGCTGCACTTAGCGTGACGATCGGAGAGTACAGTAACTCAGAAGTGATCTCTGGCGGAGTGTTGAAGACGTCGCCGAGCAACGGCGGCGGAGGTCCAGGGATCGCGGAGCTTGACGATCTGCCGAAAGATTGGTGGGAGGTCGTCCAGAACGAGTCCGGAGGGTACCAGTACCGGACCGTGGTGAAGATCCTGGGGAAGCAGGTGGAATGTATGTTGGATGGAGGTGCCGGTGCCAATCACATCACGGAGGAGCTGGTGGTCAGCATGGTTGAGCACGCGAGGAAGAAAGGAGTCCAGCCCGACAGCAAGGACTACCCGATCCTCAGGTTCGAGAAGTGGGTCTTCCCTGAGTTTGTGCATGGCATTGCATCGGGCAAGCCAGTGCCTTTGAAGGGGAGCGTGGTCCTCCGAGCTAGGCTGCAGGAAGGACCGACACCGGAGGCGTCGAAGGACGGACCAGAGCTGTACATCCGGTGTAAACTCGCAGCGAAAGGCTGCTCAGATTGGCACGGAATCATACTCGGAGGCCGAGCCCTCGATTGCGAAGCGAGAGGCGGCTTGGGCTTCAGGCCGGGACCGGGGTTTCACTTCCTTGATACCGTGGGAGTGAAGATGCCTCGCTGCGAAGATCACAGCAAGGGGAGGCACGACAGAGCTTACCCGTTCTCGGTGGCCTCTTCCCTTGATGATCATTCGGCTCTTCCGAGGGATGGTGCGCCAAGGGACCTCTTGGTTGCGGCCTGCGGTGAGCCAGTTGAGCTCTTCCCTGGTGATGGAGTGCTCATCCCGGTCGATCGGGTCCGAGAAGGGCTCGATGTGGATGACCAGGGAAGATCATGCGAAGCGATCTTGCCCATTGGTGACTCGGTCGAAGCGGTGCCAGGCATTTGGCCTACCGGAAGCCAAGAAGGTATGGTCTTGATAGCCGCGAAGTATGAACCGGTCGTGATCGAGGCCGGTGAGACGGTTGCGGAAGTGCGCAGAGGGCGCATCGCGGCCAGTGAGTGTACGCGCTGCCACATGTGGGATTCGAAGTTTCAGGACAGCTGCCACTTTGAAGATGACAGCTGCAGTTCCTGTGGGACCGGCATTTTGCGGCCGGACTCGTGCAGTCAATGCGGAAGTGAGGAAGTCCGACAAGTGCGTTTGCAGGGATGCGAAGAGTGCATCGCGACGGACTTGAATAAGGAAGGAGCGGCTCGGGAGGATGAGGAAGTACTCCCGGAGCGCGCGTCCGGTATCGGCGCTGCGAGGATTTCGCGGGGAAACGGCCGACCGAGAAGGTGGGGGCTTGGAGCCTTTGCCGCGATGATCTTCTCTGTGGCTTCGTTGATTGGAGTCAACCAGACAATGTCTCGGACGAAAGGGAACCGGGATTTCTGGGAGTACGATGCTACCGAGAGGACGTGGGCCAGGAAGCACCTGGTCCCGAGACGGGCTTTGTACTCGCCGATGGGTGCGTTCGATTGCCCCTTTAACGTTGGAGAAGCCCGAGGTAAGCGGATTACCCGGTTTGAGTGCGAGGGCAGCCCTGAGGGAGTCCTGGAGGATGACTGGAGGACTGTCGAAGATCCGCACAGAGACTTGGGGAAGCCTTGGGTAGGCACGACGTACTTCTTCATGAACAGAGGAGAAGCGGAAGGAAGTGGCGCGATTGACACGCGAAGGACTCCGGTCTACCATATCGTCGAAGTGCCAGGGCATCGAGAGAATGGGGGAGATGACCCCTACGGACTCCTACTATGAGCAGTTGCATGGGCATTTGAGGAAGAAATATCCGAAGGCCGACCCTCATTTGCTTGACCACTTGATTGCTCTAGAGGCGTTCTTGGACAAGTCGATCGTCTTTGGCTTCAGCTATGGTCTCTCAAATGCTGAAATTGCGGTCATGCAAGGAAAGCTTTTAGGACATCACCTCTCCCGTGGCGGTGTCAAGGCCGATCCGGAGAGGAGCCAGGCGGTGAGGGATTTCCCGCCTTTACGTGAAAAACTGCACATTCAACAGTTTCTGGGATGCGGAAATTGGTTGAGAGCGTATTTGCCCGTGGAGTACGGTCATGCTGCGAAGATCCTGAATGCCTATCAGAAGCCGGGTGCAATCTTTCCGGAAGGCGGCTTGGGATCAGCGAATACGGATGGGTGCAAGGCTGTGAAGGCCATCAAGCGGATGATGACGGAGCAGATTGAGCTCTCGATCTTTGATGAGGCGACCGGCATAACCGGTGAATGTCCGTTGGAACAGATCGCCGACGCGTCTGGGATCGCGGTCGGAGGTACAGTACTCCAGATGAGTAGGGATCGGACTAAGATGAAGGTCCTCCTCACTCACAGTAAGAGCCTAACACCTCCTCAACAGGCGTGGCCTCCTCTCATCCAAGAAGCGTTTGCGCAGCTTGAAGTGAAGCGTGCTTCGAGGAAAGTCCTAGGGATCCGGGCCATCTGTTGGACGGACCATGCGAATCTGACCAGAGCTCAAGGGTCGGACATCGGAGGAGATGTGAAACTTCTCAGATGGGTGGCCGAGATCACAGCGGATGGTTCGGAGATTCGGTCGCTAGCAGGCCGTACAGCCAAGTTGGGCGATGGATTCAGCAGGAATCCGAAAGGACGTGATGAGCTCCTGGAACAGAGGACGCTGGACGTGCGCGGGCTCTCCGGGCAGCTCAGAGGATTCGATCTGGATGCCTATCTCTCGGATCAGATGCCGGAGGGACCAGTGCCTTGGGCAGTGGGCGACCACGCCCTCCCAGGTGGGCATGAAGACGTTGCGTACGTCGGTAGCCTTCATGGGCTTGTCGCTGCAAAGCTGAAGATCCTGGTCGCAGTGGACTATGAGAATGACGCTGAGAATGCGCTTCGACGCGTTTGTGAAGAGTTTAAGATGCCTGAGTGGACGGTGACTGTTCACCCATGCTATGGAGCCTTCGAGGATGACGACGGAGTTTGGGCACAGTTTGACGGGGCCACCGGTAGGTTGCAAGGAGACCGGAAGGTCAAGAGGGCTAGAGTCGACTTGTTGACTTCTGCCGCCAAGCTGGCCCGGGCCATTGCGGATTATGGGCCGGACTTCGTTGTTGGTTTCGGGCAAGGAGGAATCGTCGCAGGGATTCTGCGGTGGCCTCTGGTTTTGGAAGTGGTTCTGCAGGCTAGGAATCTGCAGAGAAAGGAAGCGCAGGAGATTTGCTTGGCGTGGGCTCGAGTGAAAGCCATTTGGGCAGTAGCCCCGCGGTCATGGAGAACTAAACCTGAAGCCGGCCTCTTGAAAGCGGCCTGCCCGGAGTTGGCTCTGGAGTTTCCAGTGGAGCCGATCAAGGGCTATGCTTCGGTGCCAAAGGGCACCGTGAAGGACCAGGAAGTGAAACAGGTCGTGGAGGTGCTGAGAGTGCCGGAGATTGGGCGGATCAATAGTCAGAATTTGGCTGGTCTGGCCAGGGAGAAGGATAGAGAAATGTGGGAGCACGACGGGCTCTGTGCCTGCGGAAAGCGTACCTACGTTTTCAGCCGGTGCCCGACGTGCATCCGACGAGAGGCGCAAGATGCTGTAGTCGAAGCGCAGGAAAGGAAAGAAAAGAACGAGGAGATCTTGAGGAACTGGACGGAGCTGCGCTGATAGAAGAAGTCGGAGCGGCATCCAATATGTGCGAACCGGACGGGACTACCGAGGTCGTCGGGATTAAGACAATCCACTCTTGGGGAGGCGGCAGCCTGCCGAAATCTGGATCTGGGGGCGCCAAGTGGACCGTCAAGATGCCAGGCAAGGGCGGAATTCTGATGAAAGGACGGTGGGACAAGGGGCATTCGCCCGAAATCCCTCAGCTGTCCGGTGACCAGGTCGAAAAGTATCCGTACCGGACTGTCTGGGCCGTTGAGCCGGACGGGACTGTATTGACGGTTTGCAAGGTCGGTTCTCTGGAGAGCTCTGAACCTGAATGGGCCCTCCAGGGGCTGAATTGGCACTGTCACAGGAGTGTGGTGAACGCTCAGTGCGATTCGGTATGGAAAACCGGAAGCAAGGAGATGAGTGCCAGATTCAACTGCCTGATCGGACTGATCGGAGTTCCCGTCGAGGTCGTGGCATGGAACGACGGCGACGGGCAAACGTCGGTCGGACACAGGCGGGATTTGGTTAGCAAAGGACGCGGCAATGTCCTAGTCGGGTTTCAGCTCAGAAGCCCCGGGAATCACTGGGATCCGTTTGAACTGGGCAAGAAGATCCGAGTGGAGGAGAGCAGATATAGGCCGACGATGGTCTTCGTCGTGAAGCCGAGCGAAGGCCCGCGGGGCGTGCTTGCCTACTTCTCCAAAAGGTGGGTGGTGGTTGACTACGCACACCCTGTCGGGCATGTCTACAGCTTTGAAGATAGGAGTCGCCTTGCTGAAGAAGCAAAGGCCGCGGCGGGGATGTCGAACTTTGAAGTGACAGGCTCCCTGCGAGCGTCTTGGGTTGAGGCTCAATCCAAGGACCCCTCACTCGCGGAGTCACTCCGGAAGACTCCGGAAGGATACAAGATGCTTGAGAAGGAAGTCAGTCTGCCAGGCGGTGCAGTGTCCACGGTGCCAGTAGTGCCGAATGGAGTCGCTGCTGGCTCTGGAGTTACTTGGCGGAAGGCGTGCTACCTCCAGTTCCATTGTGGAGTGTTCGGCGCGCATCGGTCGGCTGAGAAGACGTATGCTCTCATGAAACGTGTGGTCTGGTGGGCCACGATGAAAGAAGATATCAACTCCTGGGTAGGAAAGTGCCTGACGTGCTTTAAGGCGAGGTCGAGGGCGACTAAAGTCACCACGAAGCCGATGAAACCGGCTGACTATTGCTGGCAAGAGGTGTCTGTCGATTGCGAGGGTCCAAACAAGGAGGATTACGCAGGGAATCGGTATTCCTTGACGTACATGGACTGTCTCTCGCACGCGGTTTACTTGGAGCCACTCCGTGCCCTCAACCACGCTGAAGTTAGGCGCGCCTTCGCCAGGTGTGTCTTGCGTAGCAGGACGCTACCGACCTTGGTACGGTCGGACAGAGGACCTGAGTTTAGGTCCGCGATGTTCGCTGAATATTGCGCCCTCATCGGTGCGAGTCAGTGGCTCTCTCACCCTCTCCGTCCGTGTGAGATGGGTGCCAATGAGAGGGTGCATCAAGAAGTGCAGAAGATGCTTGGGATCGTTGTCAAAGATGTGGCGAGGGGGCACACCGATCATTGGGGCGACCTTCTCGCAGTTGTGGAGTACTGCATCGACACGACCCCGGGTCCTCATGGCTATACGCCCAGAGACCTGGACAGAGCGTGGTCCCTGGGTGTGCCTCTGGAAAAGGACCTACTCAAGAGCACTTTGGAATTTGAGCCGGTCTCGGACTGGGCTCGGAAGATTTTTGGCCAATATAAGGCTGTGAGCAAGGTCGTGAAGGACCATCTCACGAGCGCGAGCGAGGCCCGTGTGAGGCTCGCGAACCGATACCGTCGCGAGGTGGACCTCAAAGTCGGGGATCGTGTGGTATGGCGTGCTCCGGGCCTGTCAGACCCGGGGGCGAAAGGGCGAGTGCCGTGGAAGAAGGGTCTGACCGGCCCTTGGGAAGTCGTTTCGTGCAAAGGGAACAGACTACAGTTGGCCGGACCCGACGGCGCCCAGCCTCTCGCAGCTCATGCCGAAGATTGCGTCTTGATCCCGGACGATGTGTGTGCCGACGCCAGAGATGAGATCCAATTTGATTCGGATCCAGACGACTCGAGACCCAGCTTAGGTCAGATGATCAAAGGGGAAACTAAGCAGGTCGAGTTCACGATGAAGAGAAGAGGTAAGCAGTACGTCCTGAAGATTGGAGACGTGATCGCGTTCAGAAAAGGATACGGTCCGAAGCTTTGCGCAATTGGACGGGTCACGTCAGTTGCGGTCTCGGAAGGAGTAGTGCACGTTCACAAGTATGCGCCGGAGATCGGTGGACTGCGTGTGAAGTGGTGCCTTCTGTACTTGGACCAGCAGGGGCAAGAATCTCTGGCCCCGGAAGGAGGACGTCCTTGCATAGAGGAAGTGAAGATGAGCTTGCTCATCACGAAGGTTGAGCTGAGCAGGGATGGAATCCTGCAAGCTTCATCTGCCAGGAAGCTTGACAAAGGAGGGTACCGCCTCGAAGAGCGGCCTCCGGCCCAGAGGGACCCGGAAAGGCGAGGGGAGCATGAGTACTCTGAGCCCCTGGACGACCTGGTCGGGATCCTCAAGGGCGGAAAAACAGAAAGTGGCGTGGGAGTGTTCGCCGCTGGGCCTTCGGATGGCTTCGCGAGAGAACAGAAAGCTGTCCTTGAATACCTTCGGAATGAAGGTGTGCCCCAGCACGGAGTTGACTTCTTGGAGGTTTTCGCCGGACACGGTGGGCTCACTAAGGCCGCTAGGCGCCGTGGTCTGTTGGTTGGAGAACCCGTTGACCGGCTGTATAGAAGCTACGGTCGGGATTGGGATCTGCGAAAGAACTCGGACCGGGCGCTCCTTGCTTGGTTGATCAGCAAGGTGATGAAACCGAAAGTCCTCCATGTGGGGGCGGCGTGTGAAAAGCTGAGCCGATTGGGCGAGCAGACCCCCTCGAGTGAGGATTTGGCTCTAGCAGAGTTTTCATGTGACCTGCTTAGCCACCAGGAGAAAGCGAACGGCATCGGAACCCTTGAGAACCCTGTCGGGAGTTTGCTGTTTTCCCTTGAACTTTTCGTCAAGAGATTCGGGACCCTCGTTGAACCTAGGAGGCCTTGGGCCATGGTTCGGACCGACTCCTGTCAGTACAACATGACCTCGTTGGACGTGAGTGACGGATCGTTTGGAAACCCCGTTGAGAAAGGGCAGATATGGGTCAGCAACTCCGACCTGTCTGGGTTCTCTCTGAGGTGTAGGAAGCCGGACGCGCTTTTGAGGACTTTGCACCAACACCGGCAAATCCGAGGCTCGATGAAGATAAGGGAAGACAATGAGCCCGGACTGGGGCCGAAGTGGGCAGGTGCAGGTAAGTTGAGTGGGATCTACCCCGAAGAGTTGTGTGAATCCTACTGGGTGTCCCTTGGTCCCACTTCCAAACAACTTGAAGTCAAGAAGTGTCACGGGGATGGACCCCTTTCGGAGTGGCTGAAGGAGCCACAGCAATTCGGTTGTTCTATGCCTGTCGGATCGTCCGTCTTCGCCGTCCATCCTAGGAGTGCCGGCTCGGAAGAGGGCGCGGAGCCGCGGTTGCATGCCAACGCGGCCGCTGCCTCTCCCGAGGCCGATGTTCTTACCGGAGGGGAGTGGGAATCGGTTACGGCTGCGGAAAGGGAACGACTCGAGGCTGAACTTTTGAAGTTCTCCGAGGAAATGAGGATCCATTGGGACGGTCTTGCTAAGAAAGGGGAATGGGATTCCGTGAAGTCCGACCTTTCTGTGTACCGACTCAGCGGTTCAAAGGTGACTGAGGACCCCAGGAGGACCCCTGCGCTGCTTGGGTTGATGAACAGCTCGAGAGTGAAGTTGCTAGAGGGCAGTTGGTTCGAGGCTCATCCCCTTGGGGCTCCGCGCCATTTCCGACCAAAGAGGCCCCTGAGCACAAGAAACAGCGGAAAAGGAGACTGGTTGTTGACTACCGTAGAGTAAATGCCCGTGTGAAGAGGTCAACCTACTATTGCAGGCAAGCAAGTGACGTGTTGGCTTGCGCTGCTGGTTCGGCTTGGTTTTCCTTCGTTGATGCGGTGACAGGGTTCAACCAAGTTGCGAACACTAGGAGAGCCATGGAAGTGCTCGCCATAGTATCCAGAAGCGGGAAGTTCTTGCCTTTGTGTTTGACCTTTGGACCCACCAATGGACCCGATGACTTCTGCTACACAGTAGATCGGGCGTTTGCCCCTGGAAGGAACCGGACCCTGAGGTATGGCAAACAGTGGTTGGCCTACGTGGATGACCTTACGGTTCGTACCGGGAAATGCCTTGATCAAAGGATTCTCACTGATGTTGAGTATGATGAGGAGATCCGTGCAGCTGCAAAGAAAGCAGGGGTTCAGGTAGCCCAGAAACCCGGGGAAGCTTTGGAGGCTTTGGGTTTCTCGAAAAGAGGTCTTGGGGACGAACTCCAGTCCAAACCAGAGACTGGGGAGAAAGGCAAGCATGATCCAGTGGTTTCAGATCACAATCATCCTACCCGGACGAGCTTGGTCCCATGGATTCATGCCGCTTATGCACTCCATATGGCTCGAATCAACCTGCTTGCACATGATAGGAGTTGCTTGATTAGCAGTGGAGCATGCAATTTAGGCCATTCGGGCTTTGGAGGCAGTGCTTTTGTCGAGTGGAGCATTTGTGTGACTGTGTCAGCCATGGTGGATGTCCGGGCTTTGTCCCGGCGCATGGTCAAAGCCCTGCGGCACGCGCCAGTGGGCGAAGGAGGCTGGCTCCCGGTGTCGTGGCTCGCGACCACGTACGGGTGCTCAGAAGCCGAAATTTTGGCTGCTGCCGGCCCTGAGGGGAGTCCCGGCAAGACGAGGTTCGTAACCGCGGACCTCGGGGGGACCACCTGCGTCAAAGCGCTGCAGGGCCATAGCAGTGCCACCGGAGTTTCAGTTCAGGAACTATATCCTCGAGCAGATCACGAGCATTTCACTGAAACGTACGGGCCCAACAACGTGCCGGACTTGATGCTCGCGCACGGGACTTTCGGGCGACACGTTGAGAGTATCCGGAGCGGTGGTTTGTTGCCTGGTGGAGGCACTACGGATCGTCAGACGACGCATTTTGCCCTGACCACGCGAGGTGCTTTCTTGTACCCGTTGAATCTCATGCGGAGGAGTGCGGACGTTGTGCTGGTTGCATCTTTGGAGGCGATCCTTCGGAGCGGTATCACTTTGTACTGCGGAGCAGAAGGAGTTTACCTTACAGATCAAGCAGTGGATCCTGGCCAGCTTAGTGCGTGGAGCGCACTTACGGGAGGGCGCCAAGGAGATCTTCTTTTTGGGAGTGCCGATCGCGGCCTGATTGTGCGGCCGGATAGGCAGGAATCCATCCAGAGGTTAGGGCCTCTGAACCGTAGCTTCTCGCAACGCAGCCAGGGTGGGTTGACGGGGCCTGGAGTTAAGCAGTACCTCAGTGCGCTTGCTGCTTACTCTGCCCGGTATCAGGGGAAGGCTCCGGCGGCTAGCACAGCTAGCTCAAAAGGGACTGCTGCTGGAGCAGTCTATGATGTGCCTGCCATTTCCCCGACCGTGGCTGAGTTCCGGGCGGAACAAGTCCGTGAGCGGGCGGGAGCCCCTAGAGCTCCGCCTGCGAGATCCGCGAAGGCGGGAGCATCAGAAGCTCCGCCCGCGAAGAAGGCGGGAGCAATTGAGGTGAGGCCAATTGCTCCGCCTGCCAGTACGGCCACGGCAACTGCCTCTGGTCGCGGGACAGATCCGCCCGCGGACTGGAAGGGGCTGATCGACAAGACGGCGCTTTTGGCTGCTGCCGTTGGTCCGGGGTTCGAAGAGCGAACTCTGAGAGAGCACGACCAGAACAAGTACAGATTCCTGTTGGCGGATCACCAATATCATCCTTATTATTTGGAGCAACGGGAACGTGCAGCTAAGGAACGCGCGGAGCGGGAATCATCCAGAGGCTCTGCCGCGGTTCCGGAAGAAGATGATGAAATTGCTCCGCCGCCGTTGCCGGCACCGGCGGAACCGCCGACCGGATATGTGTCTCTCGACGACGAGGAGTCCGTTGAGATCGAGGAGTCGGGAGAGGGGGAATCTGGAGGAGATGATGACAGTTTTTATCCCGACGATCGAGGTGGTGGTGGCGGCCAGCCGTTGAGGCTGAAGAGCAGGAGCCGATCAAGGAGTCGGTCCGGGCCAGTGGAACCGGTGAGAGCTGTGGTGAAACCGAAGGCCACTCCGCCATGGAGGAGACCGGGAGGAGTTTTCGGTCCGGGAGAGTCCAGGCCGGCTCCAGTGCCGGGTCAATTTCCTTGGTCCCGCAATACGAAGAGAGTGAGTGTCATGCGGCGCTCCGATGAGGACGAAGATGATGACATTCGGCCACATCCTGAGTCGGCCGGCGCGAGCGGCCGAGGACCAGCAGGTGAACATGTTCGGAGCACCGAGAGGCGGCATCGAGAGTCCGCGCGGGCCGAAGCTTTGGAAGAGCTTGCTGCAGGCCGCGGTTGGGACTGCCGCCAATGTGGCGGAAGGAACGTCAAAGCACGGCTGACGTGCTATAAGTGCAGCCGTGCTCGAGAGGGCACATGCGAGCAGGACAGCTCGGATGATGTCGTGACAGAGGATGAGGATGCATTTCGCCAGTTCAGTCGCAAGCCCAAAAAGAGGGGCGGGCGACGGCATCCTGGCAAAGGCGACCGCAAGAAGCGCAGCAGAAAGAAAGTGCGGAGGCCTGGTTTCTCGAGCCGGAAAGGCCGGAACAAGAAGGCCCATGCTGAGCATGGCAACCAATTGAACCTCGTTTATTGGGGAACCATGCTTGCCCTCATCCCTCTTGGTTACAAAGGTGTGGTCCAGATTGACAATGTTGTGGAAGATGTCATGGGGAGTGTTTCGGTCAACACGGTCCTCTTAGTCGACAAAATGGGTTCGCAGGGAGTTGCTCTTGTGGAGACTATGGGGCTGTTCCTGCGGGCTACCTTGATGAGCATGTTTGTTGTTTTCATGACGTGGTGTGGTTGGACAGTATCCCGCAAGTGTAGGAACAAAGCCATGCACCGACTTCACGGCAATATGCTTGGGGAAGGCCAGAGGACCAAGAAATTCATGACAAGGACGGGTCATGTCTTTGTGACAGAGGAGTTGGTCTTGGGACGGAATGTTATGAAGTGTACCTGCAAAGCGTTCATTGACCTGGGTACGGAATGCCAGCACATTATCGTGGCCAGGCAGCGATGGGCCGACCAGCCGCTGACCGGCGGTGTGGCGTCGACGATAGGCGAGGATCGGGCTGGGGGCGCCGGAGAAACCCTCCAGGCGGTCCCCATTCTTGATGAAGTGACCAGTCCGGGATTTTCGCTAAGGTCGCGTTCGGCTCCATCTAGGAGTGAATATGTCGAAGTCGGTTGTCTTCAAGGCCTAGTGAGTAAGGCTAAGGAGCTGGGTACCGGGAGTAGGAATAAGCAACCGAGAGTGGCCAGTACGCTCGCGGGCAGAGTTCAGGTTTGGTCAGGGACGATTTCTCGAGTCCGTTGGCAACTTCGGAGGGAGCCGTGTTGTATTTGCAACAGGTGCTCAACGACATTCGTAAGGAATCGAAACCCCCGGGATCGTTGCGATCTGACCACCTTTCCAGGCTTAACGCGGCTGTGTTCAATCTTTCCGGGCGAGGCGCTGTGGATGGCGCTTTGGCGCTCAAGGTCTTCCAGACCGTGGATAAGATTCACACTGCATACAACGCGGAGAAGTATGACAACTCGGATTCTGCCTTCTTCAGTAACTATTTGGCCTTGCTGGGCACCATGCAGAATCAGGTCTTCTTCAGCCAGAAGCAGAATGAGAAGTTTGTGAGCTGGATTAAGCTAGCCGTCGATGGGAGCGGCAAGCTGGTTCACTTGCTAGACAAGGCGCTGGAGACTGAGAATGAGAAGCTGCGACTGCAACTTTCCAGGCTGGAAAGATCGGATGAGCCGAGCCGAAGCAGTACTGAGCCCAGGTCCAGGGCCGGATGAAGGGTATAAGGAATTGGCCACTGCCCAGTGGAATAGGATAGGGAGCCCCCGCAATTTGAAGGATGGGGCTGTTCCCACAATTAAGGATGAGAATGCTCTGGAGTTGCATTCCCCGCCGCGGCTGGAGGCTGCAACTGGGGGCGACTGCAGATCTTGGCATTCTCATGCATGATTTTGTCATTGCAGCCATAGGCATTAGGCTTTGGTAAGTGAGCTATTTTTGCTTGAGGTTGCATGAGTGGACATGTCTTGCAAGTTGACATGTCCACCTTGAGGAAGTTGGAGTGGCGTGCCTATTTTGGCTCAAGCCACATGCGCACGGTGAATGAGTGCGCTGCCTGTGAAAACAACGAGCCGCTTCGCGGGTGTGCCAGAGAGTCGGGACACGGGTGAGACGTGGATTCTGGGTTAGTCCTTGGTTAGGATTGACGCCTCTCACAACATACATTACATACATACATACATACATACATACATACATACATACATACATACATACATACATACATACATACATACATACATACATACACATACATACATACATACATACATACATACATACATACATACATACATACATACATACATACATACATTACATACATACATACAGACATACATACATACATACATACATACATACATACATACATACATACATACATACATACATTACATTACATACATACATACATTACATACATACATACATACATACATACATACATACATACATACATACATACATACATACACATTACATACATACATACATACATACATACATACATACATACATACATACATACATACATACATACATACATACATACATACATACATACATACATACATACATACATACATACATACATACATACATACATACATACATACATACATACATACATACATACATACATACATACATACATACATACATACATACATACATACATACATACATTACATACATACATACATACATACATACATACATACATACATACATACATACATACATACATACATACATACATACATACATACATACATACATTACATACATACATACATACATACATACATACATACATACATACATACATACATACATACATACATACATACATACATACATACATACATACATACATACATACATACATACATACATACATTACATACATACATACATACATACATACATACATACATACATACATACATACATACATTACATACACATACATACATACATACATACATACATACATACATACATACATACATACATACATACATACATACATACATACATACATACATACATACATACATACATTACATACATACATACATACATACATACATACATACATACATACATACATTACATACATACATACATTACATTACATTACATTACATTACATTACATTACATTACATTACATTACATTACATTACATACATTACCTTACCTTACCTTACCTTACCTTACCTTACCTTACCTTACCTTACCTTACCTTACCTTACCTTACATTCCATTCCATTCCATTCCATTACCTTACCTTACCTTACCTTACCTTACCTTACGTTACCTTACGTTACCTTACGTTACGTTACGTTACGTTACGTTACGTTACGGTACGTTACGTTACGTTACGTTACGTTACGTTACGTTACGTTACATTACATTACATTACATACCATTACATACCATTACATACCATTACATACCATTACATTACATTACATTACATTACATTACATTACATTACATTACATTACATTACATTACACTACATTACATTACATTACATTACATTACATTACCTTACCTTACCTTACCTTACCTTACCTTACCTTACCTTACATTACATTACATTACATTACATTACATTACATTACATTACATTACATCACATCACATTACATTACTTTACACTACATTACATTACATTACATTACATACATACATACATACATACATACATACATTACATACATACATACATACATACATTACATTACATTACAGTACATCACATCACATCACATCACATCACATCACATCACATCACATCACATACGACATACATACATACATACATACATACAACACAATACAATACAACACAACACAATACAATACAATACAATACAATACAATACATTACATACATACATACATACATACGTGAAATTGACTTGGGGCGCTTTGGTGGACATCAATTACACTGGGATTGATGCCCGTCAACCATGTTTGAATGTGTGCTCAAACAAAGTGGCACTTAAAGGTACAGGGGCCTACCTTTCAGTGTGGTTGCTCACATGCTTCTGCGATGCGCATGGACCTCCTAAAAGCAGTGGAAATTCCGTCTGTGAACACGTTTGGCGTTGGACATGCTACACAGCTCACAATGTGCAGCAAATGAACCATCCCCATCAAGCAAGCAACAACACAGAACATGGAGCCCATGTTCAAGCGGCCCAGCCAGCGTTGAGAATATGGCATGTCTCGTTACAAAGGCTGCAAACACCGCACAGATTCAATGGATGAACAAACATGCAAAGGGACATCTTTCTTCAGCCGCGACAAAAGAAAAAAACAAAAAACAGCCGCAACAACAAAAATGAACTCCGCAGGCAAAGCCTGTCTGGACTTCTGGAAAAACTGGGCGCCCGCGCCAAGTTGTTGAAGTCCAAGGCTGGAGAAGCCGCCCTGCCTCGCGAGAGGGCTCCCGCCGGGGCGAAGGGCGAACCTGGGGGTCCAAAACGGGCAGAAACCGCTCCAACACCGTGGGTCTTCGGGAACAGCACAAGGAAGCAAAAAAGCGGGTAGCCTCAACAGTCGGACCATGTGCAAAAGATTTGACGAATATTTTTTGTGTGGATCACCCGAAGACTTCTCCTCACACTCCGAAACCTGTCTGTTGCACTGACTCATCTAAGTCAATGTTGATGGATGCACCCTGTGAGCCGCAGGACGTGCTCACTTGCTTCTGCAGGCCAAGTTATCATGTTTCAACAAAAGCCGCCTTCATATTCAGTTGTGGCTCCTCAAAGGAAACCCGCCACAGGACGATTTCTGGCAAGAACCCGCAAGGGACTGCAGTCACTAGTCACTACATGAGGTGCTTTTCAACTTGCGCTGTCAGGCAGGGGTAAACTTGCATGCGTGAGCTATTCTTCCGTCAGAGATACACTGAAACATCCGTGCAACAGAACCATCTGCAGTTGAGAATTTCCAAGGAACGTAGCTTGCGAATTCTTGGAATCAAACAGCAGTGGAAAGACCTTTGTGAGAGAAACACACAAGCTTTTGCTTCACGCATTGGGCCTTTTTCCCTTCAACCTGCCGCCGGATTGGTCGGGGCACCTTTCTTCGGAGACTACTTAGCGGACCCCCGACGAAAGTGGAGCTGCTCGGATTGAGCAAAGCGATGGGGCGACTTGGGAAGCACGTCCAAAGGGCAAGCAGCAATCAAGCGATCATGCACCTCAGAGATCTGAATCTGTGAATCAGTGAAGCTCAGAGCAACAACCAAACAAAGGTTTAACTTGCCAAATGATCAGGCCATCTGGGCCATCCTGGAATCAGCTTCGCGAACCAAAACTATGAGTATGTCCCACTGCTCCGGCTGCTGCACAAAAAGACAAACACACCGAGGAGTATTGCTTGGGGGTCTCACTGTTCGCCGATTTCGGATCTGTGCAAAAATCCTCCATCCAGCCTGGGTCACCACATCTGGACAAAACAACCCAGTCGATGTCGCGCCCCGAAGGGAACCTGAAAACTGTTCAGTCTGCCTCCTTGAACCCCCAAAAGCCCATGCTTGGTGCATTGGTGCAACCTCCTTTTGGGTTCTATGCCTCCTTTGGCCAATGGCCAGCTCTCGGCCTTGTCTTTCTAAATTTTAAACGGGGGAATCGGTGCAAAGTCCTCAACCCCAAAAGCCTTCCGAGCTTGACACGGACCTGAAACCTTTTTTCAGTCTGCCGGAAAAACGCAAAAATCCGACTGGCTCGACTCGACTCGCCCCGCCTGTCGCCTTGCTGGCTTTGCAGCCCAGGGGGCCATTGCCCCCACAGATCTCGCGGGAGATCCGTCGATCGAATTCGGAGCGAAGGCCGAGGCAAAGGGAAGTTCCGGTCCCGAGCTTCGAAAGCCCCACACAATCCTCTTGTTTAAGGTCGGACCCCCCCCCAAAGGGTGTTCCTTCCCTTTAAGGCAAACCAAGGAAAAGGGGTGTCCTCAAAAACCGACAGGCGTTCGTCCAGCGAGCCGCAAGAAAGGCAGGCACGGCTGGACAGGTGAGAAGCTGTTGGCGGTCCGTGGCTCGACGTGTGCTGGCAATGGCAACCCGATTGCCTCGATTTCTTGCCGAGCTGTGCAACTCTCTCAACTCGTTCCAAGTCCACACTCTAACTGAACTTGTTCTGTTTTTGATTTTTTTGTTTTTTGTTACTTTTTTGCCGTGGCCCTGGTTGGGGCAAAAAAGAAAACACGATGCGAGCGCGCAGCCTTCCTTGTCTTGCTTGCCAAAAGTCGCATCCAGATCGGCGCCCTTGCTTCTGCCGGGAACATGAAGGCTTAGAAAGGACTTTGCTTGGGTGCGTCTTTCTTTGATGGTTCCGGTTTTGGGTGGTTTTAAAAGTAAACAGACCCTGGGTCACGAGCAGGATCCAGCAATGATCAATTCAAAACCAATCCATTCCCGTTTCGGCGACCACAAGGCGACCCTGGGAAACCCAACAACAATGAGTTAAGTCAGACAAACCCAAAGGTATTGATCCGACCCTGGGAAACCCAAAAGCGTTGTCTTGGGCGGGATAAACCCAAAGGTATTGGGTCCCCTGAAAACTCCAAACCCCCCACCTCCCGTCCGTCAGACCCCTCGCCTCGTTGGTGCTCTTGTTCCGAAACCCACAGCTGGTGCACTCCTCAAGGCGACCCCACGGGCCGAAAAAAAAAGCGCGCGCCCGCCCGCGCCAAGATGGGGTTGGAGCTCGGCCCAAGAGGGTTGCCCCCACAAAGTCCCAAGCCGAAGCCCCCACGTTTTTTTCTTTTTTCTTTGCTGGACTTGGCTTCCCGAAGCCAAAAGGGGTTCGCCATAGACGCACCCACATGTTTGAACCTCAGGTTCAAGTTAGGACCACTGCAGCAAGCTGACTGGCAAAAAACCAGGTGCTGGATTTCCAGCCGAAAGTTCTTCTCAATCAGAGGGCAACCCCGACTGAAATCGATGCACTAAAAAACTGTGAGGATCCACAATGGAAATAGGTTGTAGACCCAGGCAATCAGCTTCCCACTAGGTTTGCCAACGGGTTGCCCATTTACCCTCTACAAAAATGGGTTCAAATCCAAACCAAACCAAAGCAACAACAAGGGGTACCTGGACAAAACAAAACCAAACAAACAAACAAACAAACAAACAACCAACCAACCAACCAACCAACCAACCAACCCACCCCAACCCAACCCACCCCAACCCAACCCAACCCAACCCAACCCACCCACCAATCCAAAGCAACCAATCCAAACCAGCAGGGGCTCACCTGAAAAAAAAAAAAAAAAACGCCTTGGCCAAGCTTGCGCCAGGGCGCCCACTGCATCTTCGGCGATCTAGGCGATTCCTTCCATGGAGGCTGCCCGCGCCGACCCTCTGCTTGAGCCAAAAGCGAGGCCAAGCGAACCTCCCAGAGGGGCCAAATCGCTGCCTCGGGTGTTTTTTTTGTTTTTTTTGGTTTCTTTTTGTTTTTTCTCCGTGGGAATCGGGGCACCCCAAATCGGTGGGTGTCCTTTTGGTGGTCCTTGTTTCAACGGAACGGCCGAAAAGGGTACCCTCCACAAGATAGACCCATATCTCATCCTCAAATCACTGAAACTGGCCCTAAAGGGTGATGGCCCAAAGCCATCCGCATCCCTTTTTTCGGAACTGGGGATTCTGAAGCCCAAGGATGGCGAGCTGTTTGGCCAATTGATCCACGCGATGGCATGCATGTGGAAAGCACCGGCTGGCTCTCCGAATTCCGCCCGCTGTACAGCCGGGGGCACGGCGGGATTCTTCCGCCCCCGGCCCTGTCGAGCCCGCGCGGTGCGAACGATGTGGAGACGCCATGCCTCAACCAAACCTTGAATAAAACACAACTCTCAAAACAACGTGATTCTTCATGCCAGGTGCTATGGATGCTGCTGCTTTGGATGCTGCTCTTTCTGCAAGTGCCACTGTCAACAGCCTGGCAGTGATGGCCCCAACAACCAATGAGCACGCGCATGTTGAGGCTTACCCTATCTCTATGTCTGTCGGACATCGAGCCTAAGCTTTCATGAGTGACTCTAGCCGAGTTGCTGCCTCCCGCTCATGAATCTTGAGACCAAAAGCGCAGAACCAAGTGCATTTCTCCCAAACTTACAACCCCAAAATATACCCCCGCATGTTTACCCCAACCATTTACCCCCCAATTTACCAAAACGTCCCCCACATTTACCCCCCATATACACCCAGTTTCCCCCCCATGTATCCCAGAAAGGACCGAAACAACTTCCTCGACCTCGTGGTCTCCCGCGCTCCCGCGCTCCTCGTGCGCGCGGGTTCGGGGGATGGAACCGGATTTGGGGCCCGGTCCAGATCGCAGCTTCGCGCGCCGCGCCGGGCGGGCAAGCTGTACATTTGCCCTGCCGGGGAGCTAACGACTCGAATCGGTCGAATCCAAATGGCGCCGAAACGAAACCCCAGCCGAATGGCCAGGGGACAAAAGGGAGGCACATAGGCCCCCGATCTCAGAAGACCCCAAGGGGTGTGTCCTTTTTCGTTTTTCCTTTTTTCCTGGGGGGGACTCGGGGGCCAATGTTTCTGTTGGTTTAACGGAAAACCAAAAGGAAAACTGTGCACCCCTTTGGCCGGGTCCGACCTGACAGAACTCGATCTCGGGAAGTTGGCCCGGAACCAGTGGGAGACTGCCTTGATTGTCGTGCTACATTTCTTACCAAGCCATAGGCCAAATGCCCACTTGTGCGTTCTGCTTGCTATTGTTCTTGTTGCTCTTACTCATCTTGTGTGGTTGGGTGCTTCTTTCTAAGACTGTCCCGGTTGTGTGTGATTGCTGGCTTCGATGCTCTTCTTTGTTCTTGCTGGTATTGCTGTCGTGTTTTCTTGGTTCTTCTTGTCCGTTGAGCTATTGCAAGCTATTGCTAGATATGTCTCTGTTGCGTGCCAAAAAATGAAGCGTTGTCTTTTTTTGACCTTCCTGGTAGTGTATTGTTGGTGATTGTGTTTCTTCTCGTGCCTACGGGCTGTTCTCGTAATCTGTGCTCTTCTTGCTCGCTTGATGTTCTAGCTCTCGCTCTTCTTGATATCTTCTTGCTCGCTCTAATAGGTGTTGCTCTTTGTGCTCTTCTTGATTGCAGTTGTGCTCTTAGTGTTCTTCTTCATCTTGCTCAGGTTCTTCTTGTTTCTCTCGGTCTTCCTTTTCTCCTTGGTCGACTTCCTTTCTTGGTGTTCCTGTTCTTCTTGTTTGTCTTCCCCTTCTTGCTCTTCTCGCTCTGCTTGTTCATATTGCTCTTCTTCTTCCCTGCTTGCTCGCTATGTGCTTTCTTTGCTCTAGGTCTTCCTGCTCCTCTTGCCCCGTTGCAATGTTCTTCAGATCCCCTGCTACAAGTTTAACTTTCAGTGGGTTAAGTGGAAACCCCCACTAAACCAACTGAAAAGCCAAAAAAACTGCAGAGCCGGCATGAAAGCAATGGGCAAGAATTGCCTGGCAACAACTCGCATTCAGTCCCCAAAGCTCCATGAATAAAGTGCAAAGCTCTTTAAAGTATTCTTAAAATAATATTATTGTTAAACAAAAAAAATGAAAAACAAACTGAAAAATGAAAATGGCACCCGATCACAAAAACACAAGGAGAACAACAGCAACCCTGACAAATCGTTCAACACGCTTTTCTTCACTCAGCGCCACCTGGAAACTCTGTGAATCCGGACGCTTCCTTGCCAATGTTGCAGGCCTCCAGGGCTCGAAGGAAAAAATGAAACTGCTCTCTGCCATGTGACACCTCGTTGCTTTGCGGGGCTGAGACCTCGAAAGCAAAACAAAGCGAGCGGCTGGTCCCGGACTTGAAAGGAACGGATGCTCTGAAAGCATCCCCGTCCAAACCAGCCGATCTGATGTTAAGGAAACCAGCCCAGCTGACTTTTTTTACGGGCGTCCCCAAATCAAAAGACCGAAGCCACAGCCCGAAAAGCGGGGGGCGTGTCTACAAAGGCTCCGCCTTTCGCTTTTCCGCTCCCAGCCTCACCAATAGACCATCCGGAGCTCTACCTCCTTCAGGTCCAACAGCTGCGCACGCCGCTCCAAGGGGATGCGGCTCAAGCAGCGGCAGAAGGTGAACACGATCTTTGTGATCCAGATCTGCGCGGTCCGTTTTGGGATGATACTATGGACGGACGAAATCCTGCACCACTTTGTAATCATGGGAAAGCATTGTTTGTTCGTAATTACAGGGGAATCATATTTCCATATGTTTTTTAGGTGGTGCAGGATTTTGTCCATCCACAGTATGACTTGGAGTTAAGCTTAAGCCAGGAATTGGACCGCTGGTGAAATCGCCCTTGGTTCCAGTTACCGGGAATTGCAGTCCATTTTGGGGTTAACCTACTTTTGACCCCCTGCCAGATTGGAGTCGAGTGACCCGTCCGACAATCGAATCGACTCATGGCTCGTATTTGATCCATCGACGGCTTCGCAGGGATTCCAAAGCCGTGATTGAACATTGAGCTGTGCAAAAGAAGCGGCCGGACTGAAAAGCACCCGATTCTCAGTTCCACTCTGGGCAACCTAACCCATTTGAACTGAGCCCCACCAAGACACACCCCGGCCTGCAGAAACGCGAAGAGGATGTGCCACAGCCAGAAGAAGTAGACAGCAAACACGATCTGAGCAATCGTCTTGAGGACGCAAAAGCCCACGTAAACCTCGGGTTGGGCAGCCCCGCGGTTTAACGATGAAAACAAAGCCGCTGGGCGAATTGGTTGGGGCCTTGCTCTCGTGTTCGTTTTGAGCCGGCCGGGAGGACCTTGATGCTGAAAGGCATCAGTCTCTCCCAGAGACTCTGCACTTAGAGCCTCCTCCAGTGGATGTGTGACAACTATGTTCACAAGACGTTAAACGCGCTCCCCGGCAACGAGAAACGCGCGCGGAAGTCTTTCCCGGAGGAAGGCTTTTTTATCTAAGTCGCTGCGGTGAGGCTCTGGTGCAAGTGCTTGGCACCCAGCAAGCCGCTCAGAGGCCCCAGGAGGAAGATGAGCAGAAGCAGCTCCCACCAGTAGTACCTCGCTCTGGAAGCTTTGGGTCAAACCCAACGGAAGGTTCCTCAAAGGGTTTCCCACCAAACAAAGCAAACCCATTTTGGGGGGTACCCGAAACAAATGAAACAAGTGGCATGGAAATTACAAGGGCCCTTGTAATGATGGAACGCCCGGTTCCATGTTGGTGGGTGGCAAGGGCGGCGGCAAAAAACACGGTTGCAACTACGAACCTTCGTTTACCGGGCTTCGTGATCGCTCCGTGCAAAAATTGGAATCCTGGTCTATCCGATAGAATCAAGTTACGCGTAAGGTCTAGAGGTTGAAAGGAGAGGTTGCCGACCACCCAGCCCTTCCAGGTCCAATGGGATGGTTGTGCTTGTCCCTGTGCCGGCAAACAATCAAGGCAAGAAGCTCATATCGTGGAGAAATCCGGGCTGGTATTCTGACCATGGTGTTTCAAGATGTTTCAAGCGACGAGATGACCCTTGGTTGGTACCATATAGCCAACCAGTGACCCTTACCTATGGGAAGGGTCCACTCAAAGCGGCTGGGGTGAAGCACATCCCATCAATCGCCACTTTCGCCAAGCCCTGGCGAAGGGTCCGATAAAAACCGCAGCGCGCGTTTGCTTCGGGGGGAAAATGCAACCCACCGGAGAGTCGATTCTGCCTTTTTGGGAGGAACCTCCATAGTCCGCCGGGATTATCCAGGCGGAGCTCTCTAGCAAGCTTGGCCGGGCAATGGCAAAATATTAGACTCTCAACATATGCACACATTATATCTACAAGAGCGAGCAAGCAAGCAACCAGCCGACTGTAAGCAGGCCAACCAAACCCACAAACGCGCAGCCCGAATTCCAGCCCCCAAAGCCCTCCTCACCCCTCACCCCTCGTCACTCGCCCCATCCCATCCATCTCCCTCGGCCCGACCATCGACCCATCGGCACCCTGTGCCCATCACGGCAGTCAGGACGTTCAGCAAAGTGGTGAGGAAGTCCAGGAAGGCGAAGCACATCACCGCCAGGCGATAGTTCAGCACCACCTGCTCCTCAAAATTGGCTCAAATTAGGACCCCAGGAAAAAAAAATAGATATATATATATATATATATATTTGTGTTTTGCCTGGTTAGTGGAAAGCAAAGGGGACCCAAGAAAAGCCAACAAATTAGAAAAAGGGGAACTAATTCTGGGGAAGTCCAAATGGCTGTGGTTGTCAAAACGCAGGAAACCACTGGTGAACCTCAACATGGGCGGCAGATGGATGTTCATCCACCCCAAAATGGAGCCATAGGTTGTGCCCCATGGCCAAATGGGCATGGGTCAAGGCTAAAGAACCGGAGCCCATTTGCGGTACTGACATTGTTACCCACAGCCAGATGCCTCCCAAAGCGAGACATCCTCGCCAACGCGATCCCAAAGCATCTCGGCGAGATGCAAACGGATGTCTCCCAAGAGGGGGTCGAGACTCATCTCTTCGGGTAACGGGTGCCCTCGAAGCCTCTGGGTCTTGCGGGGAACCCCTCAAAACCAAAATTCGCCAAGGACCTGCTGTGGCTATGAGGCGTCCTGAGTTGGAACCCCTTATTCATGAGTGACATAAACCCACGGAAACAATGTCCATTCCCGAAATAAATGTTTACGAGCCCACAAGTTGCCCTCACACGTGCCTGTCTTCTAGAAACACTTTGTCACTTTTTGGCTGATGAACACGCTAGTTTCACGCACTCGCGTAGTTTCAAGGAGTTGGTACTGCTTCTATGTGCATCCATCCCAACAAGCGCGTGCCATGCTATGATATGCCATGGGTAAACCGGCTCACACTCATCCCAAGTTCATGTATTGGCAAGCTCGCGGGTCTTTTGCACATTTGCAGTCTTGAGCCTTTGTTACTTGCGGCCAGGGCAGGTGAGCAGCACGGCGGAACAAAGGTCACGGGGCTGGATTCTCGTGACAGCAATCCATGAGCTGACCAGGTTCGTATGCTGCCTCTACTCATAAAATGCCTTTTGGACATAGCAAAGCATCCGCAAGGTTCGGATGTGAATGATGACCTTCGCAGGCGAACCTAGCTCTGGTTTTGGGCGGTCGGCTCCCTGGGATGCAAGTGCAAACTTGAAACCGAGCCAGTTGTTAGACCCATTGAGTCAGACTTGCCGGAGCAAAGCGTTCCAGGGTCAAGCTTAAGACCTCCGGAAAAAGAAAAATGTGTTTGATAAATTCCTTTTAAAACTAACAAGGGAACAAAAAAAACGTGCTTAAGCAAATGGAAGCAAGTTTTCTGGGGTCGCAAAACGAAGGATTCCACTGTACTCGAGTGGGAAAAAACCGCTGCCGAAAACACAGGGCAAACTGTGCGCTTGACAGGACCCACTTCGGAGGTTCCGTATGGGTCGAGATTTAACTCAAAATGTTTGTTTGCTTGTTTTCAAGAATTCACGGAAGAAAAAAACGAAAGAAGAAGGTGTAAAAGACTGAAAAACATGGCCCCTCTGTTCGATATCCCATTAGAACCCCGTAGTGCTGATCTGTGAAATTTGATTGGTTGGACCCTTTGGTCATCATGTACATGGCTTATGTCCGCCAATTTTCAAGGGTGCTCCAATCGAAACGCATAGCCTTTTTTGTTTCCCGGTAGGGGGCGCGATTACCGGGAGTTCCGACATGTGGCAGCTATGTGGCGGAATAATCAGCTTCCCCCTAGTCGGTGCTTTGGTTTAATGGTTTGGAGGTGAGGGGATAACTTCCCATGTACCCTCTACAAGAACCAGGGGTTCAAATCCAAATCCACACCAGCTGAAATAGAGCAACAACCAGCCCAGAAAACCAACAAAACAGCTGGAGACAAAAACAAAAAAGAGAAGAACGAAAAAAAAAAAAAAAAAAAAAAAAAAAAAAAAAAAAAAAAAAAAAAAACGCCAACTCGTCACCGAAAAACTCCTCTCCTCGGGCGACAAGGTGGTGAATGCTACCATAGCCATGCCGCCCTGCGGCGCCCCTGCACGTGTCGGCCGCGTCGAGGCTCCGAGGCAACACTGGGGCCCTGGACCCTCAAATTACCCAATATATACATATACATATATATGTACATATATAATTCATAATATAATGTGTATATATGTATGTATATATTATAATATATATCTATATACATATTATACATTATAATATATATATAGGCGGAATGCTCCCAATCAGTGTGGTGCAAGACTCCCCTGCAGCCTGTCATGGAACCTCGGAACCTGAAAAACCGACCTTTTTTTTTTTTTTGGGGGGGGGGGGGGGTGGAAATCTCCTGTTCTCTCAAAAATTCATGACGAGGCCCCAACATTCCCTCTGGTTCTGCCAATTTCTGGCCTTGACTACGGATGTCGAGCGCCGGAGGTTGCTCAATTTCGGCCCGCCCAACCAAAGCGCCCAGCCGGCCGGCCTATGGGTATCCCCTGCACCACCGGCATCTCGCCCCGCTCTGCATCGGCGTTCCGCCTAGGCCCATGCTCTCATGAAACTTACGGGTGCCCTTTAAGCCGACCCAAAAAGGCTCCCCAGCAAGTCGACCATGAAATATGATATGGAAACCCTTGACCAAGTCGGCAACGCACAACTCAATGGGCACTTCCGGAGGTATCAAAAGGCATGTTTGACCAAGCAGGCTTGTGATTTAGTGCTTGAAACAAACCGCGCTGTCTCAACGCACTTTGATGGGCACGTCCAAATCGTCCGCAAATTCTTCTTGCCTTGATGCACGGGAAACGGTTGTTTCCCTGTGCATTTCTTTTAAGGGGACTCATATTTTACTTCACGCATAACGGCCACTCCCCTCCCAACATCAAATCGCACCGGCCTCTCTTCCGGCACCATCATGGCCTCTGACGGACCTTTTTCGGATCTGCTTGAGCCGCGGAAGTCGTAACATTGCGGACGTGGAAATCTTCGTTCCTTGACACGCCTCACCAAGTGATCCGTGACTACCTTTGCCACTCCAAATCCGGCGAAACCCTGATGATTCCCCTGCAAATACCAACGAATGGCTTCTCATTTTTTCAAAGCGATGCGAACGAACGTCGTCCATGCACGGTAGCACGCTGCGATGTCGTGATTTCTGAGCCTTCTGTGCCCTCTATGCAAGTTACAAAGCTCGCGAGACAAAGCCGACGAGACAAAAGCCCTCTTTATTTCTGCCATGACTCTGCTTGGATAACAAGGGGAACAAATGGGTGTGACCCTCAACAAGGAAGCCCTTTGCATATCAGAGTTCGGCGGGGAAATTTAGTTCACCAACCACTTTTGAGGCGGTTCCATCTCTTGAAAATCATGGCCAAATGAAAGCTTGGCTTGCCCGACATCCCATGATCTTCTGCAATTCATGGCCAAGTGGCTCGTTCTGTCCACAGCGGGAACGGGGAGTTTCTCCCAAGGGGGCGTTTGAAGAGAAGCCTACAGGAAACCAGCGACGTCTTTAGGTCTCGATGTTATATGACCCAAACCAAGAGGGCCGACATTAGCCAGGCGTCGATTTGAATTCTTGCGTCCTTGGAAAGCTTTCAAGAGAACTAAACATGGCAGACATAATTGAAAGGCCGACACGGTTTGCTACACATTCAGAGTCGATTTCTCCTGGTCGTCTCCCATGCTCTGAGTGGAGTCCCGCAAACGTCACGGAGTCCTCTGCCCATTCCGCCCACTGCTCATGCAACCGCCGCCCCTTTTTTCGCAGGATGCATCACTCTTTGGCGACCACCTCATCCCAGTGCGGTCTAAACGCCTTGGTTCAATCAACGGGCTGCATTGAGCAAACAAAAAGTGCGGACTCGGAAAACAGATGCAAACAAAAATCGGCTGTCGAAATGCCTGCTGTCAAATGGGGGGTGGGGTTCTCAAAATTCAGGTAGCCCTGAAAGAAGGGCAGCAAACTGTTGACCACCCCGCCAAATTTTACAGTTGTACCAACCCCCCGGCTGCCCCCTCCCTGATCATGACCAAGCGTCATTGTACACTCGCGTCCGGTTGTTGGCAAACCACTCGTCGTCCTGCCCATGTTGAGTGGCATGGTCAGCACAACTTGTTTCCCCTGAGAAAAGTTGAAGAATCAGAGTGTGGTCCTGTGAAGCTTCGACGGTCCCCCTATGTCCCCTCCCAAGAAGCAGAGGCTGCATGTCTGGCTTGAGATTGCGCGACCTGACAACAGGCCCAGAAGACCAAGACGCTTCAGGTGCCTATGCTGCAGGTGCCCTTCAAAAACATCCAAAAGGCAAGACCCCGCGACGTGATCCGCCGAAGCCTAGACCCTGCGAATGCCACTTCTTCGACAAGCATCTACAACCACTTACGCGCACCAGTGCGTCAGGGATGTCTCGTCACGGTAGAACCTGAACAAGGCTGTGTGACCGCAGTCCAAGTTTTCACACACGCACACGCAGTGAGCAAATCCGGACTTCAGAAAAGCACCCAAAAGTACTGCCTTGTGCTGTCACAGGGAAAAGGTGTCCCAAATTGTCCGAAATCGAGTTACCGAAGACCAGTTGAACATGCCATTACGCAAACAATATTTAACTACCCAGGATTGGGTCTGGGGTTAGATGAGGTCTGTTCAAAACCCTCAGTACACAAGATGCAGGTTCTCCCTCGAATCGCCGATTTTAAATGAAACGAGGGCACCCCTGAAACGACTTGTTTTACGCGCATCTTTTTTAGGATCTCCCCAAAAAAAAAAACTGGATATCCTTGTTGCTTTTCAGTTGAAACCACCAAAAAATCGAAAAAGGCCCACCCTCAAAAAAAAGAGCCACCCACATGCCCCCCCCCCCCCACCCCCCTCCCCACTCGCCATCAGTCCCAGGACCCCCCCCCCCATCGCTCCCGCTCGCTGTGAAACTGCCGCAGCCACCGCTCGAAGGCCTCGGAGTCGGAGCCGCTTCCGCCGCCGCCGCTCGTCTTCGCGGCGGCCATGGAGCTCCTCACCAGCTCGTAGAAGGGCCGGTTCCGCGCCTCCGAGCCGAAAATTCGACAGGGAGCCTTGAGGCGCCTGGTTGGGGCCGGGAACGATGGAAATTCAACGAGCTTTGGGGGGGGAGCTTCGGGGGCGGGGGGGTGGGGGCTCTTGAGCCTGGTTGGGGGCGCCGGGGGGAAGGACCGATGGTGGGAGTCCCCCCCTTAGTGAGAGAAACGCCCAGGTGGTTTCCCGAATAGGTACTCTAAGTATGTCTGCCTTTAGGGGTTCCTTTTCGGTTCCCTGTAGCAGGGCAACAAAAAATAAGGCCAGATGGTATCCCCAACAGACCCGGAACCCCTGGAACCGAATCTCCTGAAGCCTCCTGCCCGAAAGTTTAAAGCCTATCGCCCAGACACTCCATAGCTTTCAGGGGTTGGAGAAAAGCCAGTTTCATGGGGGGCTGCGATTTACTTTCTGTTGAAAAGTGGAGCTCAAAAGGCAAACCCTGGCAAAAGGAGAGACTAAATACCTTCGCCCTCTGTGGGGCTTCATGTTGGTGGACAGGAGGGTATGCTTAAAGTGGCAGGCTACTTGTGCATGGTTAGAAACCAGCATGGCAGACCACAGCAAAAGACCCGATTGCCATGGTGGTAAGCCCTCCCAGCTGGCTATAACCCTTGCCAACCACTTCCTAAGTCCCTGCCCCTTTGAGGCTTGACGCACAATCGCCCCCTGTTCAAAAGGGAGTCCGATTCTTAAGGGACAAAACAACCGCACTCCAGTGTTCGTTGGCAGGAAGCTGCTCTTTTCGTACCCCGGAAGTCGGAAATTGTGGAGGGGCTCCCAACTTAGAAGCCAACTGCTGGAGGAACGTATGAGATTGAAGAGTGGAGGCCATGGCATCCGCATCCAGTCAGAAGAGGCTTCAAAATGAATTGAAGACACTTCTCACCGGATGCCACGGCCTTCAGGGGGTCTTGATTGCAGGACACCTCCAAGCCTCGCGCCGTCTGTCCCAAGTCAGTTTTCCTCTGCTGCCCCTCCGCCTAGGCAGCAACACCAGTATGTGGGACCTGAAAACGAAAACAAACAAACCAACCAAGCAACAAACAAAAAAAACAACAAACCACACAAAATAACAAGCAAACAAACACACAAACAGACAAACAAACGGACAAACAAACAAACGAACAAATGAACGAACAAACAGCCAAACGAACGAACGAACGAACGAACGAACAAACAAACAAACAAACAAACAAACAAACAAACAAACAAACAAACAAACAAACAAACAAACAAACAAATACACAACCAAAAAGCAAGCAAACAAGAAATAAACAAGTAAGCAAGCAAGTAAACAAAACAAACGAACAAACGAACGAACGAACGAACGAACAAACAAACAAACAAACAAACAAGCAAACAAACAAACAAACAAACAAACAACCAAGCAACCAAGCAAGCGAACAAACAATTCTTCTTTACGTCCCTTGGACCTCTTGCTGCCTCCCCCCCCCCCCGCCAACCACCCGTTTGCCCCCAAGCCCTCGCATCCCGCCTCTGCGTCGGCATCATCCGCCTCGTCCGCGCCGTTGGCCTCCTAATTCGGGTTTCAACTTATGGGAGTGTCTCTACCAAAAAGGGCTTTCAGTTTCACCCAAATGCCTGAGGCTCGACATGCGTGGAGTTCACCGAAGTTTGGGCACTTTGGTTTATGCTTTGTTTCGCCTTTTGGTCGAGTCGACAAAACCCGCTTTTTGTTGGCGGTGTTTCAGGGAACCACCAGGAAAAGCCCGCGAAATGCGAAATGGGATTCGGAGCAAAAGTTCGCTCCGAGGCCATGGATCTAAATGTCGCGGGTCCTTTCCAAAAGCACATGGGGAAAAGTTGGCTTCGTCCAACTCGGTCACTTGTGGTTGATATCCAACTCGAGTTCCCCCATGTCCAACATAGACTACTGCCAAATTTTGCGAAAATCGTAGATGGAACCTGAAGCGCGCTGTGGGGTCTATGCTATGAGACACCCTTCTCAGATTCTCGCAACGATTTGTACTAGGAGGGACTTTGGTGGACATCATGAACATGGGGATTTTTGGGCAGCAGGTGAGCGGCGTGTTTCAAGGAGCACACCGCAGAGGGCCCACGAAAGCGCCGGCCTGCAAGTTCAACACGCCGCTCAGACGTGGGGTTACAAACCACGGGGAAGCAACGAAAAGAGATCTGCGACTCTGGGCAGCAAAGCTGTTTTCCTAGGCCGCGTCGCAGGTCTGCTTGTCTCTTCGCTTCATGACGAACGGAGTGGATACCATCCGCGCTGACCGCAGGTCACGAGACTGGCTTCAAAGCTCGGACACGCACAGATTGACCCATGTTCTTAGTGGTAAACTTCTTTGGCTCGAGTCGTCTGCGTGTCATGGCCACCTCTACTTCATGCAGCTTGCCTTGCTCTTCCAGTCGTCTGAACACATGCAAACGCCTGTTACCCGTGTACGTAAACCAATCATCCAAATGCCAAACAACAGTCAGGCGAGGTATTGCACAAATGTCTATGACGCCCCGCAAGAGCTCCGTAAACGTATCTTCAACCACGCGGCCACAAGAGAACCGCGCACTGATAGAGTCATGTGTGAAACGAATCGAGCTGGGAGGTAAACGACACACAGAAAGTGTCTGCTTGGTCATGTCTCTGGGGCACAATACGTCGTGCAGATTGGACACAAGATCTGCGCTAGAGCAGCGCTTCTCGTCACAGCTGCTATCTTCGCCTGGCTGCTTCATAATGTCTCTCGTCTTGGCGTTGGCTCCCTCAAGATATCCTGAGACCGGGCAGGCGTGCTGCTTGTTGTGAGGACTGAGGTGGGCAGCTATGCCTGCAACATGTGCATTGGCCCTGACAAGCTCGGACGCATGCAAAAACGAGCAGTCGTTGTGGTAAACAGCAGCCAGAACAAACCGGCTGTCATTTCTGAGCTCCTCAGATGCGTGCTTCAGAGCTGACGGATGCACAATCAAGGCCGTTAGTATGAATTCTTTGTTGCTCTTGACAGCTTGTGGCACAGAGTCCCAGCGGACTCCCTTCACCTGTTGACAAACCCTTCTGCCAATCACTGTGCCTCTGCATCATGGTGTTGATTTCAGCCATTTGCCGCTCGAAGCCCCAATGTCTTGACCAATGCCGGGACAAAGTCAACAATTCCATGTCGGTATACGGCTTCGCGTTAGGATCTCGAACAGCAGCAAGTGCTTCTCTGTGTCTGCACACATCACCTTCCTCTTCGCCTGTTAAAACAATGAACGATTTGGCATCGCTCCAAGTGAACGGAAGCAGCTCAAACCTCTGCAATGGTCACCGTCAAGTCAATCAGTTCAAACAGTCGTGTGGCAAAGAAACAATATGTCAATAGGGCTGCTCTTGCTCTTGCTTCAAGACGTTGCTGTTATGAATGTTGCCTGCGGACTTAGCGGCTATGTTGCAGTAGCCAGCTTTTGAACTTGCAAGCGGCAAAAGGAAGGGTGCCAGCCTCTGAGCTTCCGGAACAGCCAGAAGGGGCGCGTCAATATTCGTGCATGTTCACGTTTGTATCGCATGAAACAAACTGCGTTGGCCATGCTTTGGTTTTGCTTCGACGGAATCCTGTGTCAAGACCCTGATGATTTGCTGATGTGGTTCTGCCTCAACCTACGGACTTTGACCAGAATGTTTCTTGAAAGACTGTTTAGGGGGTCATGCAGGCTGCGCACGCTGCAATCGACTCGGAAGGAAGCAACTCGACAGGACCAGAAAGAAACGAGAAACAAACATCAAGGGTGGTGCGAATGATCCTTTGCAACTGTACATGCCAATATTCCTTTTCAACTGTACATCCGCTGTTTGGCTTCCATCCGTGCAACACCCGGAAGCCTTGCAAGCACCCGGCCCTCAGGCCCTGAAACCGGCGGCTCGGAACCCAAGTTCGTCTGCCAAGCTGCTTCTTTAGACTGCGCGTAGGCCATGTTCTCATCCTGGCCAAACCCTTCCGTGATATTGGTGTGCCTGTTGAGGAATCAAACGCCAAAAAAAAAAAGAGAACGGGATGGGGGGAATTGATTGCTTTGGCTTCCCTCAGACCCAAAGGTGTACCCTCAGAAAGAGACACCCCCCGAAATTGGCCCTTGACGCAAAACACCAGCGAACAGAACATGCCACCACTTCACGGTGCCCCGTCCACCGGAAGCTCAGCCATGGCCAGCTCCAGCTCTCGCGCTGCAGCCTGGCATATGTTTCGAAGCCTTTCGGTGCTGGGGTCAAGGAAACAGATGGCTTTGGACCTTCGGCCTATTTGGAAATGCCAACCATGGACCCCCAAAACACCCAAACCATCCCGAAAAGCACTCCTGACCACAGAAACACCGAAACAGGCAGCAGGGCTGCATAGGTCGGTTTCCGCTCGTGCTTGACACTCCCCTTTTGTCAGGAAACATAATCACTCTGCCCCACACCGCATGGCATGCAGCGGAACCAGAGATCCCGGCTTCGCACAGACTTCCCATGTGCCAATCTGACACTCTTGGCCCAAGACGCGCAACGATCCGCGTGCACCGGGCGGGCTGGATGAAACCCGATTGGCGTACACCACCCATCCCAGCTGGTGTGACATGCATTTCGTCCATCGGTACCACTTCCGGGCTGTCCTCAGATCCCCCACCAAAAAAACATAAAAACTCGGCGTGGGCCAAATTCGGAACACCAGCCACTGAACCAGCCAAAAAAAAAAACTAAAAAAATGAGGAAAAACAAGACAGGGCCTTTTGGAAGCGGATGCCCGGGAACCGCCCAGACCTGCGAGTTGCACCTTTCGGCTCTCGGCCTTGGCAGCTTGCCGGGTCCACACGGACAAGGACCGCACGCGCCCGGCGAGGCCGCCTGAGGTTCCATACGCGGGCCGTGGTTGAGAACTGAGGGCTTCTCCAAAACGGAAAATCAGACCCCGTTTTTTAGGGGTTGAAGTTTTCCTTTGGCATGCGTCAAACTCAGGGCCCACGCCCAAAGATGGGTCCAATGATGTGTGGATTTCTCTTGTGGCTTCCCTTTCCATCCCGACAAGGGATCCCTCTGATATATGCGTGGGGTGAGTCCTGCAACTTGATTCTCAAAACAGGAACAATGACATCTTTGTGCGCTCATTCAGTTTGAAGCTTCGCGACCCGGGACACAGTTGCCCAGTGACCCTGGCCCTCAAGAAGCAAACAGCGCGGGATCCTTCGGCCTCTGCGCTGCCTTTGCACCGTGAGAACCACCGGCCGCGGCGCCAGCGCCGCATCCAGCTCCTGCACACGGCGTCGTATCTGTGGCTTGGAGGCTTGGAGTTGCCCGCTTTGGCGGGTGATCGAAACGGAAAGCCGGAAGGAGAACCTGTAATTTCCATGGGCAGGTCTTCCATGCTGAGTCATACATGCCGAAGAAAAAATGATGAGCACCTGGAGGTGGAGTTGCCAGGTATTTGGGCTTTTGGGCCCAGAAATCGGCAATCGGCCGATCGATTTCTGCGCTCCTCCCAAGACATGTTCTTGGCAGACCTCGGGCTCCGAGTGCCGCCGGCTTCATTCGGAGCTCGGATGCTCCGAAGACCCCAAGCGACCAACGGAGGGTCCGGACCGCCAGCGTTTCAGGTACTCAACGGCACCAATTTCCGCGGGAGACAAACGGGAAAGAGTTGCTCTGTGGCGGCTGAAATGTGTTGACCTTGAAACGTTCAGAACCGCAAGAGCACCATGGATCACTGAGCATTTGCCTGCATGTCAGTATGTATTGGTATCTTGGTCGTGGCGGTTTCGGTTGTCTCCGGGTGATACAAGATCCGGATCTTGGGAAGAACAGGGAAGCTACGGCCAGAATTTCTGAGCTGCATCCAAGCCACAGCCCGTTCACCGACACCACCTCGTCCCCCGGGTTCAATGCGCCAGCAGTCGCCACAACTTTGGCGGCGCTGCTCCTGGCAAGAGAAACTGCACACCGAATTTGCGGTTCCCAATTAGGCAGGCGAACCCAGACGGGACGGTCACTGGATTTCCCTTTTCATGCACTTGACTGGGTTCAAACAAAACGGCTGCTTTTTGGATTGGAAAGCGAAGCGGTTGGTACAAGCTGTCTGAAGTCCCTCCTTCCTTTAAACAAACAAGGCGGACTCCAACTATTTTCCTTTTGGTTCTGAAGGGCTTGTTCCTTTGGTTACCATATGTGGGGGACCCCAACCTAGGAGTTGTCCAACCAACCCCAAAAAAACGGGACATGGACCCTCGATCCGGATCGATGGGTTTTTCCTTCCGCGCCTGTCGAAGTCCACGTCCCCTTCATTGAGGGTCACCACCTCTCGCTCAGGTTCTTGCGCCTCAGAGAATGTGTGGCTTGGAAGCAAATCTCTTGCCCCACCCACCCCCACCCACCCCCACCCACCCCCACCCACCCCCACCCACCCCCACCCACCCCCACCCACCCCCACCCAGCCCCACCCCCCCCAACCCCCCACCCCACCCACCCCCAACCCAACCCCAGGATCAGGATTGGTGTCTAGACTCTAGACATCCCAACTCCCAAGTGGCTGGTGCCGCACACGCGTGAATACTCTTGGATTGCTTGTTTCAGGGCGTGCCAATGGAGGGACTTTGGACGGAAAGTCCCAGGAAGCCCGCGATACACACAGCTGTCTTTCAAACTAAACCCCTGGGCAAGCGCTGGGCAATCGCCTTTTAGAGCGATGCAACACATATCGTCTGGGGCACAAGAAAGTACGCAGCTACACATGACTGTTTTGAGGTTTCATGAACATTGCTTGTGCTGAGTCGGGCTCACACATGAAAGTTGTCTGCAAAGCGGTGCTCTACACTATGGCAGCACATGTCCAGTGCTTTTTGAGCTGATACGTCCGAAACTCTCCACCTTCACAACTCTTCCGTGGTCGCAGCAGGCAGCAGGAGCAGAGGAGTCGCGACAGCAGCCAGTCGGCTTATTTGTAGTTTTAGTTGTAGTTGCAGTTGCAGTTGTAGTTGTAGTCACAATCGTAGTCGTGGTTGTAGTTGTAGTTGTAGCAGCAGCAGCAGCAGCAGCAGAAGCAGCAGCAGCAGCAGTAGCAGCAGTAGCAGCTGTAGTGGTCGTCGTCGTCGACAAACCTGTAGTTGCAGCAGTGTGGCCAGTGGTGGTAGCAGTGGCAGTGGCAGGCAAGAAGCTGTCGTACTTCCAGCCAAAAGCTCATCCAAACAGAGTACAATGGCCGAAAGCATTCTCTTGAAAATGTGCTCGGAACCCATTCAGGCCTTCCGTTCTTAGACATGTAAAAAGGTATGACGTGCACAACCCCAACCACAGCCCTCCTTTGATGGAGGACTCTGCAGCTCGCCCCCCCAGGACGGCCGTGCGGCCGCGCCTCCTCCCGGTTCTCTTCCGGCACCGTGGCTGCGGCCACGCGCAGAAGCGCCAGCTCGGCATCTCTTTGGCGGATCCTAAGCTACAAGCAGAGCCAAAAATTCAACGGGAGGGGTTACGCAGGTTTTGATCCATGTTTTTCCACTTGCCAGGGTTCCATTTTGGTACCGGTTTTCTGAGCCCAGCCATGTCTCAAAGTCGAGACATTCAACTCCCCAAGGCTACGAAAGATGGCGGGTTGGATGGCCTGGCGGCTGAAGCAACAAATCCTCACGTTGCGGAATCAACCAGAAACTCGAGAGGGCGCAGAGATAGTATGGAAGGGTATCCCAAGAATTTCAAACCGGTCAACTTTGCGATTGCTCACGTACCGAAGCCAGGAAAGATTTGTTTGTGTTAACAAGCTGAAACGGGGCGTGTGGGATTTGGCCCGCAAAATAGCGGCGCGCGCTTTCGGCAGGAAAGCTGCGAATCACAGATGCAAACAGCGTTCATGTGGTTGAAACAACCAAGGGGTGCCTAGGACCCACACACACACACACACCTTGCACCAAAGCAGTCTTGATAGTGAAGGCGGTGCCTTGGCTTCCGTGGCTTGTCACACACGCATGCAGACTCAGAAAATCCCCCGTTCACGGCTGTAGTTTTCATCTCGGTTTCAACCTCACCTGAAAGCCGCCGCCACAGCTGCCACAGCAAGGATCGCACCAATTCCCCCAAAAGTGGACCACTTGAGCAACTTGCGTCAGCCGCGGCTTAGAGGTCCTCTTAGCCCTTGAAAGCCAAACCGAAGGAGCCCAACGGAAAAAAAAAAATACTTCAAACCCAAAGCTCCACAAACGGGCCCTGCTCTTCTGGACCAACGAAGCCCCCCCACCACCCCCAAAAAAATAGTAAAAGGAGAATTCAAAGAATTATTCTTTCTACTATTTTTTCCAACAGCAACACAACAAACAGAAAACAAAATCCAGAACAACAAGCAAACAAAATAAATAATCACAACCAGCAACAAAAATATTTAATCACAGCATACAACATTAAATAATTCAAACAAGCATACCAACAAAACAGCAACACTCTAAATCATCAAAGAACCCAAACTCAAAAACACACATCAACAAAAAACAAAGCAACATACCAACAAAAAATATCATAAGAGTATCAAACAAAACAAAAACAAACAGCCAAAGCACGAAAAAATTGAAGAAGCATACCAAGTCTAAACAACGCACTTTGAAAGAGATAAGCAAATTAGGAAAATATAATAATTCAATCTTTACAAACGATAAATATATTACAATTATAACATATAATATTTTACATGTGATAATCATAGTATGAGTTCAACTTTATTCTAATTCATTATAATTTTTTCTTTAATTCGTTTCACTATTTTATCAACTGTTTTTTCATTATAAATATTATTTCCTATTTCTTTTTTAAACCAGCCCATTACTTCAATTGCATGTATTACTGTATAACTAAGTTCATCTACATCATACTCACAACTTAAGAAATCAAAGTCATTATCGTTTAATGCTTCGTAGTTTAAACGTTTAATGCTAAAAGACATATTGTATAATCTTTTTACCAAGCTGTAGTACTTCACAATAAAATCATTAGTACTTCCTTCATCATCGCCCTTATATAATAAATTATCAAATTCTATTTCAGTCAAGAACTTATTCATTTCAATAAAAACAAATATTTCTAAATCATCATCAAGAGTTTCAGCATTTCTAGTATCAAAATCTCTGTTGTTCATATCATCAATTTTGTTTATAATTCTATTACAATTATCACATATCATACATTGACAAATATTATTACTAACACCATCTATAAAACCCTGTTGAATTGTTAACTTTAGCATCTCACAGTCTTTACATTTGTAATTCATAAACTTTTGTTTCAATATATTTTTAACATCAATATCTTCATGGACAGTATCACTAAATTCACTATACACACTTTCTATATCACTATATTCACCATATTCACTTTCTGTATCACTCATTTCTATCTTAATATATTAAGTCAATATTTCTTTAAGTCGTTTTCAAAGAATTTATTTTATAATGGCCGTAAGCAAGTGAGTTTATACTATCTATCCAATATTTTTTGTTTTCATAACTACTAAGAGCAATTTTTTTAGTTGTTATACTAAAAATTCTGTGGTTTTTACTTCTAATACTATTAAATGACTTATGTATAACCTCATTAGTTTTTAAAACCGTCTCAAACTCTTCATATTTCATTTGACGTCTTACTGTGCCTTTTGCTATGCCCTTACATTTCTTATATTTTTTATCATCACCATAAACTGAGTAAGCATAGCATTTAGGACGAAGGGCTATAAACCCTGTTATTATTTTACTTTTTAATTCATCCTTAAATTTACCTAATACTTTCTTGTTATTATCATCATAACATTTATGTTCCTTAGGATAATCTGAAAAATCTAATTCTTTTTTAATTGTATTCAAGGTCTTCATAAATGTCATTGGTTTTAGTATGAAATACAAAACTATCAGTATCAGTATATACCATTTTAATATTATCTCCATATTTAGGCTTCATAACGTCATAATAAAATTTATACATGTGTTGCTTACTCAAATCTAAAATACTCATCCCAATAAATATAGGTTTGTCTAGTTTCAACTTTGTTTTTTGCTTTTCAACTCCAACCAAATTTTCATTAATGATATGACTATGTTTGAAGTTAGGATTACTTACACACTTCATATATCTAGTTTCATCACTCACAACCTCAAAATCTAAATGTTTCCTTTTATCCTCCATTGTTTTTCCAAATATGGCATTGTTCATCAATTTGTAAACATCTTTCTCAAAATCATTTCTAGCATTCTTCCTCTTCTCAGTGTTAAACTCAATGTAAGGTTTTAAAACTTCTTTTTGTTCAAATTTAATTGCTCTATGAATTTTCTTAAGTTTTAACCCTTGCTTCAAATAAAATTGCAAGGTTCTTATATGGATTACATATTTGTCTTTATCATTTAAGTTCAATATTAATTTATTTGTTTTCTCATCCGTAGGTTTTTTATGATTTAAAAATTCATAAATTTCAATTTGTTTATCTGACAGCATGTCGGCTTTAACATTCATAACCTCAGGTGCCATTGGATAGTCATTGTGTAAATCGTGTAATTCTTTAGGATATTCTAAATCCACTTCTAGAATATATCCAATATTATTATTCTTATAATTAATAATGTCTTCTTCTTTTAATGTATCATCCCATTTTAGATTTTTATATGGCAGTTTTTGTATCATGCTTAACCCGTACAAATTATTAGCATCAAAATAGTTAATATAACTACTTTCTTTATTTTTATCATATTCTTCTCCCATGTATTTATTATTTGCTTCAACTTTTTTAGTAGAAACCATACACATCCCGCCTCTAAGTCCCGCTTCTATCATTTCATACATTTCTCGGTCATATATTAAATCAATCTCTACACCCGTCATTTTAAGCATAGCATCAAAAGCAAAGTTAGGCACTGTATAATAATAAGCAGGGTCCAATCCATAATATTTCATACATACATCTCTAAAATTTTCGAAAATGTCAGTCAATAATAATACATCAGTTTTCAAATATAAATCATGGTATTCACCCATATTCTTAATGTCGAAATGCTTCCATATAATTTTTGCCCTTTCATAGCCGTTAACACTTATACCTTCTTCACTCAACTGACTATAAAAATCATCCTTACTCGGTAATTGCTCATCATCAAATTTATCAAATGAATTCATGTAGTCATAAGGATAAACGCCTTTATCAGTTAATAAATCTAGACATTTCTCACTCTTAATCAAATCATTTTTACTACTGAACCTAAAATTATCTTTCCAGTTTTCACGCAATAACCATTTACTTTTATCTTCTTCATCTGTATTATCATACTTACTCATTGAAACTAACTTATCTAATGAAGCAGTTAAAAACCCAAAAGTGTCTTTAACACTCAAACTTTCAAAACTGATATTAATAAATTTTTCACTGTTCTGAGCGATGACACCTATTTTATTGTTGTTACTTAATTTATCAGCATTTTGAATAATTAAATGTCCATCATAATTTTTCATGTTATGAAAGAATACTGGAATTTTAAAATATCTATTACAAAAATTAAGATTGCAAACATTATGAGCACAACCTCTATACTTACCTGTAAAATGACAATGGTCTCTAACTTTTCTATATTTCTCTGCTTCCTTGGCATTCTTATAGTTCATTCTAAACTTATCTCCACAAATAAAGCAGTTTTTAGCATTTTTAAAATCTTCTTTGTCTTCGTCAGTCATGTCTATTTTTTCGTTTTCTCCCATCTTCTCCTTTACTTCTGCCCTAATCTCATTAAGTTTTTGACAAAACACATCAACAGCATCTTTACCACGATACATAAATTCATAATTTGTATTATCAACAGCATTAACCATATTAAGCATAAAACCACATGGTTTATGCTCTTGATAAGAAAAAGTGTTTTTATCTTCATCTTCATCAGGTTTTTTCAGTTCCTCTGTCAAACATTCAAAATCAGCATATACAACAAAAGGACACCTTAACTTTTTGAAGTGATGCTTAAAACTAACTTTCTCATAAGGCTTAGGCATTACTATTTGTTGACTCAACTTCCATGCATCCACTATCATAATGTTTATTTAATAATTCTTCATTTCTAAATCCATGATTACAATATTTACAAAAATAGGACTTACCATTATGATTACTTTTTTGATTATTAATAAGTCTGCTCAAACTTTTTATATACACATAATGACTGCAATCCTCCTCATCAACTCTTAAACAAATCAAAATGAAAAGAAGCATCTTTATTTTTCAATTTTCTACTAATAACAATTTGTTCATTATCATCAATTTCATAAACATTAATGGATATTGATTTATTATTTTCTTCAAATATATCTATATCATTATTATTAGCAGGAAAACTCACACCATCAAAAATCAAATCACTTTCTATCTTCTTGTAATGAAACATCTTTTCAGGGTGTGCTTTATCACAAATTTTACAATATCCACACTCAATAGAATATTTAAAACACTTATCATCTTGATTTTTAATATTGATACATGCCTTTTTCTTTTTAATCCATTCTGGAAGTTCAATATATTTGCCAGCTCTAGTCGGATTATATTTATTATACATGATATGAATATTATTAATATTGCTAATTATTAATCCTGACTGATACAAAGCCATATCTAAAATTCTTGTTTCAACATCAGGTCTCATTCTTTTCAAAGCATTCCTTAAATCCTCTTCATTTACAATAGTGTACGACCTTGTCCTAACTGTTACGTTTCTCTCCTCATCAAATAAGTTCATAACTTTCATATTTATTGTAGCATTAAGTTTCATTCCTCTATTCTCTTTCAAGTATTCATTAAGTTTGTCAAATTGATAATTAAAATAAGTCAATCCGTTCAACTCTTTTAAATGAATGTTTGAAATTGTGTAGGCGTTGGCATATGCTCTAAAGGCGCTTCTTTCTTCTGTTATTACTGCTTTTTTCTTAATAGCATGTTTTAAAACCGTTCTTGCTCCTACTCTTTCTCTGATTTGATTTGCTTTGTAGTCATTAGTTTTCTTTACTGCTTCAAGTCTCTTACTCAATCTATTGCTTATTGGTTTTTCTGGATTATATCTATACTGATTGTTTCCTATAATTATGGTTTTAAGTTTTTTACCTTTATTATTTAATTTGTATTCTCCTAAATTTTCTTTAAGAAGATACTTAACTATTTTAGTGTTTTCATCTGGCGGTAAATCTCTATTCATATTATTATCTATATAATTTAATTAGGTTTTTTCTCTTTAAGTCTTTTAAAGTCATAAAATTCTAAGAACTAAATAACTAATTATTAGTCTAAATTATTTTTTATTTTTAATTTTCAATTAGTAATAATTCATGAAGATTAAATCATAGATTTAATCTAATTTATTATTTTAATTTTCAATTAATAATAATTCATGGCGCAAATAATGTCTCTTCAAACCTTCTAATACATAGTAAGTTTGAAGTGTCATATCTTTTTCTATCCTTTCTATTTTGTATTTCCTTTCTGTCCACTTTGAGTTGGTTTCTTTCCTCGATGTATAATTACCTTTTCCTTTTTGGTATATTTTCACTGTGTCTGAAACAGATAATTTAGGATATTTCCTCATATGCTTTTGCTTCAGTGTAAGGTTTGCTTTTACATTTGCTCTGTTGTCATCATCTTGCGCTTCATTTGGTTTCATTCCAGTTGATGAGTGAATAGCGCTATTATATTTCTTTAATGTAGGTTTCAACATATCAGTCCATCTACCTTTAGTAAAGTTTATTCTGTCTCCTATTCCTTTTTTCATCGTTCTAATCAATCTCTCCACAATATTGGCATGTGTTAGCGTTGTTTTATGTATTATACCTAAATCATCTAAATATTTATTTACTTCTGCTTTAAATGCTCCATCATCATCAGAAAAGATTTCCACAGGCTCACCCATAACTTTAAATGCTTCTTTCAAACCTTTCAAAACGTTTGGACTGTCTCTTTGAAACATTGGATGCACAAAACCTAATTTACTGAAAGCATCTATTACAATCAATGCATAACGTTCTTCATCTTCTTTCTTAAATATTTTCATATCCATAATATCTATTTGAAATTCTGCTCTGGCATATGGCACTAAGAAACTGTTATAATTCTGATACGGCTTTATTTGCTTGTTAGGTTGCTTCTTCAACCACTTTGCCACTTCTTCTAATGTTACACTTGCTCCTTTCTCTTTTGGTTGATTGTATAAGCTTTGTTTAGAACCATATCCTGTTTCTAAATCATAGTAGATATTGCTCATTATCTCCTCATTACTTAGTTTACTCATATATTGAAATTGGATTATATTGATTAAATTAAAATTAAATTAATATTATCCAATTAGACTTTATTTTTAGTACTCTGGCACTTTCTACTTTTTTCATGTCTTGATTTGTTAGAACTGTTGGCCATTGATTTCCCACAAATATTACATGTATAAGGTTTATTCAGTTTTCTTAAGTATTTTTTATGATAATCCTTTTGATATTGTTTCTCTTTATTTTCTTTTGTTTCTTCGCTATCAGTAGGACTTGGCAACACATCAGCATCTGAACTTTTATAATGTCTTTCAATGTCATCAACAAAACTACTATTCATAAATAACATATTCATCAAGTCATTATAATCATCTTCATCATGTATTCCTCCTAACAATCTATCGCTTCCATCATCTGAGTGTCTGCTATAGAATGGCATTTATCTTATAGAATAAAGTCGCTATTTCTTTAAGGCATTTTTACAAATTCTGGTATTTTAATTTTTATTTTATTTTTTTATTATTTTTTATTATTTTTTTTATTATTTTTATTTATTCTTATCTTTATCCTTATCTTCATCTTCACTTTCAGCATCAGTAGGGAAAGGAATGTCAGTCAACGGTGCTATTTCATAATTAGCATTTTCTTCTGATGAGGATGAATTAACAGTATGCGTTGAAGAACTATTAACAGTGATAGGTGGAGAACTATTAACGCTAACAGGCGGGGAAGTGTTTAACTCAATTTCTTGACTAACATTTGTATTCAACCAATTCATTATAGCAGTTGCTATATCGTATGATGTTACTAATGAATTCATTGTTAAATTAACTAACAACTCTGAACCTTGAATTGTGGTTATTGTAGTGTGGTATGTTAAATGTGCTACTATTTGTCCTATACTAAAACCTGACCTCATCATAAATTCTATAATCCTCATCAAAATAAATAATTTCTTTCTATATTTATCAATGTCATCATCTTTTTTGTCATCATCATCATCATCGTCATCATCATATAAATCAGGGTCATATGTAAATGCTTCTGCTTCTGCTTCAGCCTTGGTTATCAATTTGCTTTTGAAACTCTTTGAAGAACCGCCTAATATTTTTGTCATATCATCAAAATTATAAGTTTGTGTCGCTTTATCATTTGGTAGGTCTGTTTGTGTTGCCTTGTTTTCTTTGTTAAGCGTTTGTGTTGCCTTGTCGCGAAGCTCGCGAGCCTCTGGCGAGGCGTCTGCCATCATAACTTGAGCGTTCATATATCTTTCTTTATTTTTATAATTCATTAAATCCATTTTATCAAAATCAAAATTATTCAATAACATATATTTTTTGTATTTCTTCAATATAACTGTTGTTTTCATTTTGCTTGTGATTGCTTGTTTAAGCATTTCATCATATGTAGGGCGTTTCCTTAACTCTTGCTTGTGGTTGTTAATCATTTTATATAATTATTGATAAATTATGTAAAATGAATTATTTTTCCTTTGTTGCCTTGCCTTTTCCTTTCATATCTTTCCAATCATTCATTCTTTTTCTTAACAATTCATCATTTACTTCTGTTGTCCATTTTCCGCTGTTTATAAGCTTCTCCACCAGTCCAACTAAATAAGTTCTACCTGTTTCCTTTTTACCTTTCCCCTTTTTCTTTGTGTTTGAATATTGTTGTTCCTGTTCTTCAGTAAGTCCTGCTCCTCTTAAATATAATTGAAATAATATGTCTTCTTCTTTTACTGTGCTTCCCTTCCAATGGTTTATATCAGTTGAATAGTCAATAGTTTCCTTATGTGTTCTTGTTTGTCTTGCTGGTAATGTGGATGAACTGCCAGCGGTGTCCATTTTTTGCTCTATTCTTTTTTCTGCTTCTTTTATTTCTATTAGTTCAGGACTGTTTTTATCTTCGTCATCTAATCGTTTCAATTTCAATCTTGCTCTTGCTATTTGTAAATTTGAAACTCTTTTTGGTTCAGGACTGTCTTTATCTTCATCAATAAATCGTTTCAATTGCAATCTTGCTCTTGCTTTTTGTAAATTTGAAACTCTTTTTGGTTGTAAATCTTCCAATGGCGGTAAATCATCACTTGACTTTGCGGTTGCTACTGACTGCCAGTCATCTTCATCTAATTGTTTTGCTCGTTGTGCTCGTTGGTGTAGGTCTGCTATTTGTTCACTACTAAGTCTTTTTGAAATTTGACTGATTTGTCGTTCGTGTTGTTCCTCTGCATCATCCATTGTGGCACTTAGTGTTTGTATTGAACCGTCTCTTAAATCATCCATTTCATCATCCTTCGATATATCAAAATATTTTGTTTGATTTTCTCCATCTACCATTTTTTTAAAGTGTTGCTGTCTCAAATCTACTGTATTATTATCATACACTGTTCCTAATGGACTATCACGAAAATAATAAGCGTTTCTGTCTATTACATCTCTTATATTCTTATTTTTAAATTCTTCCTTTGTAATTTCCTTTATCAGTTCATTATAAGACGGTCTTAATCTCAATTGTGATTTTAATGTTTTCATCTGTGCATTGTCTAATCTCATTAGTATATTAAATTAATTAGATTATAATTTATTAATCTAATTAATTAATTAATTATCAAAATCAAAATCTTGTCTTAATTGATTGATTATTCCTTTCTTCTTCTTAATCATTTCTGAATAGGATTTACCTGTTTCACTTGATGGGTGATGTCTCAATTTTTCACTTTCCAACCTTTGGATTTCATTAAAATACGCCTGTGCTTCTTCTTGATATCTTCTTTTATTTTGAAATACAGCATAATCTTTTTTAGCGCTATGACGTTCTAATTGTTCTTGTAATTCTTTCAAATATGTGTAATTAGGTTGGTGTGCCTTGTTGTCTCCTTCATAATAGTAATGTTGAGTTGATTTATATTTATTCTTCTTTTTTGGTTTGTTTGTTTCAAAAACTGCTTTTCTATCAATAACATCACTGATATTCGGTTTGTCTTTATTTTGTGGTTCTGTTATTCTATTTACAACGTTGTCATAAATTTCTCTACGACGCATAAGCAATTGTTTTTTATCAATAATCATTATATAATAATAATTAGATTAAATAATTTTATTTGCTAAATTAATAATTTTCTGTTTATTTTTATTATCTCGTTCCATTTTAATATTATTGTATCTATCTTTTGCAGTTTCAAATACTTTATTAGCAGTTGTTTCTAAATGTTTTTCAATCTTTCTTCTACTCTTCTTTCTATTTCTTGTTCATCAACTTTTGGAATATTATCTTTAACTTTTTCATATACATTATTCTCAAATTCTTTTGCTTGTTGTGGATGCATAATTTTTCTTCGAACAACTTTGTTAGGGTCTGGTTCTTTTTTAACTGGTATTCCATTACAGTTATGACGATATCTGAAAGTGTATTTTGTTAAATATTTTTTACATTTTGGACATTCCACTTTTTCAGTTGAGTACGTTTTAGATTTTAATTCTTGTTTTGGTGGTTCGTCTATATTATTATCTGGTGTATTGTCTTTATTATTTTCTTCATTTATAATATTATTAGTTTCTACTTCTTTACTTTCTTCATTAATAATAGGTTCTTCTTTAATGTCTTCTACTTCTTTAGGTGCTTCATTATTTTCACTGCCTACATCTACTATTTCAATATTTTTAACCATATAATTAGTATATAATAAATATTTATATTAAAATATTTTAATATAATTAGTATATAACAAATATTTATATTAAAATATTTAATATATGATTTTCTAACCTTCAAAAAATGTTAAACTCAAACTACTTGTTGTTCCATTCATATTTAAAACTCTACCCGATGCATCAGTAAATCTAAAATGAAGTCTATTCAATGAACGCATACTAACATCATTAGCATCATTTAAAATTAGTTCATTATCATATATGAGGTTGCCGAATGATGTTAAAACTGGTACTTTCTTTATTATTGATGAAGTACCAAAACTACATAACTGGTTTCCGTTACTTAATTCATTACAATGAATATAAATATTTTTAACAGGTAAAAATGATATAAATCCACTAACAAACGGGTCTGCTGTACTATTTACTTTTTCAGTAGTATTTCCTAAAATGTCATTAATACTATTAGGATAATCTCTATCATAATCAACACCAAAACTGTAATTTGTTTTTAATTCTTTATCTGTATGGATTATAAAAAAGTAAGAAATATAATTACAACTTATAGTTATATTATTTGTTTTTAATGAATAACTACAAGTAAAAAAATTACTGTTTCCATCAGTTCCATTAGTAGCAGTATTCAATTTATTTTGTAATTCGGTTGCTAATTCACTACCTACATAACTACCTTTATCAGGTGCTACAATAAAATAATATACTGCTGCTCCTATTAATATCCCTCCTAATGTTAAATATAATCTGTTATTTAAATTATCTTCAATTGGATAAAATGAATTAGCGATAGATACTTCGTGACAAATCATTTTAGTATTTGGTCCGCATTCTTGTTGCTCTCTTAAATTAATAACAAAATCTGATGTAGATTGACTGTCATTTAAATCACGATAAGCACTGTTGATATATATTTTACGAAATCTCATTATATTAATTAATTAGAAATTTTATAATTTAATTATATATGAAAAATAAATATAAATATAAATATTATTTAAAAGAAGGAACATTAAAATCATACAATCCTCTTCATCAAGGATATAGTGAGATGTATAGAAAAATAATTAATGAAATTCAACAAGAAAAATCATTATTCAAACCTAAATATAATAATAATTTATCTGACACAGAAGGATTAAACAAAGCATATACAAATGGTAAAGGTTATTATTTAGATAATAATAAACTATATGTTGCTGGAACCTTTGGTAAGTCTAATATTATATCAAATATTAATGATATTTTAAGTGATATTACAATTCCATTTGGTTTAAGTTCATTCAGTGAAAGGTATAGAGATATTAGCGATATACTTGATGAAAACCATAATATTAGTGAAGTTATTTCACATTCATTGGGTAGTAGTGCGAGTGCTAAATATTTAAAAGAACATCCTGATAGAAATATTAGATTAACTACTTACGGTGCTCCTTTTATTTCAATGTCAAACAAAAACAATGACAACTACACAAGCATACGAAATTTTGGAGATATAGTCAGTATTTTAGATAGAGGCAGTATAACATCAAATAGAGGAGGTTTTAACCCATTAACAAATCATCAACACTCATTATATGGTGATACTGGCAAGGACGTATCAAGAAGCATTGAACCTGTAAAGGAAATTTTGTAGTCTTATATATAATGCCTAATAATGATATAAAAAATACTATAAATCCTAAAAAGAAAGTCAGTTATGATGACATTAAAAAGATTGTAGAGGATGAACCTAATTATAAGGTTGAACATAATAATATTAAAAATAAATCTAAAAAACTATTAAATAAAAAATCTAAAAAAGAAGCTATAGATTATTCACACTTTAAAATAAAATAATTTAATAATAGAATAATATAATATTTTTCTATTATTAAATATATAAGTTATGGAAACACTAGATATTGAAGATGTCCTTGTTGAAAAGAATTTAAGATTTAAATTAAAAGATGGCGGTTCTTATGTCCGGTCAAAAGAAAGTAAAAACTTTTATCCTTCATCGGTTTCTACTTATACCGCTGATACAAATTCAGTAATTAGATTTAACATTACTGGACCACCTAATCAATGGTTGTCCACACCATCACTATTATTAGGATTTACTCTAAACAACACTGATAACACAGAATTTCACGAACTTCGACCAATTGATACAGCAGGTTTCTTTGATAGAGTGCGTGTGTTAATGGGCGATGTCATTGTATGTGATTTAAATTCTCTTTCTCGTGCAAGTGCTATGAAAGATGTGTTAAAATCATCAGAAGAAAAAAGAATTGATGAAGCATTAGGTTTTGGAAATACTCTACTCAATCATGATGGACGGTTTTTAGTTTGTGATGCTACTGGAACTTCTACTACTCAAGCAGTAACTAGAAATGTAACCAATGGTAATTATAAAGGAATAAAAGAAGGTAAAAGTGCTAATGTCTATTTTGATTTAAATTTAAAATGTTTCAAGACTTGTGAAAACTGGATACCTTTATCTTATTGCCCAATCACGATTGAATTATATCTAACCACTGATGTATTAAAACCAATTGTTAATAGAACAGGACTTTTTACTACTACAAATACAAGTATACAGTGGTCTGTTACAAAACCTTTATTCAAAGGAAATGTCTATACTCTTGACGATAGCTTATATGCAGAGTATGCTAAATTATTAGAAACTGGTTCTCTTCCTATTACATTTGAAACTGAAACCCTACAAGAACAAACAGCATCAACATCAACTGAAATATTCACAACTATTGTCCGTAATGTGTCTAAATTAAATAAACTGTTTATTTCTTTTTCAAATGCGACTCAAAAGGGTTATGTAGGCGGATACGGTGAATTATTGAAACCATATAACTTTATGTATCATCCACTGGCACATGTAACAAATGACCTAGGATATTATGACCCAGAGCATGATTTATCTGCTTCTTTGATAATCGGTAATCAAGTTATTCCAAGTCAAGAAATTCAAGGTGTTCGTGAAGCATACGTCCATCTTATGCATTGTGCTGATAAGCCTATGTTAGTTAGAGCAGAAGATTACAGGTCTCACGCTTTTATGTATGGTTTTAATTTACAAAAATTAGAAAGTGCAAATTATACTGGTATGAACCTTAAAAATAATTCAAATATGGTTGTTAAAATAAAAGCGTTGGAGGGTTCAACATTATATAGCGCTCCTGGTAAAATGGCCGAGAGAATTTATATGCTCTTGGTTCATGAGTGCATTCTTGAAATCCGCTCAAATTCTGTATCATTTTATGATTAAAATAAAAAATATGATATTATTAATTTTCTAATTAATAATATAATATTATGAGCAAAAACTTAATGAATATCTTTGATATTACAGCAAATAGAATTAGGCAAGTAAAAGATGGAGCAGTCAATGATATAGAAGACCTTTACGCGAGTAAATCTGACATTCAAACAGTATTAGATAGTAAAGCAGACCAAGCAGATACTTACACAAAGGAACAGATAAACGCTAATTTTTATGATATAACTGAAACATATGACAAAACAGAAATTAATGTATTATCAAATAATATTAGTTCAAATTCTTTTTTAATAGGTAATCTGACAATAACTTCAAATACAAATTTTAATAATATTTCATTAAATACAAGTTTAATAAATAATTTAAATTCTACTATGACAACTAATTTTAATAATATTTCTTCAAATACTAATTTAATTAATACATATTTTAATAATATTTCATTAAATACAAGTTTAATAAATAATTTAAATTCTGCTATGACAACTAATTTTAATAATATTAGTTCTAATACTAATTTAATTAATACAAATTTTAATAATATTTCTTCAAATACAAATTTAATAAATAATTTAAATTCTACTGTATCAACTAATTTTAATAATATTTCATCAAATTCTCATTTAATATCTCAATTACAAACAGGTTCATTTGATAGTAATTTATATTACAATAAAATAACAACTAATAATTTATTAACAGATAAATTAAATACATCAGTATTAAATAATACATTAATTCATAATATAACAACTACTTCAATTTTCAAAATAGCAAATTTTGGAAATTATAATAATTTCTTTGAAATGTATAATAATTATTTTGATAGTTATGTTTATGGAAATTTAAGTGGAGCAACTATGTTTTTAAATCAAAGAGGTTTTGGAATGTAGAAATTAATAATTCTTCAACTTTTCAAAATGATAAAATAATATTAAATCATAATACTACAATATTATCTAATTTACAAGTATCAGGTTTATTTTCGTGTTCATCTATTTTAGATATAGCAGGTTCTGATGCTAGATATGTTTTACAATCAGATGGATTAAGTGGATTAATAACAGGAAATACAAATACAATTAATTCAATAATTACTAGTAATAATTCACAGGATACATCATTAGGACAAAAGTTAGATAAAATAGATACTAACGCTCAATCAGTAGCAGGTGCTATTAATTTTAGTGATAATACAACTTTACACAGTAATTTAAATATGTTGACTACTGGTTCTATAATATGTAATAAGTTTAGTACTACATCGTCGCCTAATGTTGGATTGCAAATGACTTTTCAAATGTTTAATAGAGAGTTCAATATTAATAGAGATGGTAGAATGTGGATGAGTAGCTCTGGAGGACAATGGGAAACACAGATAGGAGATGCTAATGTTGGAAGAGTGTGGGTAAAAGATAGGTTTGGTTTAGGTGCTGTTGGTGTTAATGGTTATGTTTTAAACTGTGCCGGAAAATCGAGATTTACTGATGCAGTTGATTTTATAGGGACTGACAAGGCAGTAAATCTTAACAATGGTTCATATTTGAATTTTAATAATAATGGTTCAATACGAAGATATACTCCCAGTTCTATTGAAGGCTTATATATGTCTCATGATGATTTTGTAGCCATTAGTGTTGGTGATGTTACAAATGCTTCCAATCAATATATGATGTGTGATGGATTAGTTAATAAAACTATTTTTAGTAAACCTATTGATGTTTTAGGTAATATTTATACGAATGCTGATGTTAATTGTGATAATGTTAATATTGATACTGATGGTAAATTAACAATTGATACAAATTGTGAATTATATAGATATGTTAGTGCTTTTTCATCTTTTGATATGAGGAATAGTGATGCTAATTCTTCAATTAGGTTTATCTGTGGAGACCCTGCTGTTCAATCTAACATAGTTGGAGCAGTTAATATTTCTACTGGATGGACTTTTAACACTTCTACTGTTGATGTAATGGGTAATTTATTTGCTGATGATGTTTATGTTAAAACTAATGGAGCATTAAGAAGTAATCATATAGCGCCTAATGGTGGAACATTAGTAACTGTTGATACTAACTTAGCAGTTCAAAATGCATATTTAGCAACTAATACCATTCAATCATTTGATTTAACAACGGTTTCATTTTTGAATAATATTTCAATGACTACTGGAACTGATATTAAAATGGGAACATCGGAAATATCAACTTATCATGATGGAACTAATTTATCTACAATTGATGTAATATTCAGAACATCAAACACTGCGTTTAGAGTTTCAGATGCTTCAAGTACACCTTCAGTTTTATTATCTATTGATAAGACATTTGGAACTACAGTAAATACTGGAAGTTTTACAAATAATGCTCCATCGACTTTTAATGAAAATGTAACAGTTGCAGGAACGAAAAAAATGTTATGTAATTTAATTGAACCATCAACAGGAACTAATATAGATTTAACCGCAACAACAGTAACCATCAACGGAACTTTTGTGGATTCATCTGATTCAAGATTGAAATATGACATAGACAATATCAAATCTAATTGTATGAATGTTATTAAGAAATTTAAACCGAAGAAGTTTAAAAGACACGATAGAAATGATAACGGTAAAACTCATATAGGATATATAGCAGATGAAGTATTAAAAGCAATCCCGAAAGAATTTGAAAATGTTGTTAGTAAAGACAGAGAGTATTTAGGATTGAATTATTTAGTTTTACCCGTGTTAGTTCATAAAGCAGTATTAGAATTAAATGATAAAGTAGATAAACTTGAAAAAGAAATTAAGGAATTTAAAAAAGAAAAAAATAAATAATTTAAATATATAAATATATAAATATATAAATAAATAAATAAATAATTAATATATCTAGATATATATATGGACATTGACAGAAAAGTTAAAATAGAAGTATTATTTAAAAATGATAGTATGAGAGAAAAAATTTGTTATTGTGGTTGTAAAATTACTAAATTAAATAAAGATGAATTTACATTAGATAAATGTAATAATAAAGAATGTGATTTTAGTCATTCTAAATTTGATGAAAAAATTAAAGAATTAAAAAGACAAAGAAGAGAAGAGGAATTTGACAGACGAGTGGTGAAGTGTGATAAAATATGTGCTCCTTTTACACTGTTGTTTTGTTGGCCTATGCTAATTCCTTTGCATATTTATCATTGTATGGCATATCTTTGAATATTTATTATTGTATTATATTATAATCTAAATAATAATATATAATGGGTAATTCAAATAGTAATGTTGAAACTTCATCTATTGATAAAATTAATGATATTGATATAGAACAATTAGATTTAAGTAATATTGATAAATTACAGTTGAAAGCAATTAAGCAAGTGAGTGAACGATTAGAAAAACTAGAGGCAACTAAATGTGACAAATTAATATATAAATTACCTGCTCTCAATCTCTGTTCGTATTCATTATTTTGAATTTTAAATTAATAATATTACAAAAAATATATTAATATTATTAATTTAAAAATATTTATAAAAGTCATCATTGATGACTTTAATAGTTATTTTTTTACTTGTAATGAAATAAAATTAACCATATTATCATTATACACTAATTCAATTTCATAAAGATATTTATTAAGATAATAATAAATATCAAATAAATTATTTGATGTTATAGTACGAAAACGATCTTGATTCAAACATTTAGATGATGTAGATGTAATAATTAACCCATATTCAATTAATAAATTTAATGGTGTATATATTTTATGTAATTTATCTAACTCACTTAAATTAAAAACATATGATAATCCATTATTAATATTGATATTATCAATTTCAAAACAATCTAGGTTATTTAATTTGTAAGACTTATATACTGGTTTATATTTATTAATATAATTTTTAACAATATTACTATTTTTTATTTTTAATAATTTAACATCACCTAAACTATAAGATAATACTATATTTTTAATCTCTATTGGTAAATCATAAAATAGCATATAATATTAATATATATTTAATTATTTAATTATTTAATTATTTAATTAGTAATTTTCAAATATTGAGAAAACTTTTTCATAAACATTTTATCTGGATTCTTTTCTAAAAGGTTAATATATAAAAAACTATGCGGTTCATCAGTGGCAGTCTCATATATTTTATAAATTAGTTTCTTGCTTTCATGTAAATTATCGCTTCTAACAATTGCTGATAATTCATCTTGCAATATTTCTATCTCTTTAAAATTTCTAACTTTATAATAAAACAAATGACTTATATTTACCCTAATAATTGGTGGTACGGTTGATGATTTTTGAAGACTTACAAGTGTTGATATTCCACTATGACGACCTCTACAAAATAAAGAATTTAACAATTTGTTATTTCTTGTTATTGCTGGATTATCAGATACATCATCCAAAATTACCAAAATATTAAATAATTTCTTCGTTCCTTGTTTTTTCTGGTATTCAATTATTTTATTTTGAGTTTCTATAACTCTTTCTAAATCTTCAACATTGAACTCATCCCACCAACACGGTTCTTTATCATTATCTACTTTCAAACCTTCTTTAATGTATTTTTTAACAGGCAACCAAATACTATCTAAATTTACAGATGGAGACCAGATAAAAATTCTTTCAAATGCTCCTCTATAAATATCAAGTATCATTGATACAAGTAAAGTTGATTTTCCACTTCCAGATGGACCGACAATCATAGCTCTCATTGGCAATTTAGGGACGACCTCATGCTTACTTTGCTTAAAGTCATATTTGATTTCATCAATTGGTTTTACATCAGGCATAATAAAAATAATATTATAAATACTTATAAATAAAAAAAATATATAATATAATTATATCATAATGGCTATAGAATCTATTAATTTAAGTGAAGTGGCTAGTATTCGGAGGATATATAAATTTGGTGATGTCTTAGTTCCAGATACTGTACAAATATATTATGATACGATGTTATACTTTTTATCTGGAATTAAAAATTATAATATCGTAGTATCCAAGTCCGCAATTGAAAATGACAATAACCTAGATTTTAATTTTAGAAAGTTAGTAAATTTTATGAAAGATTATTCTAATATATATACAGATGAAATGATAAATAGTGTACAAGAAGTTATTAATAATAATATTCTAGATGTTGATATGCTAACTGCACTAAAACTTACTAAAGCTAAAGAAAATAATTTAAATAAATATTCTATTTAATATTAATGGAACATCATTATGTTATGAGTGGCGGTGAATAACATAATGGAACAGGTTTCCATTGCTTCAATCAGTAAGCATTGAAGCTAATTAGTTTGTATCTCTCTCGCGTGCAATGAAAACCCCAAGTGCTGTGCCCTCCGAATATTCTATCATGCATGAAAATAATAAGATTAAATAATTTAAATAATTATTTTATCTTATTATTATATGACTGTTATCCATTGCAATTGTTGTAAAACTTATGATGACAAATATTTATTTAAACATCTAAATTCAAAACATCATCAGAAATTTGTGGGATATAGATGGAATAAGGACGATACAATGAAAAAACTTTACAAGAAAAGAAAGTCAGAAATTAAAAATAATTTATCTTATTATTTAATATGAAAAGGAGTTATTCAGATTATATTAATATAATAGATGAAATGGAGAATATAGAACAAGTACTAATAACTGATAATAGATGTAAAAAAATATGTTATTTTATTTTAGAATTAATTAAGTTTTTGATACAATATATTAAAAATATAAATGCTAATATAAATGCCAAAAAAGAAAAACAAAAAGAATAAGACAGGTTTAAGTGTTTCTTCAACAGAAGATAGCGGAGAAATTGTTAAAGAAACATCAGTATTTGAGATTGCTTGTCCTATGTGCAAAAAGATGTTAGAACTTAAAAATGAATTAGAAATAAAAAATAATAAAACATGTAAATGTTCATGTATTCCAACAAGTTTCAAAATAAGTAAAAATGATAAGAAAATGAGTATTGATAAAACTAAAGACAGTATCAACTTAGAAACTGATGTCCATAGTATAACTTTTAAATTTGGTAGGCAAGCAACACCAACCGATAATAATGAAAACGAAACTCAGGAAACTGTTAAACAAATCATGAAAAATTAGTATTTAAAGAGTAGATTTAACATAATTGCACTTTATAAATATAAATAAATAAATATTTAAATAAATATCTAATTATTTATATAATCATAATGCCAACTATGAATGGACAAGACCATAGAATTATAACTTTTGACAATGAAGAAATTAAAGACCTATTCGATGGTGATAAAAACTTTGCTAGACAATTGAGTATAGAATATTTTTATTGGTTAGATGCTAAATTTAATAATAAATATTTTATGAAAGGTATAACTAAACCAGATAAATTTGATAAAATGCTGAAGTTTTTTGAAATTACAGGTAACGATGAAGGTTTAATAAAATTGAAAAATAAAATTGATGAAAGACTCTTAGAATATAATTTATTTGCATATATAACATTAAATTATTCAGGTAAATTGTATAATTAAATAAATAATTATCTAAATAAATATATAGTAATGTATGAAAATGAGAATTATAGTATTAATGATTTGATGAAGAAGATAACATTAATTGGTAAAAATATTAAAACCTTAAATGATATGATTAAATCCATTGATGACAAAATGAAACCAGTTGAACGCAATGAAGATAAAGAAAAAATCGAAAAGATATTTCAAGCAAAATCTATAGGAAGACCATCGGGCGACTACCCGACAAAGCAAAAGAAATACTGTGATATGTTGAATACAGGAAAAATCAAACAACCTAAAAGCACCACTTTAGAATTTTACAAAATTTCAAAAAATGATGATGGAGTATATGTATTATTTGAATAAATAATATCTAAATAATTCTAATAAATGAATTTATTAGAATTATTTAGTGGAACAAAAAGCGTTGGAACCATAGCAAAGTCGCTTGGATTTAATGTGATATCATTAGACTTGAAAAATGCTGATATCAACACTGATATTTTGGAGTGGGATTATAAACAATTTGATAGGAACCATTTTGATTTTATTTGGAGTAGTCCCCCATGCACTGAATACAGCATAGCAAAAACTCAGGTAATTAGGAATATCGAATATGCAAATCGTATTGTCTTAAAAACTATTGAGATTATCAAATATTTCAATCCTAAATATTTTGTAATCGAAAATCCACAAACTGGATTATTAAAACATCAGGAGTTTATGGATGAGTTTGAATTTAAAGATGTAGATTATTGTAAATATGGATTTAATTATAGAAAGAGGACTAGGCTATGGAATAACATTACAACTTGGAAACCTAGAGATTTATGTAAAAAGGATTGTGGCAACATCAGGAATAATAAACATATTGAAACTGCGCAGAGACTGCCACAAAAAAGCAACGCCGAGGACAACCCCATCATTCATTCACAGAGTGATTTATATAGAGTACCATCCCAATTAGTTTTGGAAATCTTATGTAGTTTGACGGATTAAGGATTTTGAGTTTAGGGTTGTAATGACACCAAGTAGGCTTTTACAAAGGCGCTTTGTGCAAAACGGCTTTGCATGACCTATATAAAATACCTAGTAGTTTAATAATTTGATTTTTGATGAGTTTGACGGATTAAGGATTTTGAGTTTGGGTTGCAATGACATCAAGTAGGCTTTTACAAAGGCGATTTGTGCAAAACGGCTTTGCGTGAGGTGCAAAATGGCTTTGCGTGAGGTGCAAAATGACTTTGCGTGAGGTGATTTATCGCATGGCCAGCAGGCTTAAAACCATACTATGATTATAACATTTATACCCTTATATGTTATAATTATAATGTAAAATGACTTAAAGGAATAAATACTTAATATAATAAGAGGAAAATGTCAATGCTAGGAGTGACAGAAAAAGAGCTGGAACAGGATAGAAAGATAATATTGAGTTTCATTAAGGATAATCCCTATCCATCGTATAAACAAGTCATTGAAATAATTAAAAACGATAAAACAATGAAAGATATATATCCAGATATGTTCGCTGAGTATGGAGAACAAAATCATCAATGGATAAAAGAGATTTACGAAAACATAATGAAAGAAGAACTCGTTAAACATAATGGTAATAGTATTAATGAAAGAGGAGGAATGACAACAATGCATTTTAATTATTATACTTTGGTATCAGTGTTGCGTTATTTAATACAACAAAGAGCACCAATGAAAGATTATGACGTTAGCTTAATCTGGTATAATATCAGAAACATTTTGAGCAGTTCTTGGAACAACATAGGAGACTGGAAACACTAAAAACAGGTTTAATCATACTATGATTATCACATGTAAAATATTATATGTTATAATTGTAATATATTTATCGTTTGTAAAGATTGAATTATTATAATTTGCTTATCTCTTTCAAAGTGCGTTGTTTAGACTTGGCATGCTTCTTCAATTTTTTCGTGCTTTGGCTGTTTGTTTTTGTTTTGTTTGATGCTCTTGTGATATTTTTTGTTGGTATGTTGCTTTGATTTTTGTTGATGTGTGTTTTTGAGTTTGGGTTCTTTGATGATTTAGAGTGTTGCTGTTTTGTTGGTATGCTTGTTTGAATTATTTAATGTTGCATGCTGTGATTAAATATTTTTGTTGCTGGTTGTGATTATTTATTTTGTTTGCTTGTTGTTCTGGATATTGTTTTCTGTTTGTTGTGTTGCTGTTGGAGAAAAAATAGTAGAAAGAATAATTCTTTGAATTCTCCTTTTACTATTTTTTGGGGGCTGGTCTCTTCTCGGCTCGACTGGGAGACCCGAGTCTCCCGGCGTGCCGGTGCCGTGGCACTCGATACAATCCACCTCCGTGGGGGTGAGCTTGCATTCCCGCAGCACCGCCTTGATGCACTTCTCCTGAACGGAAAACCGAAAGGAGCGGAAAAGGAGGAGTCCAGAGGCTGGACCTTATGGAAGACCCGACCCTGACCCGGGAATTGGTGGGAGGTCTCAAAACCAGGTTGCTTGAAGGCCCTAGATCACTCGGGAGCCTCTGGGAGGCGCCAATTCGAGCGATTGAGGGCCTAACCTGGTTTGAGACCAACCACCCGAAGCGGGGTGTCCAATCAAAGGGCCGGGTCTTCCATTGAAAGCAGGAGACCCTGTCTTTCATACAGAGCGGTTGCTTGGTCAATATTGGGTCAAATGGGTTTGGTGCTGCAAACTAGCCGCCAAATATCCGCTATGTGACACCATGCCTTCCCATCCATTTCTCGGCGGGTGAGTCTCAAAAAGGACCAAAAAGGGCCCCCGGCCTGGAACGCCGCTGGCTGACTTGGTGTTCGCAGCCATTCTCCAGTGCGTCAGAGAGTTCGTGCTCGTGAGGTTGGAAGACAAACCAATAGTTGTGAACACTTGGTCAACGTTAAACTCTATACCCAGCATATATATATATATATGCATAATTTCTATCACCAGAAGTTTAGTCAAGGGCACTTGGATGTCTCACATGGACCCAAGGTACCAATCATTGACCCAGGAAAACCGCCTGAAAATGCCACTGACGTCCTGCGCCGGGCCATTGGGCGCCGTCAAACTCGCGCTGCGCCCATCCTGGCCGGCTCAAACCATCCCTCGATTTGTGTTGGTGAATTTAGGTCATGTTGACCCCAGAGAAACCCGTCCTAGGATCCGTTACCCTTCAAAAGTGATGATCAGTCACTAAACCCACAAACACCGCTTTTTTAAACTTGGATTTATTTAAATCCGGAGGTTCCAGTTAGCAATGCATGCAAAGGATTCGATCAGCACTCCATCCGGGTTATATGGTAATTATCTTGTGTGGCTGGCTTGTCTGACTGAACTCAATGGGACTGTTCTAGGAAATCTGGCTTTGCCAACAGGGTCTCAGTCGCAAGCCCGACTGTGAACGCTTTCTACATGACAAAGGTTTCAAACCTCTTCGCCTGGTTTTGCAGCGTCTAAAGACAAAATCAGGACCAATCGAAAGCCCATGTCAACCTTCTCTGCCTGCTGTTTCGCAACTAGGGTTGGGCCCACCCCCTGTGATTCGTACATGTTTGACCACTCTGCTAAAACAGTCTTTTCTGCAAAAACATGTACGAGGGTGTGGTTAATAAAGCCACTTTTGCCCAAATCTGCCAGAAAGTGCAGTGGATGGACAAGCCCTGCACCAGTTGGTGGTTGATCCCAGTATTCAATCAGAATTCATTCGGGTACCCCCACTGGATTCCTGGCAAATGGAAAGAAGGACTAAAACCTGCGGTCCATTTCCTGGTTTTCTTTTGATGCCCACTTCCTTCCAGCCGCCGAAGAAGCCACTGAAGAAGCCGCTGGAAGCCCAAAAGCCCAGCCTGGTTGGACTGGCTGCCGGCCAGACAACAAATGGAGCCGCTCTGCGGATCGAACTGCTTCAGCTTGAAGCACAGCGCCCCGCACCTCGGGAAAAAGCGCCAAGCCAGATGTCTGGAACGACGAAACTGGCGGCTTCATTCGGGCAGGGTTAAGCTGGAAGGATGCCTCTGCAAAAAGTGAAAATTGCCTTCTTGTGGGTTTAGTGGAAAACCCCTTGACTTCCCAAAAAGTCAAAGTCTACAGATCCAACCCAATAGCAGTCAAGTTGGGTAAGGCATCAACGGATTGGGGATGAACCAATGGATCCCTGAAGGAAAGCAAGAGCATGGTCTGCAGGGGTCATTCCTCAGGGACCCTGAGAACCAGCAACTAAAGCCGAAGCCAGCTGGGTTTGGTCAATATGGATCTGGAAAATGGGTCGAATCTTTCTGTATTTGGAATATGACTTCCCCGTTCTCCGACGGTCGGTCGGCACCAGTTGGGATGAACCCCCCCCAAAAAAAGAAACGGACATCACCACCTACCAAGTGGTGGATTTTATCCATCCGCAGTAGCAAAGTGCAATTTCAAATGTCTTCGGTGTGTTCGGAATCACAGCCCAACACCCGATTTCCCAGACCAATGCACCGTGGGGTAGCGGACGATCGCTGGAAAAATAAGACTTGAGGGCGGCTGTTCCCCCTTTGACCCGAGTAGAAAGTTGGTTCGAGGGGAAACCCAAAGCAACCCTTACAAACAATGTGGCTATGAATTTCAAATAAGGAACTTGGTTGGTGGACGCAAGCCCCCACCTAAATGATGTTATCCGCCTGGTTTGGCTTTAAAGCACGCGCATTCGGAGCCGAGTGCAAGCGATCCGAGTCCAAAGGGGTGCAGAGCCATGGCCCAAGGAACTGCCGCCCCAGGGGTCTTTGAGGGGAAGTAGACCCAATCCGCTCTTTACTCTGCAGCCAAATGCAAAAGCATATCTTAGTGGGGAAAATGCGGAAAAAGAAAAGGTTGGAAAACCGGTTTGTTCCCCGCGACTTGCACAGGTTTTGTGGAAGGTTGTTGGCTCACTTGCAGTATTGAGGAATCCACCGTGTCTCTGGGGGCTCCTGTGACATGTTTGACTTCTCTGGAAAACATGGCCATATGGGTTTGTCTTAAAGTCAGGGAACGCCAAATAATGTTGGTCTTCCTTTTGGTAAAAAACAACAACAAGTAGAACAAACCAAGCAAAGCCAACCAAACAAACCAACAACAAAGGGTTGCCAGACATGTATATATATATATATACATATATATATATATATATCTATCTATATACACGTGTGTATACATATATATATATATATATACACACTACATACATACAAACATACAAAGATAGATACATATATCTTGCCCCCCCCCCCCCCCCGGGGCCGCAGCAGCTCGCCACGGGCGTAGCCGTCGGCTGTGGAGTTGAACGTGAAGCACCTGACATCTGACATCGAAACGTGCGTGAAGCACCTAACACCGCGTGGCGCGCGACCAAAAACCCAAAACCCAAAACATGTTTCAACGAATAGGTCCCCCCTCCATGAAGAACCCCCCAGTGACAGATTCTCGAAAAGAAAGGACCAGGGGAAACTACACAAAGAAGAGAGCATGGAAGAAGCTGGGGGATTCAGGGAGCCACGTTCTCGTGTGAGAATGATGTGAAACCCAGGAACCGAGCCCCGCCTGCCCTCGTGGCTGAGCATGCCCGCAGCGCAGCAGCCCACGAAGGGGCCAGGGTACAGCATGAGATTCAAGCCTCAGGTCCCCAACGACTTCCTCTCGCCCCAGGAACCCTGGCGATGCTTCAGTGCATTTCACTGGGTGATATAAGGAACCCCACAGCAGCACAAGCCGAAGACGGGTGGGGGGGGGGAACCTTTTGCATCTGCGAAACCCTTGCAGATATGCCCTACAGAGTAAGGGAAACCGAAGGAAACCGTTGACTTCTGGTTGGGACCATCCGCGAACCTTCATCTACCTCTGGTTTCATGATGTGGCTCGCTTGGCGCAGCACCCGCAGCCAAAACATTGGGCCCCTGGCCGTTCACCACACTGGCCGGCATAGGCTCATAATCCTTGAACCGCAGGTGGAGCTTGGACACGTGAGTGCACACCTCAGGCACGGCAAGTCTGAACACTCAACCCACAAAAATCCACTGCACCCGCGAAAAACATAAACTTTGCCTTTGGTTTTGTAGACGTTTTTGGGCGGCCCCTTCTTTTCTCCCAAATTGAACAATAGACTACCAGCAATTTGGTCAGTTTCACACCTTCAGCACAGTGGAACATCTGGTTTGGTCGCTGTGCGCAGAGAGGAACTCAGGCCGAAGCCAGGGACGATGAGCAGGCGGTATCGATGGTCATGCTGGCTCCCTGCCGGGAGCCGCGTTGCTGGCAAAACGAACAAAGTTTGGTCCGAAGGACCCAACTGATGCTGGAGTCAAGGCGAATTCGCCTCTGACTCAACGCGTTTTTGAAGACCAGAAAGTGCTGCAGTGCCTCAAAACCCGACCTGATGCCCAAAACTTGCAACAGGTGCAAAAAGAGTCTCACTCGCCCTTTGAACCAAGTCGAGGGATGTCACCACGATGACATGAAGGCCCGCATCTTGACACTTGAGAGTGACGATAATAGTTCTCCGCATTCTGCAAAAGCATCCGCTCCACACTTGCATACTCTTTGTTTGACCCCGCGGAGGTGGCACCTACTTTAATTGCATTAGAGCATCAATGACATATACCCAACAAATTTTCTGCACCTTGCATGATATTGATTTCTCACCCCCACGCCTCCAAACTGTCCGGAAAATGCAAACTCCCACTAAACGCGCCACTGAACAAACTGGAATCGCCAACATCACCGTACCTGCAACCCACCACCCCTCAAATTCCCCCCTGTTCAACCCAAAAGTGAGATCCTCATGAATTGAAGGGCCAACGTTCGCCCAGGGCATGTCAAAATCCGCGGCATTCTTTCTCTTTTTCAGAAGGCCTTGAGGTTCAAGGAGTAGGAGAAGCGGTTGGAGGTGATGGCGTTCGCCGCCGCCGCCGCCCCGTGGGCCCCGCCCAGGTCCAGCATGCCCGCGGCGCTCATGCCTCGCTGGATGGCTGGATGGCTGGATGGATGCGGTGGGAAAACCGAGGAACACTTTTTTTTGCCAACTCGGCTGCGAAAACCCAATCAGGGTGGGGTGGAGCGAAGAGCATGGGTGTGTCAAAATGCGGGGGGAACCCAAGTACTTCTTGATCTTACCTTTAAACCACCCGAACCATGCTTGGTTGCTTTCTGCTTCCCGGCTGCAAGTTTTCAACTGTTCGTGGTTTAATGGAAAACCCATTAGTTGGCAAAAGTTAAAGTCCTAACATCCAAGCAAAATGCACCAAAGACAACGCCTCCCCGAATTTTAAATTCAGAAGCTGCACAGGCAAGTCCTGGCAGAGAATGGTCCGATTTAAGGGGAAAAGCTCCCTGTGCAGGTTCCTTCTCTCCCACACATTCTCTGAGCATTTTGAAGCACGACGTCGACATGGGAACCACGTGGACGTCTGGGCGGCGCACACATCCAGTCATCCTTGTCGATGCCCACGAAGTGCCCAATGTGCTGCGACTCCCGGGACAGGGTCCTGGCTCAATTCGAGTTGAGACCTCAGGGCCCTCGGGAAAGAAGTCTCTTTTGGTGGGGGCGCCCCCAAAAGCAGAAAGTCCTCCCAAGAATCCAACTCAAAACGTGACGCTTCACTTGCTGCACTTGAGAAACATACGAAGAAACACTATGTTAGGAATCTCCCTTGGGATCCTTCCCTAGGTTCTCCAGTAGAGAGGTTAGAATAAGGGTACCCTGTTGTTTGTAGTCTATCTTACTAGGGGAACCCAAAACCCCAAAGAAGAAACGGCCAAAGGGCACCAAGCTGGGGGACTTCGTTCCCTTTCTGGCTTTCTTCAGGTCACCTGCCCAGTTGACGCCTCCCACCCGTTGCCAGTCCTCTTGTCGTAGCCGCCCTCCAGCAGGGCCATGTACGACACCTCCAGGACCTACATCGGCTGCGTGTATTCTTGAGTTGCTACGTCTGTCGCGGCTGGTTTACAGGGAAGCCGAAAGGAAAACACACACCATGTTCGGTCACTTTGACAGATATGGGTGTGAATTAGGAAGACAACCAGGTCTGGTAACTGTGTTGTGTTGACATGTGTATATATATATATACATATATATATATATATGTACTCATAACGGGTGTGCTTTTAGACGCCCGCAATGGTGGACATCTGAATCCGGTTGGGATTCGCGCCTTCCAACCACTTAGGTGGTTCCAACTCTTAACATTCATGGCCATGTGTTCAAGTCTACCCATTTTTCAGATGATACCCTATTGTCAGCTTCCCCCTACTGGTGGTTTGGAACACGGTGGATTGAAGGTTGAGCAGCTTCCCATTTACCGGCAAGTACCAGCTTGCAAACCAATCAAGCGCTACCTGTGGATGGACGAAATCCATTTCGCACCACCCAAGAAACCCGGGTTTCTGATTCTTGCCCCCTCAAAAAAACAACAACACCAATACAAAGCATACCAGCAAACCCTATGGTTTCAAATACATATGTGTATTTGGGGTGATTTCGGTTGTGTGAGGTTGTTATGATTCACCCAGAATGAAGTAAACTGTTCGTGTCTCTCTTCTTTTTTCCGGGGTGTGAAGTCGACTATTTGATTTTTCTTCTTCTTTTCTCTTGGGGGGGGGGCTTTTTATTCTTGTTGGGGGCTTTTCTTTTAGACCTCGTGGTTTCGACCGATTCATTCGGCGCCAGCGGAGGAATCCTTTCGCCCGCCTGGCGCTGGCAGGGGTCCATGCCCTTGGCCTCCATGGGCGACACCTGGCGACCCCGGGGAACAACGATCGTTTTTTTCTTTTTTTCCCCATGCCATCTTTACCCCAAAAGATACATCCAAGAGCCTGATTCACAATGGGATCCTCCAAATCAGCTGGTACCAGAAAATATGTCTAGCGATAGATTCCCTTAAAACACCAATGGGGGGGAAACCACAGCAACAATGAGGAAATCAGCAAGATGAGTCTTGGAAACAGGGTACCTGGAGTCTCCCTCTGATCCTTTAAAAATACTGTAGATGGTTGCGAAATCTATGTCGCACCACTTTGAAATCATGGTTGAACCCATTGTTTGTTGGTATTTACAGGGGAATCCTCACTCCAGGGACTCTGAGGTGGTGCGAAATGGATTTCGTCCATCCACAGTAGGTCCATGACCTTTAGGTAATGACCCCATGTTTAAAGTGTCATGGAGACTCTAGATACCCCCTTTCCAAGAATCATCCTGGTGCGATAGGTAGGGAATGTGGGAATGAACCCAGGGGTCCCCTTAAAGGAAACCACCAGTTGGATGGTTCTTTTTTGGGGTCGTTCCATTTCTCAGGGCCCCGATCGCATCTCTCGCAAGTCAAAGACAGGGGACACGGTTCACAAGGAAGGTCCTCGCTCTTGGACAGCTTTCGATCGAGTCCAGAAACTGGAGGTCTGAACTTCATGGGACGGCTCTCGGATGTCTCTCGGGCCGGCTGGCATCTCAGGCTTGCTTTTTGACCTTGGCATCTGAAGGTTCATAGCTGGGCGTTGGAATAGGTGGCCTTGGAATCCAAGGTCCATACCTTGAGCAAGCGAGCAAATGACACCGAAAGTACCTTTGGGTAGACAAGCCGTGACCAACGTGAGGGCGAAAATACAGAGCGCTTCTGCCTCAAGCATGCTGACTAAGGGTGTCCTGGGACCGGACCCTCCCATGGCTTCCTTAAACAATGAACCATGTTGCTCGTCTTTCTATCCCCTGAGGTTTCTAAAAAAACCAGAGGAAACGACAAGTGCACCCCTTTCAGAACATGTTCCAAAGGCAGCACTCCGTTCGATCTTCAAGGGACATCCCCATAGGTGACCTTTTGGATAGAAGCCGATGTGTTTCCCTGCCAAATGGATGGCACGAAACCCTAAACCAGTGGTTAACCCATCTATTTCACACCGAGCTAACCTGGGACATCCCCTCCAAAAAGGCGCAAGGGCCGCAATCCAGAGGTCGGGCCGTGCGAAACGCACTTCGCGGGAAGTCCAGGCCTCGAAGAACTTGCAGTCGAAGAGGTCCACGCCCTCGATGCCGAAGCACCCGTGCCTGGCGATTTTGGGAGTCATATGGCGACTCCATAAAAGACAATCCAAAGGCACGAGTTGCTAGGCGTATCGCAGAACTCAAATCGGGCTTCGTGCATCTGGTGCACGTTGTGGATGTGTTCACATACCCAAATTCAGAGTTGGACCAGCCACGAACCCAAATTCAGAGTCCATCCACAGCTGCAGAGGTGCCCACTGTCAAGCCGGACTCATCAACCTTGCGGGGAAATACATGTATACACGTTGATATTAATCAAACCACCAAAACGCAAATGGTCGGAACCTCCTCCTGCATCTTCTCGGCTCCTCCCGTTTTTTGGGTGCTTTAAATTTTAGATGACACCTCCTTGCTAATTCAGCTTCTTCTGGCTGGGGTCCTGTTGTTTGTTTTGACATAATGTCTACACTGGATGAATCAACCAGGTGGATGATGAGAACAACACATGAATCCGGATTCCATCTAAAATAAGATGCTAACCTCACTTGCTGAGTTGACCTTCGCTGACAAGCCTTGGAAGCAGGTGCTTTCTGCATGCAACCAAATGTAACCCCAAGTTCCCGAGTTTCAGCCACCAAACTTGGCTGATGGGCCACTTGTCATCAGTCAGTATCGAGTCCACCTCTTTCCGCATCGAGCGCGGCCTCAAAAAGGCCCATTTGTGGACCCGAACCTTCCAATCGAGGTCCCTGTCCCCCTTCACTGGAGGGTCCCGTGATGCTTACTCCTCCAGTAGGAACCTCATGGTTGTCCAGAGTCCCATTCAGTGGACGAAGACATCCCAAGTCTAACATTAACCCCCCGACAACATTCTTCGGGTTGTGAAAAACTCCTTGCCCCTGACCCCTCTCCCCCCACCCAGCCACCCACTTCGCAAAACCCCAACCCCAACCATCCACGCCTGGTGTAGGCGCCGCCTGCCTGGGACTCGGGGTCGAAGTAGGGCCCGTGGTCCCAGCGCGACACCGGGATCTCCGTGAGCCCGTCCGTGGAGGCTTTCGCCCCCTAGCGACGGATCAGCTGATCCGTCGGTTTCTTCCTTTGCTGACCCGTTGGAAGACATGATGTTTGACCATCTGCTTTTGTTGGCGCCCATGAACTAAAAGTCTAGAAGGCAACATGGAGGGCGAAAAGTAGGTGGGTTGGTAAAAACCGGGCCCCGATTCGTGTCCCGGTCCGCTTCTTGGATGACCACGGTACCGCGGTAGGTAAGCTCATAGCCCTGCTTACTCGATCACGTGGCCCTTTGCTGGGCCTTGGTGAACGAAGGATAGTAAACCACTACTATAGCCCAGAAAAATGCCAAACCCCCATTGCAAGAAGCGTTGTCCTGCCATGTCCTGCCCCTCCGTCGCGAACCTCAGTTGCCCAAAGGACCCAGAAACAAAAGGTTAACCTTTTGGGACCTTTACTAACCAAACTAGGAAAACCAAAAGGTTAAAAGGTCGGGTTTGGGCAACTGAGCCAACTATGCTGTTGCCATCCCAACGTTCGACTCCGACCCCCGCGAAACTGGCCGCCGGCCTGGTAGAACTGGGCGCGGCCGTCGGACATCATGCCGTAGCGGCAGTACATGGCTTCGATGGTCACCTTCAAAGGACGTTCAAGCAACCGAAGGAAAACGAAGGGAACACCAAAGGAGAACCAAAGGATACCAAAACAATATTCAACCCTTCCCTTGAAACCGACCGGAAAAGCACACATTTGCCCCCCACAATTGTTCAAACCAAGGGGGAGACTCACCTCCGGAGTGGGTTGGCCAGCACCCTAGGAAGTGAGACAGAACTGGGCTGCCCGATTTCGGATCCCCCGCTGAAAGTGACTCACTTTTAGTGGGTTAAATGAAAACTACAAAAAAATACGACTAACTGTTAGTGGGTTAAATGAAAACTACCACTAAACACTAAAAGGATTTAACAAGCTAAGGAACCGGATGGCTGGAAGCCGAGATAAGTCAAGTCACTTCGGTGCACTCCCCAAACCGGTTGATTCGGAGCCCCACGCCTGCTCCCCCGGGGGCGGCGGAGGACCAGTGGAGGAGCCAGTGAGGTTCTCCAGGTTCCCCTGGATCTCGTCCTGACGCTTGCCGCCTTTGTGTCTCAGTTGTTCAGTGACCCTGGAAAAAAGGGAACCCTTTTTACGGGAAAGACCTCTTTTAGTGGGGCAGCCACCAACCCAAAAAAGGAACAAGGGTGTCACTGAACAACTGAGGTGCGGATTGGTACCCTTTTTGTTTTTAAGGGAACCCAATGGAGTGCGCTTGAAAATTCAAACACCCCCCCCCCAAAAATAAATAAATAAAATACATAAATTAAAAATAAAAATAAACAAAACAAGTACCTTGAGAAAACCCAAAAAAAACACGATACACCGCCAAAAACGCCGCCCTTCAAAAGGCGTCCAACAAAAAGGGACACACACACAATAGAAAGTGTTTTTACAGATGAAGGTCCTTTAGCACATGTTATGGACTTTGTGCCTGTTGTAAATATACCTATATGGCTGTGGGTCAAAACCAATGGTACCATTTTGGGGTAGGTGAATTCCCCACCCATTTTGGAGCCTTTTAGTGGGGATTGAATCGGATGTTCACTGGGGGTACGATTTGGACTTTGACCCATGCCCATATTTCCACCTAAAATGTAATCCTTATGCCACCTCCCAGCGCCCATGGGCGCTTCTCTCTCGCAGCTGCTTCGAAACTGGTTCGCCTCCAGGCAGTAGATGGCCGGCTCGGTGAGCATGAAGCTCTGCAGGGCCAAGGCCTGGCCCTTGGGGGAGTAGCCGTACTCCCAGCGGCTGTTCAGCATCACCAGCCTCAGCGTGGAGCTTGGATGAAGTAGACTGGTCGTGTCGTTTTTTCTACTTTTGGGGGTGTGGAGGTTGGGGGTGTGGATGAAGTAGAGTTCTTCTCTTTGTTTTTGAATTATCATATTTCCCCAACCTGAAACTTGCGGTGGTTGGTGGAATATGTCCCACATAAACCACCATTTGGGGTGAATTCGGTCGTGTGAGGTCGTTATAATTCACCCAGAAGGATGAAGTAAACTGTTCGTGTCTCTCTTCTTTTTTGGGGGGTGTAGACTATGTTATTTATATCCGCCGACAACAGACGGCGTGTTGGACATAAGAAATGCTCCTTACCTCTTTACCTGTTACCCTTCCCCTAACCCCTCCCCAGGGGCAGCATTTCAGACTATTGCGGGGGGGGGGGTCCACGTACCACGCGGTGATTCGAAGACGCTTCACTAAATCTGTTCATTGTGCGCGCAACTCAGTTTGTCAAAAACATTGGGGTGTTCGATTCCCCCCGGGTGCGCTTTCGCATCCTTAGCAGTTCCAGTGGCACATCGCCAGCATCACCTGCATCATCCGCATCAGCGCCTGCCAAGGATGCGGATGATGCAAGTGATGCTGGGGATGTTGCCCATGCTGGTGAAGGAAATGAAGGGGGGAAAGGAAAAAGTATCTCAACAGCGAAAGGGGGGGAAGATCTCAGGGAGGAAAGGGAGAAGATCTGAGGAAAAAATGCCTTAAGGGGGAAAGGGGGGAAAAGATCTTTGGGAGGAAAATGGAAATCTTTCTTGGGGGGAACAGGCCCTAAGGGGCAATGGGGGGACAGGATCTCAAACGGGAAAGATCTCAGGGAGGAAAGGGAGAAGATCTGGGGAAAAAATGCCTTAAGGGTGTTGAGATCCTTTCCCCCCTTCCCTTTAAGGCCTCTCCAGATCTTCTCCCTTTTCCTTCCTAAGATTGTTTCCCGCCTTTCCCTGTTGAGATCCTTCCCACCCTTTCCCCCCTCAGGCCTTTCCCCCCCCCTGAGAGCTTCTCCCTTTTCCTTTCCTTCCTTAGATCTTTCCCCCCTTTCCCTGTTGGCCTTTTTCTCTCAGATCTTCTCCCTTTCCTCCCTAAGATCTTTTCCACCCCTTTCCCTGTTGAGATCATTTCTCCCCTTTCCCCTCTACGGCCATTGCCCCCAGATCTTCTCCCTTTCCTCCCTAAGATCTTTCCCCCCCTTTCCCTGCTCAGATCCTTTCCCCCCTTTCCCCCCTAAGGCCTTTCCCCCCCTGAGATCTTCTCCCTTTTCCTCCCTAAGATCTTTTGCCACCTTTCCCTGTTGAGATCCATTCCCCCTTTCCCCCCTAAGGCCCTTTCTCCCTCTGAGTTTTTCCCTTTTCCTCCCTACGATGTTTTCCCCCCTCTCCCTGTTGAGATCCTTTCCCTCCTTTCCCCCCTAAGGCCTTTTTTCCCCCGCGATCTTCCCCCTTTTCCTTCCTAAGATCTTTTCCCCCCTTTCCTTGTTGAGATCCCTTCCCGCCCTTTCCCCTCTAAGGCGTTTTCCCCCCCAAGATCTTCTCCCTTTTCCTCCCTAACATCCTTTGCCCCCTTTCCCTGTTGAGGTCCTTTCCCCTCTTTCCCCCCTAAGGCCTTTCCCCCCCTGAGATCTTCCCCCTTGTCCTCCCCAAGATCTTTTCCCTTGGTTGAGATCCTTTCCCCCTTTCCCCCCAAGATCTTCTCCCTTTTCCTCCCTAGGATCCTCTCCCACCTTTCCCTGTTGAGCTCCTTTCCCCCTTTTCCCCCTAAGGCCTTTTCAGATCTTCTCCCTTTTCCTCCCGAAGATCCTTTGCCCCCTTTCCCTGTTGAGATCCTTTCCCCCTTTCCCCCCTAAGGCCTTTTCCCTGCCTGGGATCTTCTCCCTTTCCTCACTGAGATCTTTCCCCCCCTTTCCCTGTTGAGATCCTTTCCCCCCTTTCCCCCCTGCGGCCTTTCCCCCCGCTGAGATCTTCCCCCTATTCCTCCTTAAGATCCTTTGCCTCCTTTCCCCGTTGAGATCCTTTCCCTTCTTCCCTTTAAGGCCTTTCCAGATATTTTCCCTTTTCCTTCCTAAGATTGTTTCCCCCCTTTCCCTGTTGAGATCCTTCCCACCCTTTCCCGCTTAAGGCCTTTCCCCCCTGAGAGCTTCTCCCTTTTCCTTCCTTAGATCGTTCCCCCCTTTCCCTGTTGGCCTTTTTTCCCCCAGATCTTCTCCCTTTCCTCCCTAAGATCTTTTCCACCCCTTCCCTGTTGAGATCATTTCTCCCCTTCCCCTCTAAGGCCTTTGTCCCCAGATCTTCTCCCTTTCCTCCCTAAGATCTTCCCCCCCCCCCCTTTCCCTGCTGAGATCCTTTTCCCCTTTCCCCCCTAAGGCCTTTCCCCCCCCTGAGAGCTTCTCCCTTTTCCTTCCGAAGATCTTTTCCCACCTTTCCCTGTTGGGCTTTCCCCCCTAAGTCCTTTTCTCCCAAATCTTCTCCCTTTCCTCCCTAAGATCTTCCCCCCCCTTTCCTCCCTAAGATCTTTCCCACCCTTTCCCTGTTGAGATCCTTTCCCCCCTTTCCCTCCCAAGGCCTTTCCCCCCCCTGAGAGCTTCTCCCTTTTCCTTCCTAAGATCTTTTCCCCCCTTTCCCTGTTGGGCTTTCCCCCCTAAGTCCTTTTCTCCCAGATCTTCTCCCTTTCCTCCCTAAGATCTTCCCCCCCCCCCTTTCCTTCCTAAGATTGTTTCCCCCCTTTCCCTGTTGAGATCCTTCCCACCCTTTCCCCCCTGGCCTTTCCCCCCCTGAAAGCTTCTCCTTCCGTAGGTCTTTCCCCCCTGTTGCCAGATCTTCTCCCTTTCCTCCCTGAGATCTTTTCCACCCCTTTCCGTGTTGAGATCGTTTCTCCCCTTTCCCCCCTAAGGCCTTTGCCCCCAGATCTTCTCCCTTTCCTCCCTAAGATCTTTCCCCCCCTTTCCCTGCTCAGATGATTTCCCCCCTTTCCCCCCTAAGGCCCTTCCCCCCCTGAGATCTTCTCCCTTTTCCTCCCTAAGATCTTTTGCCATGTTTCCCTGTTGAGATCCATTCCTCCTTTCCACCCTATTTCTCCCTCTGAGTTTTCCCTTTTCCTCCCTACGATGCTTTCCCCCCTCTCCCGGTTGAGATCCTTTCCCTCCTTTCCCCCCTAAGGCCTTTTTTCCCCCCGCGATCTTCCCCCTTTTCCTTCCTAGGATCTTTTCCCACCTTTCCTTGTTGAGATCCTTTCCCGCCCTTTCCCCCCTAAGGCGTTTTCCCCCCCAAGGTCTTCTCCCTTTTCCTCCCTAAGATCCCAAAGCCTTTGCTTGCTTTCCCTGTTGAGATCCTTTCCTCCCTTTCCCCCCTAAGGCCTTTCCCTCCCTGAGATCTTCTCCCTTGTCCTCCCCAAGATCTTTTCCCTTGGTTGAGATCCTTTCCCCCTTTCCCCCCGAGATCTTCTCCCTTTTCCTCCCTAGGATCTTCTCCCACCTTTCCCTGTTGAGCTCCTTTCCCCCTTTTCCCCCTAAGGCCTTTTCAGATCTTCTCCCTTTTCCTCCCTAAGATCCTTTGCCCCCTTTCCCTGTTGAGATCCTTTCCCCCTTTCCCCCCTAAGGCCTTTTCCCTGCCTGGGATCTTCTCCCTTTCCTCACTGAGATCTTTCCCCCCCTTTCCCTGTTGAGATCCTTTCCCCCCTTTCCCCCCTACGGCCTTTCCCCCCGCTGAGATCTTCTTCCTATTCCTCCTTAAGATCCTTTGCCCCCTTTCCCTGTTGAGATCCTTTCCCCCCTTCCCTGTAAGGCCTTTCCAGATCTTCTCCCTTTTCCTTCCTAAGATTGTTTCCCCCCTTTTTTGTTGAGATCCTTCCCACCCTTTCCCCCCTCAGGCCTTTCCCCCCCCTGAGAGCTTCTCCCTTTTCCTTCCTTAGATCTTTCCCCCCTTTCCCTGTTGGCCTTTTTTCCCCCAGATCTTCTCCCTTTCCTCCCTAAGATCTTTTCCACCCCTTCCCTGTTGAGATCATTTCTCCCCTTTCCCCCCTAAGGCCTTTGTCCCCAGATCTTCTCCCTTTCCTCCCTAAGATCTTCCCCCCCCCCCTTTCCCTGCTGAGATCCTTTTCCCCCTTCCCCCCTAAGGCCTTTCCCCCCCCCCCCCTGGGAGCTTCCCTTTTCCTTCCTAAATCTTTTCCCCCCTTTCCCTGTTGGGCTTTCCCCCCTAAGTCCTTTTCTCCCAGATCTTCTCCCTTTCCTCCCTAAGATCTTCCCCCCCCCCCCTTTCCTCCCTAAGATCTTTCCCACCCTTTCCCTGTTGAGATCCTTTCCCCCCTTTCCCTCCCAAGGCCTTTCCCCCCCTGAAGATCTTTTCCCCCCTTTCCATGTTGCCCTGTTTTTCTTCTCCCTTTCCTCCCTAAGATCTTTTCCACCCCTTTCCCTGTTGAGATCATTTCTCCCCTTTCCCCCCTAAGGCCTTTTTGCCCCAGATCTTCTGCCTTTCCTCCCTAAGATCTTCCCCCCCCCCCCTCCCTGTTGAGATCATTTATTTCCCCCCTTTTCCTTCTAAGGCCTTTTCCCACCCTCAGTTCTTCTCCCTTTTCCTCCCAAAGATCTTCCCCCCCTTTCCTCCCTAAGTCCTTTTCCCTGAGTTTGTCTCCCTTTGCCTCCCTAAGATCTTTTCCCCCCTTTCCCGCTTAAGATCCTTTCCCCCGTTTCCCCCCTAAGGCCTTTTCCCCCCAAGATCTCCACCCTTCTCTTCCCAAAGTCTTTTTCCCCCTTTCCCGTTTGAGATCCTGTCCCCCCATTGCCCCTTAGGGCCTGTTCCCCCCGAGAAAGATTTCCATTTTCCTCCCAAAGATCTCTTCCCCCCTTTCCCTTAAGGAGGAATAGGGAGAAGATCTCAGCGGGGGGAAAGGCCGTAGGGGGGAAAGGGGGGAAAGGATCTCAACAGGGAAAGGGGGGGAAAGATCTCAGGGAGGAAAGGAAAAAGATCCCAGGGAGGAAAAGGCCGTAGGCGGGGAAGTGGGGGAAAGGGAGGAAAAGGGAGAAGATCTCAGGGGGGAAAAGGCCTTAGGGGGGAAATGGGGGAAAGGATCTCAACAGGGAGAGGGGGGAAAACATCTTAGGGAGGAAAAGGGAAACATCAGAGGGAGAAAAGGCCTTAGGGCGGAAAGGGGGAATGGATCTCAACAAAGAAAGGGGGGGCAAAAATCTCAGAGGGGAAGGGGGCAAGGGGACAATTCCAAAGGGACGCAAATAAGAAAGCAGGCCTGTAATGTCGGCGGCCTGAGCCGGAGGCACTAATTTTTTTTCTCTTGGGGTGGGCTTTTATTTTTTTGGGGGTGTGGAGGTTGGGGGTGTGGAGCTTGGATGAAGCAGAGTTGGATTTTCGTTGTTGTTTGTTGTTTGTTTCTTGTTCTTGTGGGGGGAGGGGGGGGGAAGTATAGGTGTTGTGTAGACCCCTAAATATAGTGGCTTTTTGTCCCTAAGTATTGCACCTGTTTGCAGACCCCTCCAACATGGCGCAACGGTGTTCGCTTGGTTTCCCTTAAAACCCACCGGAAGAAAAAAGAACCGACTCGTATCCAAACCTTGAGGTTGGCTGAAACCAAAACGCCACTCTCACACTTACTCATCAAATGGATATTGAGGTCTTGCAGCAACGGTTCGGGGTAATGAGGGCATGTATCTTTAAAAAACTGTGCGGGAAAAGGGGATACCACCCATTTTGCAGGTTGTAATATGCCTGTGGGTCAAAACCCTGTACCCCTGGTGAACATCAAAATAGGTGGTACATGGGTGTTCATCCGCCCCCAAATGGAGGCATAGGTTATGACCCATGGCCATATGTCAATCTTGTGCACCACCCGCAGTGGATTACTTTACGGCAAATGCACCACTGGAGGTCTGGCCAGCTTCCGACAAGAGACCAAGTGGGTGTACCTAGAGTCTCCATGACCCTTCAAAAAAAGGGGTCGTTGCCCTGAATGATCAGTAGGGGTCATGGACCTATTCTTAAAGGGTCATGGAGACTCTAGCTAGAATCAAGATGGAATCCACAAACAAAAAACATAAACGTTTCAAGGCAAGGAGGCGATGGGTGTGGCACGTCAGGACAAGTTGGTGTGGGCAAATCAGCGACCGGAAAGGGGAGTGTTTGCAACATGGTTTGCTATCCACTTGCTACCGCCTCCGAGAACCTTTCGGGGGGGACATCAGGTTGCAAGCCTCGCTTCATGGCCCACAGTTTCCCCAGCTTCACGACAAGAAGATGGCAAAAAGGGGGCAAAGGCGGGCAATGTCGACCGCGATAAGAACAACTTGTTGGCCTAGGGGTTGATTTGTCCTGCCAATCAAATCAAGTCCAAGGGGACCTTTTGTTCTGCTCAGCCCAAATTCCCATGTGGGTGTGTCTTTTTTTCAGGCTGCTCCCTTTTGCGCATGTGTTGAAGGGAACTCATCCATGTTGGGGCAGCAAAAAATGCACCAGCCGAAGATTCAGTTTTGCGATATGAGCCCAAAAGGACGCAACAACATTGACACCCACTGGTAAACAACCTTTCAGACGGGCCAACTACTTTGTTCACCATCCATGTATGCGTCCCTTGTCAAAGTTCATAGCCACTGCGGAGTTGACAACATCCTGTACCAGTTCGTAGGTGGTTCATTCCATAATTTATGGTGTGTGTTTTTTTTGATTTTGACCATGGCTGTTTCTCAAAAACAAGGTTTTCTCGCTTCTTTCAGGTTACGTGCTCCCTCCTATTCATAGAAGGGTGGGGGCGGTCCCCGTTAAGTGAGGAATCCCAAAACGGGATTAGCACAAGGAGATTGAGGCCTCAAGGCTCGCCATGCGGCATGGTGTTGGGCTCCGCCTCCAGCTCGATCTCCTCATCGTTCTCCTGCCAGGGTGCCGTTTTTGGGGGTCAGCTCCTCACTTCTGTCTTGCCAAAACGACTCTAAACTGGCTGTTTGCCAAAACGGCCTTCCAAAAAAACGAGGTGCCAAGTCCATGGGGAAGTGAGGGCGTCAACTCAATGAACAACCTTTTTGGCCAACAATGGACAACCCCTCCAGCCTGTAACGCCATGCCAACAAGAGTCGCCTGGGATGCACCCCCGAAACTTCAGATTTGAAGAGCCCCTCCAGAGGGGTTGACCTTTGTCGGAAGTGGGTAACAATTTGGGGTCCCTGCTTGTTTGGGAAGCTGAGGCCAACGGAAACGCCAAGTGCTTTGTGACCCCAGAGTTGACCTGCACTTTCCCACCCAGTCCCACCCGCCATCCTCAATTTGTTCCCCCGAGTCTTCCCCGCTGAACCCTGAGTTTCCCAGTTCACTCCCACAAAACTCCCCCAACTGCCAATCTTCTTTCTCCTCCCCTGCCACCAATGTGGAACCTGCCTGACGGGTCCTGGTTTGGACTATTCTTCCTTAAATGGGACCTCAGAGGGTAACATAGTTGGTGTCCTTTCCCTCAAAGCCCGCCAAGAGAAATCAGAGGGTATGTAAACTAGTCGGTTTCCTTTCCCCTAAATCCCCCGCAACTCCTTTTATTTGGCTTTTCCCCCTTCATAGTTGGTTTCCCTTCCAAGAGAAACGCCTTTTCCTCGCCTTTTTCCCCTGGGCTCCGTGGCCATGCCCCCACCCCCAGCCGGCCGCCCCCAGCCGCCCGCGGCTCGCTCGCTCGTGGGTCCTTCAGCGGCAGCAGCTTGAGACTCCCAGAGCTGGGCCCGACGAATTGGAGCACCGTGAGCCGGCGCCGGTACCTCGAAGCCAACTCGAGGTATCGTCGCTGCCCATTCAAAGAGGAAAAACCAACACCCAACTCACCAACTCCAACATCAAGGTCCTCCAGATTTGAGAGGTTAGAAAAAGGGTACCCGACTTTCTTTTTTCTTTTGTTTTGTCTACTTTAGTAGGAGAAACCCTCCCCAAAAAAGAAACGGGAAAGGGCACAACGAAACCGCTATTTCAGGCTCCGTACATCATCCAAGGAGCTTCTGCACTATGGGAACTTGATGTTTCTTCATTTCGGCTTTAGAAGCAGACACAAAGGCGTTGAGTCATCCACCATCGCTGGAGTCCATCTCTGAAAACAAATCAGGTGGCTCCGCAAAGCTCGGCAGAGCTCGGTCAAACATACCATTCACATGGGAAGCCCAAAGCCACGGAGCGGCAAAACATCCAGGGCCCAAGTGACCTTTGTCTTTCTGGCCCAGTGGACAGCCATTGAAGGGCTAGGAACTTTACGAACTTCAGGAAGTTGTTGGTTGTTTTTTGTTGTTTGTTTCGGATGAACCATGCCTGCGGTTTGCCGGGAAATTAAACACTCAAACCCATCGTTGCCATTGCAATCCCTTTGAGATTCATTTTAGCTGTTAAACGCATGATGTGCACTTTCCATGCCCTTCCAGTTTCCAGCGACAGTTGTTAAGAATAAGCATCCACAACAGGTGTTGAATTAAAACACCTGATGCGATCGCGCCATTCTTGCGAGCTGCATCAGGTGCATAAAGCCTTCCGCATCCCCGTCATCGATGTCGGCCGGGGGGAAGCGGTCCTCCTGCGAGCGATGCCAAACCAAGGCCCTCCGGATCAGGGGTGGAGCCACGTATCGGACTGGGATATCGATGGGCAAATTGCAATAATACTGTGGATGGACGAAATCCTGCACCCCTTTGAAACCATACCCATTGTTTGTTGGTATTTACAGGGGAGTCATCATTCCAGGGATTCTGAGGTGGTGCAGGATTGCATCCATCCACAGTAGTTCACGCAAGCACGAAGGGACCCGAGAGGGGCTTCCCTCGTTGGCGAGCTCGGAGAAAGTCTCACCTTTGTGCGTGCCCTTGAATCCGCGCCCCTGTCTTCCAGGCACAGGGAAGACGACCTCACTTCCTGAGTGGAAGGGCAAACAAAGCCTCTCAGCCGTTGTTTCCCACTACGTAAAACGGTCTTCCCCAAAAGCATGAGGTCCGGGGTGAGGACAAGTGCTAGGTGCCTGGCAACTTCAAGGCGGTCTGATTGGAGGGACATTTTAAACGGAAACCACCGGCAATATTTTGAGGAACACCATTGTCGGCAGGGTGAAAGTGGATGCCACAATGTCCTTGCAGGTAAATGTCTAGGTCCTCCAGCAGAGAGGTTAGAATAAGGGCACCCGACTTTTGTTCTGTAGTCTATTTTAGTGGGGAACCCTCCCCCCAAAAAAGTTGGTAAAAGGGCACTTACCAGAACAGGGGTCCGACCCACGCAATGAACCAGGCACTGAAATGGTGATTTGGATTTGAGCCCCAGGGAACACAAGCCGGCCTGGAAATGAAGGCTAGGGCTGGTGGCTTTTGGATGGGACCCAAAGGTTCTCCCCGCTCCCCGCTTCCCGCTCCCCGCATCTCCTCCCCGTCTTCCAGTGGCATCCGCATCAACATCTCCGTGCGGCTGTAGACCTCAAAGCCCAGGTGCTCCTGGCACAGAAGCCGGCCCGAGTGCTGTGCTTGGTTCTTGTCAAGCCCCAGAAACGGTTACATCAACACGGGTCAAGGGCAACCACGGCCATTTTGTAGCTGAAGGAAATGAAAGGAAACCAACCATTCCCAACCAAGAAACAGGTTGCACCCACACATGGTTAAGCCAAGAAGAAACAGGTTGAGGGAAACCGACCATGATCATTCCAAAACACAACATAAGTTTAATCCAACACAGGGACACTGCGACCAACCATCGAGGTAGTCAGCGAATAAAGCACCATGCTTCTAGGATATATTGAAAATCGCCGATTCCAAAGTATGCCCAAAGGTTACCATCTAGGCTTGTCTCAAACACAGCCCAGTTGCAATTACCCCAAAAGATAGAAGGTCATTGGAATCATCGGAGCCATGTACTTCTTCGATGGATCCGATTTTGAGTAGGGAACCAACTGCACAAGGATGGAAAAGATACCACTGCATATGAAGTCTAGAAATACTGTATGTAGAAATCCTCAACGGGAGGTCCTGCTTGCAACTACAAAGAGGAACAACCACTGGGCCCAAACAGCTTGAACCAGCTGTAGAGTGGCGGGCATTGGCAATTTTAAGGCAGTGGTTGATTTACTCGAATGACTTGTGCATTCGAACCTGGGGGTGAGGCGAGGCTGCCAAAGCTAAGCTTGTGACCTCTGCTGGGACTGATTTGGCCATACAAGGCCATTGCCTTGCCCTATGTTTGTGCGTTCCTTTGCCTTTTTTGGGCCTTGGCATTGCTCCTGATTTGGCCTAACTTCGCCCCTGGCTCATCCAGCAGTGGGACCCGGCGTCACTAAACCGCTCGTACCACCCACCCAAACACACCACCCAAGTCTCAATTGGGAAACCTCCCCTCAAAAAAGATGACCATCCAAAACTGAAGGGCAAAAGTTTACCCCGAAAAAGATGACCTTCCCCACTGGGGAACGGGGAAAAGTTACCCATGGTGATTTGGGGCCCGGAATATACCGATTTCAACCCCATTTTTTTCTCAGAGAAAGCCTGATCATTTGGGGCCCAGGAATATACCGATTTCAACCCCCCCGAGCTTTTTGAGAAGAAAAGCTTCGTCTCCTCGGAGTACTTGCCCAACATGCTGCAGAGCTGGCCGAAGTTGTTGTCCATCGTCTTCAGGGGCGACTGCTTGATGAAGTCCGGCGTGTCCGAGGCGTCCAATCCTGCAGCCGCTTGGTTGAGCGGTAAGAAGGGGAGTTCGAAGAAAGAAGGGATGGGGAAATGCGAAGGACGTATGAAATGAATTTGAAGGGGTAGTCAGAAGTTGCAGGAAAATCAGCAGTTCAAGGGAGAACTGAAATTGATTGGAATTCAGAAGACACCAAAAAAAGTCTGGAGGATGAAAGGACCTGATGAAGTGCATTGCTTTGGAAGGCGGCAGGGGAACATGTTGGCTGTTTATGGATTGCGATTGGGAGATCAGCCTCTTGGGCAACCTACTTGGCAAGGTCGGTGCCAGTAATTCCAAACCTGGGACAATATCGGGGACAAGTTGACATCCACCTTGGGCAAATGGAATGGGACAGATTTCCCTAAGATGACTGCCTCAAAACAAGCGTCCCCTCATTGAAACTTTCATCCGAATCCAACACGTCCCAAATCCAAAAAATCGGATGCAACTTGAACCCGCCAGCCAAACGGAACGCCACGTCAAACTTCCCAACCCCTATGCACTTTGAAAGTTGGGCGCCACCGAACAAACATCACAGCGCCTCAGCCCCCCCAAAGCGCGGGTCCTACGTGCAGGGTCTTGGCGTTGCCGTCATCTCCCAGGTAACCCCGCTCGAACTCCACGGCCAATCTGAGAGAGCATTGGCACCCTTGCCACTTTTTTAGCCACCTTGAAATACTTGCTGGTGCTATAGGTAGGGAATGTGGGAATGACTCCTATAAACCATCTCTTCTGGTTTCCATTCAGGGGACCCCTGGGTTCATCCCCTCATTCCCTACTGAGCACCAGCAAGAATATGTCGAATGCATTTTGCCTCGTCAGGTTTGCACTTTCTGCAGGAGATGCTTGTACCAGTCATGACCATTTTGCCAGCGGCGCACCGCAAAATAATGGAGCCATTGCCCTGTCAAGCAGGACACCAAACAAATGGAGGATCGGGGCTACCCGCGGTGAAAGGATTGCAGACCCAATGTTTATGATACAGGTGGGCTATTTCGGCAAGAATCTGAATTGTAAACACTCACAAAACACCACTACCCACGCTGTGGGTTCTTTTCATAGGGATCCCTTCGTCACGTTCAATCAATCATCACTCTAAGATGACTTTGATTCTCCCCGCAAACCCTACCCTCCATGGGCAGTTGTGCATATTACTCTTTGATATACGAAGTTTTGCCAACAACGCCTTGATGAGGTCGAATTATAATTCGCCCAGAATAATAGTAATGTAGTGTTGTAGCAAGGGCTTACACGCACCAAACAAAAAACATACAGTGGCTCTTTGGGCACAGGTTTAACTCCCTAGGCTACAGGCTACAGGCGAGAAATCATATGGGCAATCCCACCTAGCAGACTCGAGGCATGTGGTAAGCAAACTTCCGAGCGATCAACGAGCCTTGCGGATTAGTTGCAGCTCCCTTGAAGCAAGGGGTCTATCAATCCTGGGAAAAATTCGGCATTCTCTGAACTACACTTCCTTTGCGTGTCTTGAGGATTCTTCTGCTTGGTATTGCAAGTTGGAAACCAAAAGGACGCTAGCTGCTTGGATCCCGGCGGGGTGGCCTCGGGGGGCTTGAAAAGGCTGTGCTATGTGTGGACGGACAACATCCTGGACTACCCAAGGAAAGCCTGGAATGAGGATTGCCCTGAAAATACCAACAAACCAAGGTCACAACCATGGCTTCTTAGTGCGAGAAGCGGATTTTTTGCCACCACCCACAGTGCGGCCCCCTACTGTGGATAGACGAAATCCTGCACCACTTGAAAAATTGAGGAGGCCCTGGTTTAGAGGGGATTCTATCTAATTCATGCCCCAGAAAACACCAGGGAACTCCAGGACCCAATCTTGACCACTGGCCTATGGTCTTCCCATCCGGGCCCTGGCCCGCCTGCTGAACTGCTGGTCCTCCTCCAGGCGCTTGGCCACGTCCAGCATGGCCATGGCGTCCTCCTCCGCCACGATGAGCTTCACCAGCGCGTAGCCCTTCAGCGCCAAGGCCCGCGTGATCTCCTGAAAGGGAAATCAGGTTGGAAGGGGAGCAAACAGTTTTTTTTGCAGCGAAATTTTGGCAAACCATTTTAGCAGGTAAATTTCAACCACCAAACAATTGTGGCAATTTTAGCAGTTGTGGTGTTCCACCACTAAACCACAATAAGCAAACATGTAAACAATGTTTCCCAACAACAACTATGAAGGGATCCAAAGCAGCGCACGGGCGGGCGGGTGGGTGTGGTTGTGGTCGTGGTCATGGTCGTGGTCATGGTCGTGGTTGTGGTCGTGGTCGTGTGGGTGTAAGTGTGGGTGGGTGGGATACATGTCTAGCAGATTCCCGATGAAACAATGGCCTAACAACACAGATTCTTAAGCAAATGGAAGCTACTCTGCTCAACTTGCGGATGTTCCCACATGATTAGAGTTAGGCCTACTTATAGAATGTATATTTTATTGCTTGCTTCACTTGGAGTGACTGGTAACATGTAAAATGTATCCTAAGTCTACTGCAGCCCACATGGCTTCTGGCTGACCATTTTCTGCAGCCTTTCGTGAAATCTGCGGCCCCTGCTATTTCATTTGGGCTGTTGACCTCGGGTTGCGAGCCATCCAGCTTGCAGTTGGTTAGCTTGATCGACAAGCTCCCAGAGTCTGATCCTATAGCGGGAGGCACCCGAACTTTGATCTCTTGTCACGTGGAACCTCCCTGCAGTGGGGACTCATGTTCCATGTGATCGAACATGTTCTCTGGCCTTCCTAGAGGTACGGAGTAAGCCAACCACACTCAACCACAAAACGATGGTATTCTTATATACATATACATATAGATATATATCTATTTATTTACGGTGCATTGGAGGGTTTCCTTGTTCCCTCAATAGAATATTTAGGGCATCCGCGGTAGTGCCATGGTGAGCCTGGTCACAGCTTGTGATGTTCTCCCGCGAAAATAGGGTGGCCACGGTTTGCTGTACGCGGCACTCTGCGCATATCTCCAGCAGTGGATTTCCATGGAACGAAAGGATATGCTTTCAAAAAGAGCCAAAGCCAAGCAGCGAAAAGGACATGCATTCGAGAAATCTCGAGCGCATCCCATGCAGTCCTGCCCCGAAATCTCATAGTCCGACTTGGGCCCAAGCACGAAGTCGTACTTCCTGGCAGGAGACCGCGACAAATCAACAGGTCGGCGGACCTTTCTGGGCCTTTCAAGCGAATGATCCACTGGACGGGTAACACTTCCAATGGCATCGCAGTGGTTGACTTGTGCAGGTGATTCGACATTGGTGAAATGTGCAGATAGGAACAAGCCAGAAACTGAGGCGGGCGGGTTCAGCCAAGGTGGTCCGAGTGGCTCGATTGAAAGTTCGAGTGAATGACCGATGAACGAAATGTATTCAAGCAAGGCAGCTTGCAGAATCCTGCAAGTAAAGAACCCGAAAACTTGCTTGTTTCTCATAACTTCCATTAAAAAACAACCGGGTGATCCTGTTTAGCCTCTTATGGCAAACAAATTACAAATGCCTGGTCCCCCAAAAGCATGAATGTCCTCCACAGCCAAAACAGTGATAGAATCAAACGCCTGAACACTTTAGTTTGACTATTTGGGGGGTTATTTCGGTTTGCACCCCTATCGAGGCCTAAACTCCCAACTTCTCACCCGGTGCGACCCTCATCTTTGGGCCCTTGAAACTCACCTTTGTCGAAGCGGAGGGCACGTTTACCTGGAAAACATTCCCCAATTCAAGTAACGTCCTTGCCCCTAAGGGTCCTGATGGATTTGGGGCTCCAAATCCACTTGCTTTGAGACCCCTAAAGCAGCTCGGGGTGTGGTGCAGGGCCCTGGTTCTGCACAGGTCCAACTTTTTTACCCTGTTCTATAAGTCCCCTTGTGAGTTTAGATGACTTTGAATTGGGGATAGGAACCACTTCAACCTCCAATAACTGTCAAACAAGCTATAAGGCGGGAGCCTTCGTCCAGGTATTCAGCGATTCGTTCCTCCAGCACCCGCATTCCAAACCAAACATACTATGTTTGAGACTACTAAGTTCCTGTACCTTCGAAGAAACAAAATGCCAAGATCATTCCCTGCGTGTTCTGAAAAAACCAAACAACAACACAACACACAACACACAACAAACACAACACACAAAACACACAAAACACACAAAACACACAACACGCACAACACACACAAAACACACACACACACAACACACGCAACACACACACAACACACAACACATAACACACGACACACAACACACACAACACAACACACACAACACACACACACACAACACACAACAGACAACACATAACACCCGACACACAACACAACACAACACAACACAACACAGCACAGCACAACACAACACAACACATTACACCACACCACACCACACCACACCACAACACAACACAACACACAACACACACACACACACACACAAACACGTGGTTTCGTGTTTTCGCCCGGATCCAAGCAAAGAGAAATCCGTCCCGCCTCACCGCCTCAGAGGTCACTGGCTTGAGATGCTTCTCCTCGATGGCGATGGTGCGGCCGCTGAAGGTGGCGGCGATCCACTTCTGCAGCCTTGAGGCGAGCTGAGCTCGGCCGGTTTTGGTTTGCCGGGGTTGGGAAAGGATCTAAGTGAACCAACTCCCTCAACTAGGTCCAGTGGAGAGGTTAAGTAGTGGGTACCTTGGTACCCGATTTTTTGTTCTGTCTATTTCAGAAGGGGAACCCTCCCAACCAAAAACGGGGAGAGAAGGGCACCTAGCTGCGGGACCTAGAGGTGAGCCGAGGCGAAGGGCTTCGCTGGGAAGGATCTAAGGCTATGCTATGAAAAAAAGAAAGTGTAAGTTCCTGCTGAGTTTCGCTGGAAAGGATGCAGCTGGTTGATTCTATGAACACATTCCGCTTTTCTAATATTCCTGCAGTTGATGAATGAAGCCCGGCGCTAGGCTGAAGGTAGGAACCCACAGAATCCACGCCAGGCATCCAACGGTAGGCGGTGCATTGAGTATCCGAATCGGGTTTCATCCATCCTACCTGCTGGATTTTGTCCGTCCACGATGATCCGAGGAAGGTAGCAAGCAGCAGGGAGTGTCTCATGGCCATTCTAATCTGCGAAGCATGTTGACAATGGACCAGAAACAAAGTGCAGGTCATAGTCATGGTTCCCTTGATAGGAACTCGGGTATACATACATGCATACCATACTCTACACAGATTAGGAAATTAAGCCATAATGAAGTCACAATCTAGCCTGATACTAAAGGGGTCTACACAAAATAAGGAAATCATCAAGAAGGCGGCACCTATTTATGGTTTTGCTTGTCCCGTGTTAAGACGCAGTCCGCTGGTGGGTTCGGCAAGCAAAACAGCCCTATGCAGGACTGTCAAGACCCGGTGATACTGTATGTCTTGATATGTTCAGCTCTACCAAAAGAAGGAAACAACAGAAACCCTGTCCTTGACCCACATCTGCGGTAGACCGAAAATCATGTTCGTTTATTCATCATTTCTAGTCAACCCTGACATTCACAGAAGGTTCTCAAAAATTCGGAATCAGAAGCCCCAAAACGCCAAGTTGGTGTCCTTTTAGCTTCCCTAACCACACAAACCGTGCCATTCCGATGCCAGGGGCTGGCGGTCGAAGTGGACCAGCTGCGCGGAGGTGCCGTTCAGGTCCACGGCCTGGCCGAAACATAGCTGTGGTGGTCAAGAATAGGGTAACCCCAAAATGGAACCCCATAGGAATCAACTCCTGGTTATTATTAGGGTGTGGGGAATCATCACTCCCATATGCCAGTGGTTTTCAAAAAATAGGGTAAACCCAAAATGGCTTGCCATGGTAAATGGACACATGGACTAAAACGTGCGGTCCATTTCCTGGTGGCTTAAGTTTGACCCATACCCTGACATGCGCTTCGGTCAGGGTCGCATCCAGGGCCTCGCCCCATGCGAACTTCGAACTATTCGAATCCATGTCCCCATGCGCTGCTAGGTCCTCCAGTAGAGAGGTTAGGATAAGGGTACCCGATTTTTTTTAATTTTTTTCTGGAGTCTATTTTAGTAGGGGAACCCAAAACCCCAAGAAAGGGTAAAATGGGGGCACTACTGGGGAACCTAGGCCTGGTCGCATAGGAAGAACAGACTGGAATTTGACCAAACCTCACATTCACATGGAGCCCCGAAATGATCCTTGATTGTGTCGGAAAAAGAAGAAGAAAAAAAATGCGATTCAGGTTTGGTGTCAATCGATGTTATCCTTGAACCCAGACAAGTTTGGGCAAGTTATTAACAAACAACTGTTCAAGCTTGCAAACAGGAATCCGATGGAATCTGTGCAAAAGAAATGCATTTGAAATGGAGCCTGGCAATTCGAAGAAGGGAAGGTCCCACCACTCATCTCTCACCGGGAGCCCGCCTGCACCCCTTGCAGCAGGGCGCTGGGCACAGGCTCCGCCTTCCCCGGCAGGTTCTGGATCTCCACCTGGATCCGCCAGATCGGGGCTTTAAGTTGAAAAGCTTGCTGTTCAGTCTGTGTGGAGCCGAATCAGTACTGAGGTGCCTCTACTCAAAAGACCCGTTTTTTTCAGTTGGTATTTTTGGGGAACACCTGGCTTTTCATGGTAAATACCTCCGTTTTTAGTAGAGGGTCGACATAATACCCTGAAAAAAGAGGGCTGATGCGCTTTGGGCAAGTGCGGGACTGGCGGTTTGAAAGGTCAGCCCTTTGGGTTCAACGGAAACAAAAGAACTCATGATCAGCGATCACCTTTCCACATGCTCAGATCCGAAACTGGCTGAAGCTCAGCCGCTTTCTTCAGTCGCTTCGCTTGCAGCCGAGCCGCCAAGCTCCCCGGCACGTATGCCATGGCGAGATGTCGCGTTCGGCGCAGATTCGCTGCACAGATTCGCTGCGAGAAGTCGGAAGAGAAGAACTTTGGGGACTGGGGGGTAGGAGATGGTAGGAGTGTGGGCCCAAGCTCTTTAGAACAGTCGGCCTGGCTCCTGCGCCTTGACGCAATCACGGGATAAGGTCGGCCTGTCACCGTGGAAATCGCCTGAGCCTAAGCCGCAGACAAAACTCGAGTGACAAACCACAAACCTGACCCCTGGTGGTACTCTTGGCTTCACTTGGAACCAAGGTGAAAAGGCAAAGCGGTAGCCTCGAAATACAACTCCTGATTGGGAGAAACAAAGGCCTGTCTAATGAGTTCGCGCCATCGTTCCAACTACGTAGAAGGTTAGAGCACTAAATTCACCCGGAGTGTGTAAATCCGCAGCAGACATGATAACCTTTTTCCGCTGCCAGGCAGCCGACTCCTGATTTCAGAGTTACAGGACACTGCTCACTGTACTCTACAGCATCTCAGTGTGTAACGGGCCCCATGGCGCATTCGCGCGGTGTCCCAAGCCGTGTCTTGTCTGCGACTAAGTGGCATTGCGAAAACTGAACCAAAGGAAGAACGGGCTGGGCGGGCTGACGCAACTTCCAGAAGCTAAAGTCTGGGCATTGCTGGCCAACCACAAGAATCCCCTTTAATCCCAAGGCTTGCAGCAATGCCCGGCGCTTTTCGCCGAATTCCGGCCAAGCAGGCTCTCCCCATGCCCACTTGGCCTTAAATGCGGCTGAGCCACCACATCCCGTGGTCCCCCTCCACAGCGCCCCGGCGACCTCCATTGGCCCCGGAGCCCCCAGCACCCCCAGTGGTCTCCGTGTCCCTTCTGCGGCGCAAACCTCCCCGCAGCGCGTTCAGCGCCGAGGAGCTCGGCGCACTCTGCGCCCGCCGCGTGGTCGCTGGCGCGGGCGCGGGCTGTGCCGCGCGCAGTGCGTGCAGCGCGCGCAGAGGCGACGGCGCAGGCGGGGACTGCGGAAGCTCTGGGCGCACAAAGGGTGCCGGTGGCAAGGGCGCCACCTCAGGCGCTGCGGCTGGTGCGGGCAGCGCCTGTGGCGCAGGCAGCGGCGGCGCAGGCAGCGCAGGCGTGGACAGCACCAGCCGCGGTCGGTCAGACACTTCCTGGCTGTCCTTGGCAAGGCGAGGGCAGAAATCACTGTTCGACAGACAGCAACGTGAGATGTTGGGCAAGCCATGTTGAGGGAGCCACGCCACAAAAACGTGTGACCCGCATAAGCACGACAACAGCAGGTCTGGTAAAAACAACCTCCAACTCGTGTCAAAAAGGCCCGCTCTCCACCCAGGAAAATCTGGGCTGCCCTGAATCGACCGCATCTGAGGAAGCGGCGACCCGCTGTCTGCCTCGAGGTCTCGGAGCCTGCAGGGCTGGGCAACCTCGTGGGTAGAGGCCCAAATTTGTGAATTCAGTACTCAGGGTTGGTTGTTTGAGACACTACCCTCAAGCAACGAGATTGAGCTGCAAAATAATGACGGGTACTGTGGACAACATCCATGACGACCGGCACCAGTCAGGTGGTTTGTCCCAGTATTAAAATCGGGCTTCAACCATCCCAAATAGTGCAAAGTGGATTTTTTTGTCCATCCATAGTATGGCCCAAAACACATCCCAGTCTCCTTTGGGCATCCCCCTAAACTTCCCATGAAACTTGGCGCGGATCATTGCAGCCCCCACCAACCCAACCGCCCCGATGGCTTTTCGAGGTGAGGGGCCCAAGCCAAAAGCCGAGTTGTGCACAACTGCCACGCAACGACTGCCTTTCCCCATGTCCAAAACCGTTTGCTGGTGAGGGATCTTGGAGCTTCTCCAAAGGCAAGGGACACCGCCCCAGGGGGGAAAAGTCGTTAGGCTCCAAAGGACTTTGCGCTGGCAGACTGGATGCACAAAACTCCGCTCTGCACCAGGCAGGTTGATCAACGAGCATTCAAATCGGCATCCAGAACCGGTGCCGATGGGCGTCGACTTCTTCGGGGGCCCGCGATTCGGGCGACGCCTGCGACTCGCAGGGCCGCTTGCGGCCCCGCGGCTCGCGCTCGCGGTGATCGCGCGGCTCTCGCTCGCGCGGCTCTCGCTCGCCTCGAGCGGTCTGCAGTAACTTGACTGGGGAAACAAGAATGCCCCGAAAAGCGAAAGGCTCAAGGCTGGTGCACCTCGGCTATGCCAAGGAACATCACATAACAAGACCCCAACATAAAGCTGGCCATGTGATGTTTGAACGATCCTCTGATCCATATACGTCTATATCTGTGTAGGAAGTAGGAACCATACATATATATATATATATACATATATATATATATATATTATGTACATGATGCCCCCACCATCCCACTGGGGGGTCCAAGGAACCTGATCTTCCAGGTACCAGATACATCGGAGAAAGGGCAACCCCTGGACATGACCAAGGGGAGTCCTCCGAGCTTCAAACGGGCTTCGCCATGAATTTCAGTAAGCCTCCAAAGTGGTTGCTGGACAATTTTTTGTCCCCCAGCCAAATGCTATGTCCAAAGGTTCCCTAAGGTTCAAGACATGTCTACCCCATGAATCCCCAATGTCCACCAATAATTCCCGAAGGTTCAATTCATGTCATACCCCCCGACAAAGCTGGTCAGTAGAAGCCGCTCAGGAGTACCGCAACTGTGTTTTGTTCTTCCTTTTTTTAGATGAATAGCAAAGCAAGTGATCCATCAATCTCTGGATACCCCTTCAGGAGAAATCACCATGAAGGGTCAACTGATGCAGGCTTGACTGCAATGTGACTGAATTGGTTTGATTGGACTCAAGTAGCAAGAATGGTCAGTAAAGCGGCAAATAGAAATGACAATGTGAAAGTCCCAAATATTGTCTACAATGATACAACCGGACGTCCCAAGTTGCAAAGGGCTTGCGTCAAAAGAAGACACCCCTTCATTCTTTGGTGCCCCTTTTAAGTTGCCAAGAAAAAACGAGCTTCGATTCGAACCGATATACCCACAAAGCACCTCCACCCAAAGAACCAGTACCTCTTCAATGCAGAGCGGCTCGAGACCCGCTTGCTCGTTTGCTCGTTGCTTTGTCAATTTGTGGTAGAATAGACAACGTTGACCCCGGATTAATACACCTGGCTAAAGTGAATCCCCACTGCAACCAGAGACACCCATGAATAGGGCTTCGTCCATGTGGGGTCGCCATTGACCCTCTGCCTTCCCCGCGCCCACCTTCCCCGCGCCTCGCGGCGCATGCGCGCCATGCGCGCCATGCACGCTGCTCTGCTGCCTCGCCAGCGCCCTTTTGCCCCCGAAATGGGGTGAGCAGGGCTTCTTCTGAGTTGCCTTCGAGTCAAACCAAGGCAACACCCTCCAAAAAAAAAACACGCACACACACACACACACATTTACCCACAATATTTCTACAAATGTGTATATACATCAGATTCTCAAAGAAGTTATTAAAATTGAGAAGATCATTGCTGCTATTACTGGAGCCTTTATAGTTTGAATTTATCTCTTCTGACTCAGTTTCCCTTTCGTATACATCATCTCCCAATGTTCAATTGAAGAAGAACTACGTATGGTTGTCGATGACTCAAGAAATGCATGCCAATACTATATATATAGCATACATATATACATATTGCATGTATGTTTGCATTTATGATATGCCAGATACATGTTACATATCTGCTGATGCCTCCCTTCGCAGTTTGGCGTAGGCTTGGGGACTCCCAGCATGAAAACTCCACTGGCGGAGAAACCCATCCCCAACCGCAGGAGTTTGCCCAAACTCACCGCAGAATTAGACAGCAATATCGCCATGACCATGACCACATTCACCACGGATGCACCTGGAAACTCCATGACTGGCTGAGAAACGACCTGGTGCAGGATTCTGCCCACAACTCACGGATATAAGCCACTTTCTATGGTGGGAATATCATCCAAGTAGGGTTCGACACCCTTTGACGCCCATGCCTCGGCACCGAAAATCTCATCCCCGCCTGCTCCCGGCCCCGCGCAGGATGATGTCTGCGTGCGCAGAGGCGCCGATGCTGACCTGCGGCTCGGACAACACAAGCGCACGGCACACACACACAAAACACAAAAACCACGCACCCCCATGTGAGTGCCCTTGTGAAAGTTTGGGATTCTGTTTTCTCCACCTCAAGGTGGAAGTTAAGAAAATGGGCATTTCCCAACCTTCCAGATGTTTGCCCAAACCCAGAGCCAACACTGTGAAAAGCGGCACCTCAACTCAACTCACTCGCTTTTGCGCAAGCGCAGCCATTTGAACATGCAGGGCTCAAGTTCGTGCAGCTAGTAGTAATGTGGAGACGCTGGCGCTTGGAGGATTCTGTTTGCATAGCAGGTGCAGTACTTTGGGGTTTGTTTACGTGACAGGCGCAGCACTTTAGACTGGGTAGGCATCTTCGCATCGCTAACATTACTAGCATCACCTGCATCACCACGCCCTGGCTGGTGGACCCATACAATATCATGTTTTTCACGATGCATTTGTTCTGATGATGCGGGAACTGCTCGTTGACAAATTTGAGTCCAGTTGTGGATGCAGGTGATGCAGAAACCCGAGCATGCTGGAAATGTACAGGGTTGAAGGTGATGCTGGGGATGCGAAGCTTTGCCCTGCTTGCATCTGCATGGTCAGTGCAGCATCGTCTGAGGACTCCTTCAGACTGTCGAATCGTCACCGAAAGAATTCCTGGAGGGCGCAGAAAACCATTTGAGCCACAATCAAAACCCGGTATTCAAATGGTGAACCCAGAACCATGTAAGAATTAAGAAGGCGGCCGCAGCAATTTATCCTTACTAGCCTTCATCTGTCCTGGCTTTGATTGCGGCTCATTTGATCGCCGTTCTTGGCTAATGACTAGGCACAGCAAATCCTGTTGGCCCGGAATCTCCTTGAACTTGTGGATGCTCTTGTGGGCTGTTACACGAGCTGTTCAAAGCCAGGGGGTCCAACCTTTGGAAAACCTGACTGGAAACCGCCCAAACTGGCTCACACGCTTCCTGTTACATACGTAAATCAGTTCGGTGAAATAGCAGGCACCTTCAAAACACACACACACAAACACAAGCACAAGCACAAACACAAACACAAACACAAGCACAAACACAAACACAAGCACAAACACGAACCCACAGGCACACGAACACACGAACACATTCACTCGGCCATCCATAAGGCCTCAATTTTGTGTAGAACTTTGCGGAGAAAAGAAGCGATTCACTTTGACCCAAGAAAGGAAGGAGGAAGAAAGGAAACGAAAAGGAGGGGGAAGAAAGGGAAAGGGAAAGGGAAAGGGAAAGGCAAAGAAAGGAAAAGGACAAGTAGAAACACAAATCCATGAACCCTTGACCCTACTCGAGAAACCCCACAAAGGTAGAAAAACAAAATCCATCAACAAGGAGAAACACGGAAACGGAGCCATTCTCCAGCCCAAAGAGGCAGCGCCTTGAGGGCCTTGGCGATGTTCACAAAGGTGCGCAGCTGAAGGGTCCCCGCCCAGCCTGGGAGTCGCCGTTTTTCTGGTGACGTCCACGGGGCAAATCGACGAGGAGTGGTGGGACTTCAGTGCAACCTCCCACTGGCTGAGATGGCCCAAAAAAAGTCCAAGAAATAGATTTACCACTAAATGGTCTTCCCAAAAAGTTTGAAGTTCATGAGCTCAGGATGTGAGACCTTTCCTAGGTCCTCCAGTAGAACCCCCCCCCCCCCCCATTTTTCAAAACTTAATGGTGGTTCAATGAACCCCCCCCCCCCCCCCCATTTTTTTCGAACGGTGGTTTGAATCCCAGGGAGAACATGATACTGATAGGTCCTCCAGTAGAGAGGTTAGAATAAGTTGGTACCCGACCTTGTTTTTCTGTAGTCTATTTTAGTAGGGGAACCCTCCCAACCAACAAAGGGGAGAGAAGGGCACTACTGGGGGACCTAGTTAAGATGCAATTCAATGTGACAGTGATCCAAACGCCGAATCATTTGTGTCAAGGCGACATGAATGGGAGAACTGAGACAGCTTTCCTGTCACAAGCCCATGGGGAGAGCGACATATCAGCAAGTGGAAGCAGTGATACCAGGCCACGTGAGCTTTGGAACTAACTGGGTCTGAAATCATAGCAACTTCCTCCCCTCTCTCAAGCTTCTCTGCCAAAGTGCCTTCATAACACTGGATTCACTACAGTCAACAATGTAAGGCTTTGCAAACATACCTTTGGGGAGCTGGGTTTCCCCGCTAGGACCGTCATTACGCCAGTGTGTCGCGTTGGAGCAATTCAGCTCCAAGACGAAGAGTCGAGCAGTAACATGGAATCCCAAGGTCAAACCAGAGAGCAACCAAAGCCCAAAATGGGTCATCCGCGGAAGGAAGCGACGAAAAGTGGCCCCAGGGCTGTTGTGACTCGCCCAAAGGGAACCCACAGCTCCTACAAGTCATGCCCTGCCTTCTTTGAGGATACCCCTTCTTAATGAACGAGCTGTCTTGCCAACAAACCATAGGAACCCCCACATTTTTCGGCACGGGCCATTTAAGGAACCGCCATGGATCTACCAATGGCCCCCAATGGATGCAATGACTCCCTGGCCTCGGCTGGGCAGAACGATGGAGGCCTTGGTGACTTCGAGTACGAGACCGAGACACACCCGGCCCCACTGAAATTCAAGGGATCCAAGTAGAGCCTCCGGTTGACTTTTTTGGTGGGGCTGATTTGAGCGCTGTTCGGGGCCGAGGGTTGAGGGCTGCGGAAGCACTTCAACAGGGTCCAGGTTGTAGGCACTTCCTCTCACCCAGAGGCTCTCGATTGATTTAGGGCCTTCTGGTTTTAAGACCCCCAACCACCTCCAGGGTGTCTAATGGAGGGGTTGGGTCTTCCATTGAAAGCCCCAGGAGCCTCTGGGCAGAAGGGATCTCTATCACGGTGCCAGTCCGGAAGTGTTTTTTCTTTCCTTCGACACAGCTCCCAAATGGCCTGAGCAAACTCGGATAGAACTTGACCCAATATCTCCATTTGCTTCAGTGCGCTGAAAAAACACAAATTTATGTCCGTTGATAGAATCCCTTCAAAACGGAAAATAAGCAACACCTTAAGCAAACGGAAGAATAGCAGTTTTGGTGCTCGTTGGTTATTTCACTGCCTGACGAAGCCAGGCCCGTGGCAAGTGACTGGATGCATGGGCCCCATGTATGATACAAGGACCCTGTTGGGGGCAACTTTCCGACCAGTTCTCATTTTCATCGGACAATCGGTCTTCAAATGGATCTTTGTCAATTTTTGAGGGTACTTTGTGTGGGTTGATTTCAAAGGGACGCCGTCAAGGAAGCCACCTGTTGGGGGGGTTTCTAAAAAACCCAGTCAAACTGCTGGATCTTCTTTGGGGCAAGGCATCTGTGAGTGGATGGATCTGTCGAGTTCGCCGGCCCGGCACCCGAGTTTAAATGGTTTCTTTGCTTTTGGCGCAAGACGCGAACAGGGACAGGGGAAAAGTGCCAGGGTTTTTCAACTTCAATCACAGATTCATTGCAACCAAGCAAGTCAGGCTGAGCTGCAAACATCAACTCCCAATATCTCCGAGCATTCATTTAACAATAAATATCCCTTGTAATTCCCATAAGACCGACCTACACCATGGCAGCCTTCGACCCGAAGGCCACGCATCCGCGCATCGGGAGCTACACCGGGAGCGAAAAACCGGATGAGGGCGTTGCCAGGTTGGGCAGGCAGCCCAGCATGTACTGGAACTCCTCCTTGCTGATGGGCGCCATCTCCCTCGGGTCGCCCGAGGGAGCGGCCAGGAAAAAAATGCTTTCCCCTGTGGCGGGTTCAAAGATCAGCCCCAACAAAATATAAAATGGTCCCAGGAAACGCACTTTCCAATTTTGGTGGGCTCAAAGTTCACAAACGGAATGGCCCCGAAAGGCGATGTTTCAAGACACCCGACAAATCGAGTGCCTCATTACCTGGAGTCTCCATGCCCCTCAAAAATGGGGTCATGACCTCATTGTTAAAGGGTCATGGAGACTCCAGGTACCCGAAAATCAGCCATTTTGTGCGAACTTAGGATTCAGCAAAACTTCGGGTTGATGTGTTGATCGCGGGTCCCATTTGAGAGGGAATCCTGATTTCTGTTTGGAAAAAGCTTCCCTTGTGAATCCAGCAGGTTGATTCAGCCCGGCATGCAAAGGAGCATGCCCAGCATGCTTTTCCTCGTCCTGTGTGCGGATCGATCCCTGCGGCTGGGTTTCACGAGTCAAGACCAATCCAACAGGGGAAACTCCCCACCCACAAAAACTAGGTCCTCCAGTAGAGAGGTTAGAATAATGGGTACATGTTTTCAGTAGAAAAAGCCTCCCTAAAAATAGCTTGTAAAAGGGCATCTAGCTGGGGGACCTCGAAAACGGTGGAGGCTTTGGGTAGGCACTAAAGTGCACAGGGCCAGGTTCACGACAACCCGATTTCCTCAGGCGCCGGCAGGGTGGAGAGGTCCAAATGCCGCACATGGATGGCGAAGCGCCTGGCTGTTGCAACCGCCTCTGTTGAACACATATGGGCCTAGGGGCTGGTCCCAAAATACAGGCCCCCACCCAAAAAAAAACACAAAAAACTGGTTGCTTCCCTTTGAAACCATTCCAGAAAGGGCATCCTCAACAAACACACACACACAGACACAGACACAGACACAGACACAAACACAGAACACACACAGCCATATGTTTGCTTGAATGGAAACTACCAGTAGCCTCTATGCAGGTCTTCAAGCACCTCACGGCCGTTCTCTGGGTTTGTAACGCCTGGTTTCCACTGGCTATGCCCCTTTGGTTTGAGTTCAAAGGGCCGAAACCCGTGCAGGACACATACAGAAGAAAAAGAAAGAAACAGGGGCACCGAATGCCTTTGTCCTTTGACTTGTGCCCATATTCAAAGTCTGGCGAAGGTGCGTGCGCTTCAGTGGAGATCATACAAAAGAGGATTGTCCCCTTGGAGAGCCTCTTTGCTGGTGGAAAGAACATGAAGAAACACTAAAGAGGCAAAACGATAAGCAGATACGCAGGTAAGCCTGGAAATGGACACAGTCTGATCTTCCATACTTGCGACCACTCCCCCTTGATGCCAACAGGGAAACGAGCATCATATCTCAAGGAACATATAAGCAACCCTCTTCCCTTTGACCCCCATTGACACCATGAATCAACCACCTGCCACTGGGCTTATCTCCAAGTGGGGCAAGCCTGCGCACTCAAGCAAGTATCCAGCAAGAACCATGTTCGCATCACGCCTCAAGCCCGGTTTCCTCGAAAAGGGTAGCCCATTGGCTTGGAGCTCATTTCCCATTTACCTTCCAGTTCAAATCCCCAATCCAAACCCAAAGGGCTCAAGGGCCTTCAAATCTGATCGCCGATCGCATCGATCGCCCCGATCTTTTGCCTCGTGCGGAGGCACTCCTGGAGCATACGGAGCTCCCCGCAGGGCAAGGCCTCAGGCCCCCGGCCCCCCATTTGAGATGCGTACGGAACTCATATCCCTCAAGTCACCTGAGTGAGATGTTTACCACCCATGGAAACTCATTGATAGCCACACGCCTGGATTTTTTTCCCTGGACCTTCAGATGATGGGTCTGTTCAAGTTCATATTTCTGGAAGGTAAAATTCAGCCCCATTCCCTTCAAACCCAGGGCTCCCAGTTCCACTTACAGCCCTAGACCTACCACTTGGCCCTTGAGTGTTGGACTGCCAGCTTCCCGGCGCTGATGACCGTCTACCCCGATCCAAAGATCCGGCGGGTCCCGGGCTTCCGGGCGCGGCCGCGCTTGGAGCGCGCGGAGTTCCGCCCGAAGTCCGCCAGCCGGAAGTTGCTGAATTGGCCTCGGCGACCCGCGGGCCTTTGGACCCCCAAACTGGCGACTGGCGCGACGGAAACCTCGTCTCTGTTTCCCGTTGAAACAGCCCCAGTCAAGGGGATGTCAAGGGGGCCATTCCCTGGAGAAAATCCACTTCACACCAGTTGTACGTGGTCTATGAGCCAGTATTCATAGGGACCAACGTCCATCCCAGGTGCAGGATGGGTCGGCCAAATTCTGTAGAAACCTGGCTGAAACCTGGGTGTGGTTCGTGTATTCGATGGAGCTTGGTGAGGGTTGGTTCGAGGGGAAGCCAAACAGAAACCAAAGGCTTAAAGGGAACCCCACAATGGACCTTAACCCGTTTGAGGGATGCGCAACCTTGGTGGGCCCAAACTTCACATCGCCCACCCACAGGATAGGGGGTGAACAAAGCAGGATCAACACATGGTCAAAGAGTATGTGCACCACCAAAAGAGACCCACCATCACCCAGCTCATTCATCACTTTGTGAGTGTAGGTTCATGCAGCGCCGCTTCACAGGAACTTTCCCACACTCACCATCGAGCCACGCAGAGTCACTCCAAAACATGGAGCGGCCGCTTCCAGACATCTTGCTGGCGTCTTGCTCCTCTCGTGTCCATCTCCATGAAAACAAATCTGCAGCACTACGCCCCCGGAGAAAATCATTTGCAGAACTGGCGTCCTGTGTGGGTCGGTTCCTTGACCATGATTCATGATATTATATTTGTGTGCGACCTGGTAAAAGGACCGGCCAGGTACCCTCGGTTCAGCAAAAGACATGTTCGTTGCAGCTCCCCCCTTGAACAAAACCAACAAAATCAAACAACTGAAGACATCATGAAGCAAACACTTCAAAAGAAGAACAAACCCAAAGAACGATTGCTAAGCCAAAAAGGCCAAACCTCCTCCCACTACCATAGCATGGGGGGGGGGGGGGGTGGGGGGGGGTACCTGGAAGATCAATTCCTTCAAGGGACCCTCTGTCAGGTGCCATGCTAGTGAGAGGGGATCTCATCTGCCCCTAGCCAAACATGTCATTTCAACATTCTGGCAATCATATGGGCAAATCTTTGTGTTTCTTTTTTCGGGTACCCCATTTTGTTGGGCTTTAACGTGAAACCAACATGGCGCCAGCCCCATGGAAACCTGCCCCTGCCATCGCCGGGCTGCCGGGCGTTTGGTCGCGCCTGAGGAGGCCGCGTAGGTGCGCCGGGAGCACGAGGTCACGCGGATCAGCTCGCAGATGGTCAGGAGCCCGGGGTGGAAGGCCTCGTGCTTCTCCAACCTGGCGCGAGGCGAGGCTCGCTCTTTCGAGCTTCTAGGTCTTGGTTCACGTGGGAAGGGCTGCAAAAAAGTAAATCTTAGCAGTTAAGTGATTGGATTTCAACCACTAAACCACTATATAAGCAAAAATGGAGAATGTGTCCCAACAACAACCATGATGTGTTCAAAACATGGGGGAAACCCTCCTAGGTTCTCCAGGAGAGAGCTTAGAATAAGGGTACCCTCTTTTTTTCTGTAGTCCATTTTAGTAGGGGAACACTCCCCAATAAAGGACAAAAAACGGCACTACTGGGGGACCTAGTAAGGGAAACCCTCGGAAAGCAAGTTTGGGGAGTCAGGTCCAAATGTCATACTGTGCTTCTCGCACCAGCTAAGAAACCATGGTTCGTGACCCTTGGTTGCTGTTGACCCCGCTGCAAAACGTTTAACTTTTTGGGGAATGTGGAAAACCCCTTGATTTCCCAAAAAGTTAAAGTCCAATGATCCAACACAACAGCAGTCAAGAAGCATACCGTTGGCTGGTATTTGCGTTGGGGAATCATCCGAAACCAGGGTTTCTTGGGTGCGAAATTTCGCCCATCCACAGTGTAGGGCCCCCAAAAATGGTGGAACTCAGCAGAGTACCAATTCAGAATCTGATTTACAAACAAAAAGGTCGCAGTGTAAGTAAACACATGGATGTTTACCCCGTGAGTCCGGGATAGGGCTCACTCTGCACGCAATGCAATAGCACAAGAGCGAACTGGCTGGGCTTGGATTGCAATCAGCCTTAGACAAACTCGTCGACAAATCATCACTGGGTTTGTCCTTGCTTTCAGGAAACCCTTATTTAGTGATTTGGATTGGAGGCTTGGGATTTGAACCCCTGGTTCTTGATGGTAAATGGGAAACCCCTTCTTTGACCACCAAGCCACCAATCCAAATTACAAATTGGAGGGAAGCTGATGTCGGGTTTCCCCACCAAAAAAAGAGAGAAAAGAAACAAGAAAAACAAAACAAGAAACATAATTCGACGATGGGGGGTGCTTCTTAAGCTGGCCAAGCGTCAAAGATGGCAGACGCCACCCCCAAACCATGGCCGGGACTGGGAAACGGGGCAACGCTTTACATAGAGTGGTTGTGTATGTATCCCATTCAATCCTTTAATCCCTGTAGAGCCCAAGTCAGATAGTCGGATTTTCCTTTGGGCTCGAAACTCGAAGCTAACCCCCAGGGGTTTGTCGTGAAAGGGAGGTTTGGGTGGTTCCTTTTCAGTGCCGTACCCTTGGTCATAGAGGAAGCCAAAACCAGGAATGAGGGCACACGTCATCTTTCTGCTTGACACCTGCGACTAGTTGACTTGGTGCTAGGGAAATAAGGGACACCCAAAGGGGCAACAAGGTTGGTACAGTTTGGGGGCTGTTTTTTCTTTGAGAAAAACCATAGTTAACTAAGGGTATGGCCTGAAACAGACGAAGCAACATCAGGCGAGAGCCGCTACTTCCCCTGCAACCACCCCACCAAAAGGAAACTCACTTAAAACTCCTCAAGCTGCATCAAGCTGACCAGGTGGAAGCCTCTGCATGGAATAGAAATGGCCAAGACCGGATCAGTCTCGCTCCTGCACTCCAATGCACGAAGTTGCCCCGGCGGATTCCGCAGGAGCCTTTTTGACAGGGAATTGGGGAGCAACCACGCCTTTTACTTGAATCCGGGGTCAACATGCTCCATCCTGGCACGCACCATGGCTCTTGCGGTACAATGCCACCCCCTGACCGAAAAAGGCTACACCTGTGATGACCACCTGCGTCTCTGTGTGTGTGTGTGTTCAAAGTCAAAGGGAAACCCACAGCAAAGACACCGTTTGACGCATACTCACCTGGTGCATCAACACCATTCTGGTCGATCGTCAAGCACGCCAGGCTCGCAGTATCTCGAGCAAACTCTTCCGCCGCACGTGGCCTGCGCTGGCTCATGTCAAGTCCACTCCCTGGGTTCACCGTGCAGCTGCGAGGTTAACTCAGCAATGCAGTGGATACATCCAGCCCACCAAGCCCAATTGCAGGGGCTCGAAACTAGTACAAAGCAAGTGCACCAAGCAAACCCAACGCAGAACCTTTGTTCCCTACTTGACGTATTTAGTGAATTTATTGTATATCTTAGCGTAAAATAAATAAATGCTTGCTCTCTGTGATATTCACTATGTTCGTGCGACCCAGGACCAGAATACGCTGAAGGGGACACACAGCAACCCCTGCGCGCTCCAACTTGGAAGCTGACGAGGGGATTCAAAGGACCGTTCGTCGCTTGCCCTGAAGGTGGGCTGCGATGTCGCGAGGACCACCTTGAGACCGCGGCCTCGTGCGGCACCTGAAGACTGGCAAAAAAGAAACGCGCCCACATGGCCCCGTCAAATAGGGCATGGACTGATGGACCTTAAAACGATGAATCGTATGGTTTTTGGCAAGCAAAACACCAATGAGGGTGGATGGTGGGTATGGGTTTTTGAGGAATGAAGCTTGTAACACTATGCCCCGTCGTGTAAGCAAATATATGGCAGCTGATCCGTCGATATTCGTGTTTCCGGAAGCCGCCATCTGGGCGAAAGCAACGCTCTCTGTCGCGAATCTTTCGCGAGTCCGTAACCAAGCCGAGCCACTCACTTGCGCTGCAGGCTTGGGCTTCTTGCAGCCGGTGAAATTCGCCCTTGTCATTTGCGCTTGCCAGGACTGCTCTGGGCCCAACTTGTAGAGTCTTTCGCGGATCTTTCGCGAAACTTACTCCAAAATAGCCCAACCAACGTTTTGGCTTCCCGGCACAAGAAAGAAATCAAGGATGCAGGTACAGGTGCTGCACATCTGCCTGTCTACAAGGGACTGAGGTCTGCAAGTATGCCAGCGCACAGGCATATTTGCCAAAGCCCAACGCAAATCTTTCGCGAAAACAAAAACTCTTTCGCGAACCCTATCGCCGATCTTTCGAGGCTCCACACCAAAACTACCCGAACCCTGGGGCTCAACTCCCATTAAAAGAAAGTTTGACCCAGCTTGGATGACGACAATCCTTAGGTAAACAGTTAGGGGTTGATTCCCCATTCTTTTCAAAACAACGGCTGTTTCCCCTGGGTTTTTGATGGTTTCCTGAAAAGAAGGATCCTGGAAAGAATGGGGAAGGTACCCCTAGAACATTGCGCCCAAAGCTCCCCGCCTCCGGGCGGGGCCGCAGGAACCAGGGCATAGCTTTCCACCCCCAGGCGCAAGCGCCGGTGCTTCTCCTGCTCGCTTCGCCGCTTCGCGCGGGGTCCTTTTAGGAAACCTTCGAGGTGCCCCAATGAACCCCTGCAAGAAGCGCAAAAAACTGATCCAGTAGCAGTTGAGGTCAATGGACATTCTTAACATGGACCGTTGTTTTGGTTTGAACCGGTCCAGTAGCAGTAGGATCAGGGATGCAGGATCGCCTAGAGCTGGTATTTCACGCAGCATTTGGACTGGGGGTGATCCCATTTTTGCGCCAAAAGAACTCCCAAGGTTGAATGGGCGAGGCACTGCCGGGTGCCCGTTTGTGTCTTTTGAGAACGTCCACGTGTTGAATCAGAGTATTCACCAAAGTAAATCACTTTTGGGTCCTGACAGTTTCAGGATCCCAAATCAGGGCTTTCAGGGTCCTTGAGGAATTGGTCGTTATGTTCGAGGTTGTGGGGTCAATGACGGGCATTTACAATTGTAGAAACCAAGTGGATGAGTGAAGGTTGGAACCACCTCCACATTTACAAATCCTCTTTGCGGACATAACTAGCGCTATCAACTTGCGTGGTAGGGTGGCATTCTCGGCTTTGAATTTCGAAAGGGTGCTTCTCTTACCAGCTTATGGGGTGCCTACCCCAGGAAACTTGTACCTCCGAGGTTCAGGCCTCTCGAGCCTTCTTTGGCGCTGGCAGCGCCAAGGTGCCTGCGAGAGAAAAGGCATCGTTACACCACCAAAAATGGCGCGTCGCTGTCTTCTGGCTTTCTCGAAATCCCAAAAAGAAGGTTGTCGTTGTCAAATCGCGTCCCAACGTAAGGAACACCAAAAGCCCAAGAAAAAGCTGGTTTGCTGTTGCTCCCAGAAAAAGTAATTTAATTGTGTGTTTTCACTGAAGGACTTTCCTAGAAGAAGGAAACATAAGGAAACACCAACGGCCCAACCCATCAAATGTGAGGGAACCTTGTGATTCGTGGGCACGGTCTCATTGGAGAAGTCCTGAACTGGTTCAGCCTCCAGGTGATTAAATCCACCAGGTAGACTTATCCAGGGGGATCAACGATGGAAATCAACTTCTTTCCGTTGATTGTGATTATGATTATTATGATGATCATTCTTCTTATATTATTATTTTATTCTTTGTTTTGGGGGGGGGGGTGCACCCACATGCCACCAAGGATTTTGGGTCCTCCATGGCAGAAGTCAAAGAGCAGGTCCACAGCATTGGACTTCATGTGGCAATGGGGCAAATCGAAGCCCATTCGAACCTACGAGCCTCAAAAACTTGCCGAACCGAACCTGCGCCAGGGGGAAGTTGAAGAACTTGTGGGCCCAACAAAAGGGGGCTGATAAAACCATGCATAACTTTTCCCCTGTGGGAGATCTTGTTTTGTCGTGGTTTTCCCCAATGGTCATCCCGTGTGAAAAACCCCCTTTTTTTGATCAGCCCCAAATGTCACGAGATTGTCATTTGGCTGCGATGGTTCCCCGAGGATCTGGTTTCACATTGCCATGGTCCAGGGTCTGATCTGGTGGAAACGTGGAAATCATGCTAGATTCCTGCCCGTGTTTGCTGACACCCTGTCAACAAGGTTTCCTCACAAAACCTGGGGGGTGGGGTGGGGTGGGGTGGGGCGGGGGGGGGGGTGGGGTGGGGTGGGGTGCGGTGGGATGGGGCACAACAGAAGCCTGGGTATGGATGCTGCGTTCACCAAGTGTGGATGCCGAGCAAAAAAAACTCAAACACCGGGTGGTGTCCAACAAAACCAGGTTCTGGTAGCGTGGTCGGCCAAAAAAACACGACATTAGATAAATCGAAAGCAATAAATCACACACACGCACACACAGCAAACAAGAGTCAAACCAACAACAACCGACACATACCAAAAAATGGGCTCCCCCCCCCCCTCCTTTTTTGGTGCCTCCTCTTTGGCTGGGCGCTGGTGCCTCAGGTCGTTTCAACATCCGCCAGGCCATGTTGAAACTACCCCTTATTCTATCCTGCGTCTGCGGTTGACTTCATTGTCTGTGAAAACACAAACAAAACCGATTCGGGTAATTACATGTTGAACTGGGGGTTTTGCGGGTGACTTTTGCATAACCTGCACCGCGTTTTGAGGATACGCCTCATGCTTCTTAGTTTATCTTCTTTGGATCTGCCACCATTTTGATGGCTGCAAGGAACTGTCCCTTTGCTGACGGTTGCGAAGTCGGGTTGGGTGCACAACTGAGAACTGAGGATACATCCCAAAGCAATGCTATGGAAGTTGGTATGTGCAAATGTCGGAGAATGATCCTTGGAATACCTTTGCCAAATACTCACATACCTTCAAGTTGTTGATTCACTTAGCAGAGGCATCGTCAAGGCAATCGTGCTTCTCAACAACATATTATGATTATTTGCTTACACCATTGTGTGATCATGAATCATATCTGTTGCTGTTACCACGATATACGTATTGTTCATATGGTTCATCATGCTTGATACACGTTGATTTACCACGATATGTCTTAATTTCTATCCTTGTCACGTTCACCTCATCTTCCCTTCGGGCAGAGGTTTTCAAAGATGGACGAAAGAAAACCCCGCCCCCCTGGACAGAATCAGAACTCCCCCCCAAAACAAATCTACCCACCCCACCCACCCACCCACCCACCCACCCCACCCACCCACCCCCACCCACCCCACCCCCCCACCCCCACCCACCCCACCCACCCCACCCACCCACCCACCCACCCACCCAAAAAATACACAAATCAAGCTTTCTTCCTGTCCGAGGCCCCGGGCCAGCATCTTCTGCCTGGAGCCCCGCAGATTCCCGCAGTGACGGGCGATGGCCTGCTGGAATTCTCCATGGGACCGGGTCACCGGATGGGTGGAAGGTGCAACCCAAGGCGCTGGATCCCTGGAGCCCAAGAAGTTTCACCAAAGGCACCCTCACACCTCAGAGTTAGCTTGAAGAATTGGAAACAACCCCCATGAAACTTTGGTCATAGGTTCTGCAAAAAAAAATGATACCAGTGGGAACCGGTTGATTTTACTGGCCCATGATTTTACTCGCCAGTCTGCCAGTTGTAGGTGCAAGGGCAATTCCCCAGACTGTAGGAACTAAGCTGACTTGCGCCAGCGACATACCCTCCGACTTTGTCCTTTGTCCAACAATCAACTAGGTCCCCCAGTAGTGCCCTTTTACCATTTCTTTTTTTGTTGGGAGGGTTCCCCTACTAAAATAGACGACAGAAAAAAGATGGTACCCTTATTCTAAGTCTTCCCCGGGGTCGTGGTTGACCTGGGCCATGGTTCCCTTCATGGTTGTCTGGACCCCGTCTAAACCCCTCAAAATCAGCCACGCCCCAGGTAAACCGGACACAGAAAACAAAAGGAGGACACGCGTGGCTTCCCTACAAAGCTCATAAGAAAAACCTCACTAGCCGAGTGGATGGCCAAAAAACAACTGTATATTTACCACTAAAATGGTCTTCCCAAAAAGTTTCAAAGTTCATGAACTCAGGAAGTGAGAAACGATAGGTCTCAAAAATTGGATATGGACCCTCCCACAACCGGCGGCGGAAACCCCGGTTGCACGAAGCGGCCTCGCGGATGGCATTCTGCACCTCCGTGTCGTCCTAGATTCAAAGCCAAGGAATCTGGGCCCCAGGCACGAAAGAAGAGACGTCCCCAACAGGGGCGGACTGTTTTGGCGCTACCATCTAAACCGGAGTGGCCAGTCATCCTTGTTTTCCATTCAGGGCTTCTACGTTTACTTTCAGTGTGAGTCTCAGAGGGCAAAGGCCATAAAAAGTAAGTATTTAGGTTGTTGGGGGTGCCATGGCTGCCACCTTGCTCTAGCCCAAGACCCTGAACATAAGGAGCTTTGACCCTAAGGCCTGAAATGATGTCTTGGGACGGTCATCAACTAGAGCTTACATTGCCTCACCATATCCGTTGCTTCCAGCGGCCCTTTCAGTAGCTTGCCTTTTTAAGGGAAATCTGTCAACACTGGACATATGTCTCATTCTGTCCGGAGGCATATTCGCAAGTGGAAGTAGAGGTAACAAACCTAATGACCCCTCACCCAAATAGTTACAAGGAAAACAACCACCTTCAGCGTTCCCTTATCGGGGTTGCTCTGAACACCCTTCCACAAGGTAGAAAGCTGGTTGAGAAATGGAAAAACCAGGTCTAAAAACCAAATTTTCTATCCTTGTGGTTTGGTCCTTTTGAGGACTGAGGAGCAACCCTACATATTTATATTTTGCACACATTGTGCCGTTGGGAACATCCCTTAACCTAAAGGGTTAAAGGAAAAGCAACCACCTTTCACGTTCCCTGCCCTCACTTGATCCTAGCACCCGAAGCACCCTTCCGCTGATTCTCCAAGGGTCTTGACAAGGCCTCAGTTCAGGGGACACCTTTTGAGCGAAACCAACCATGCTACGTAAAGGACCCCCCCCCCCCATTTTTCAAAAAAACAAAAAAAAAACCTTGGTCAAAAAAAACGACGGCAGGCCTTTGGGGGATTGCGCCAACTCCCATTTTGGATTGGATTCCTCCAACCGCTTTATCGGGATCTCCTGCACCCGCTTCAGCAACTCCTCCCGTTGCGGCTTCGACAGGGACATGCCGCGGCAGAACCTCAGATCGGATCGAATCCCCCCAGACCCCCGGTTTCGGGACAAAGCGGCAGTTCGACGAACCCAGGCCCATGGCTGACCTCCCTGAGACCCCCTCTGGGTTTGCTGGAGTCTGAGCCCCCATAAATGCGGCTTGCATGCGAAGATAGCAACCTGTTGTTGCTGCTAGCGGCTTAGCTGTCAAGGCCCATATGGCCATGGGTCAAGATCCAAATCGTACCCCCGGTGAACATCCCAATCCCCACTAAAATAGGTCCTAAAATGCACCTACCAACCAAAATGGCCATGTTTTCCCCCATGGTGCTCAAAAGTTGCAAATTGTAAGCAGCATGGCCAATGCCGCGCCATGTCGCCTCATGCGTCTGATGATGCTCTGGCGGGACTAAGCAGGAACGGATGAGTCACCTGTTTAGCGAAGAAACTTGACGAGAAGTTTCGGAGGAAAGGGTCACTGCAGTTCACAACATGTTCAGGTGTTCCGCAACAAGAACCTGCAGTCGGCATGCAGCATGGAGAGGGAGAAAACGCTGGGGTGGCTGGATTCACCCCAAAGAAAGCCGTTGGATAGCGAAAGAAGGCCTGAGTGAAGGGAAACAGCACAGGTTCCTTGGAACCCAATATCCGCTTCAATAGTGCCACGTGTGCAATAAATTCTGAGCAGCACAGGCCCCATATTCCAAATAGCATATTTGTAACCCGGGGGGGTGGTCAACAATGGCATGGATCAGTAAACCCTGATTGATTCATAGGGCGTCTCAACACTTCTTTGCGTGCAATCCACTTCAGGGACTTGTTAAAGACAAGGGTATTCCTGATGTGGGGTGGCCAACCTATGCGGCCTTTCCGAAGCATTACTTGAGGGAAAAAGACCCATCTGCACAAGTTACGACTAAAAACTAGCCCCTGCACCAAATACCCACTTTTGTCTTGAAGTCACAGCCAAACTGAAAAAACACCTATTCGTGGAAAGCCTGGATCTTCAAAACACGTTTAAACTGGCCAATGGAGACTTGGGCTTGATCACATGAATTGGACCTTGTTGGAAATTCCGGCAGTCCTTTTCCGAAAACCAGGGTTCCTTCAAAGATCAAGATTATGCTTGTCCAACAGGTTAAGGGCATAGAAAAAACCGGTTCAACATAACTAAACATGTTTTTGAACTTAAGTGCACTGGGTATGATCCATGCGCCAAACCATGCGCCCTCCCGAAATCGCGGATTCGCGGATTCGGGCCCAGACTTCGCAAAGCCCTTCATGGGCACCTGGGACTTGCCAAAGCGAGTCGCTGGGCATCGGCGGGCTTTTCATGCAAAGAAAAGACGGGACCCCGGTTCTTTTGCAGATTCCCCAAAAAATGGGGACCAATCCCTGCCGATGGTTTTCTTTTGGTTTCCCTTTACCATCCGAAAAGGGGTCCCCTAGTTTAGTCGCCCCAGACTTTTCTGAAGGGGCACCCAAACACCTAAGGTTGAAGGAATTGCTCTCCAGGGTCGGGTAGAGACATCCTGTGATCGACACGCCATCCGACGGAGAAGGAAAAAAGCAGAACAACAAATGACAAACTCAAGCCATTGGCTAGGGCGCTGACACTCCAAACCATGCAGTAATCTTGGGGAGGTCCCAGTTTAGGACGCCTCTGTGGCCTTCGGGTGCTGAGAGTGTGCGTGCCTGGGTCACCATGGACGTCTCAGCGGAAAGAAATCCTCGTCCTACGGGCCCCAACTGGGATCCTCAAAACGGATGGTTTTACGGGGCTGAAAAGAGAATCCAAACAGCAAGCTGGTCATTAGTTTGAGGCAATTTTTGCAAGGGAGATGTTTTGTTTTCCTCTTTTTGTTGAGGATACCCCTTTTGAGTGTTTCAAAAGGAAACCAAAACAAACCCCGCGCATTTTGAGACAAACCCAGATGCGGGAGACCTGCTGGCTCGTTCCCTGGCCCAGGCCCGGGGCCCTGGCTGAGTAGTCCCCGCTGCGCGTCTCGGGCTCCTGAAACGCAGAGTTTCCTCCCACGGGCTGGTGGACAGGTTTGTGGCTCCAGATTTGAGAGGTTATATTTAAGGGTACTGGAGTCTCCATGACCCTTTAGAAATGAGGTCACTGCCTAAAATCATAGCTTCCTCCCTATGGGCTGGTGGAGAGGTTTGCTAGGTCCTCCAGTTCGCAAACCTTCAAAAGACTGTTAGATGCCAGTTGTAGGGCAACTATTTTTCAGTGAAACGGGGTCGTGGGCCAGCACTGCACGGGTACCAACTTTTCTTGTTTGTCTATTTTAGTAGGGGGGCCCTCCCAAGCAAGGGGTGAGAAAGGGCAGGGGACCTAGTTGGACTGGAACTCGTTGGGGGCTGGACGGAGTGAACTGGATGCCGTGGTGTGAAATGGCAGACTGGGAATAGACACGTCCCAAGCGCAGGATTCTGTCCATCCACAGCATGTCAAGTTGGCAAAAAGGGGGCCAATTTCCCACATCGCCAGCCGAACTTAGCGCCCCGTATGCATTTGTCTGTCGGCTCTGTGGAATTACCGTAGTCATGTAGAAGTGACGGATAATTGGCAAACCCATCAGGGGTTCATAGCAATGGTTCACAGGTTCATACATTCAGCCTTTGATGCAAATTGACTGAAGCCATACAAAGGGTCCCCCAAACCATATGAAGAGACCCTGCTGCAAAGATGGTTGTGTTTTGGACGCCATGTTTCTCTGCAGGCTGAAAAAAGGGAACGCCAAGGATCCTGACGGATAGAATCTTTAGGGGCCGGAGCCTTCAAACAATTTGGTGTGGGGTCTAGAATCGAAAACCTTGGGTCTTCCATACAAGCCGACCGTTTACCTTTCTCAGAGGATGGTGGGGCTTAAGGGAAGACCCTCCATTAGACACCCCGCTTCGGTGTTTGTTTGAGGGCCCCAAAAACATCGAATTGGAGGTTGTGGGTAGAGAGGTTAGAATAACGGTACCAACTCTTTTCCGTAGTCTATCTTTAAATAGGGGAACCCTCGCAACCAAAAAAGGGGTGAGAAGGGGCACTACTGGGGGACCTATTATAGGATTGTCCCCGGAACGTGGGGTTTCAACAGTGGCATAGCCTCTGGGTAAGACAAAGTGAAACCAGCGGCCAAGCGGCCCCGCCTCCTGCGGCGCTGGCGGCGCTTTCCGCTCTGCGGCTGGCACCTGCGGCGCCTGCGGCCCCTCCACCTCTGGCGCTGGCGGCGGCGCCGGCAGCGCCAAGGGGGGCCTGGCGTGAGCTCAGCCGGTGGACAAAAATCTAACCTGTCAAGGGGCTTTACTGGTCAGTGTAGTGGGAAACATAATGTTTGGGCTTTGTTTTGCCACCTAGAATGGCTCTCAAGGAACCCAGAATGAACCCCTGCGAGCTGCCCAACAAGAAGGTCACTGAGTGAAGTCGATCCTGCAGCCACCACCGCTGGAAACCTGGAAAACTAGAGTGTAGTCTACAAAAAATGTCTTGGGTTCTGTGTTCCTTCCCTCAGAGAATACTCGCAAGAGAATCAAGTATCTATAATATATAGATTAGACATTGGAACCAAGAAGCTAGGTTCTTGTCTACGATGCACCGCCATCCCTGGGGCGAATTTGCACCCACTCCGCCAGCGTCGCGAGCTGGCCCCAAGCACGCCGGGGGCACGGCACCTGCTTCCTGCGCATCTCCTGGCGTGCGCTGTCTTGAGTCTGCCAGCTTCAGTTGGCGTCAGGTGCCCATGTCAGACACAGGACATTTTTACCAGGCGCCTCAAAACATAAAGCATGTCCCAGGCACTTCCCCAACCAGAAGGAAACATGGAGCCAAAGATCAAAACCAGACCTGCGCGACCGCTGCCATCTGTCACAGCCGCCAGGTTGAAAAATGTGGCCAGGATAACAGCTCTTGGTTTGATCTCCCATTGTGAACTGGGAGCTTCCGGGGAATGGGCACGGCGCGAACTTCTGGATTTGAAAAACACCACCTCCCGGCTGGGAACTCGTGGGCTTCATCGGGCACTGTGTGGTGGACATGGTTCCGCATTCCAACCAACAAATATTGTGATTGTCTAAACATAGGGAGATCCGACTATTGTCCTGTTGGTTTGCGTGTGAACTAATCCCAACAAGGGCGTTGTACCCCACGTCGCGAGCCTCGCGCCGGATTTGGTCCAGCGCGGAAGACACCTCCTGCAGCATCGCGGCCTGCGGCTCGAGAGGCTGGATGAATGGACTTGTCTGAAAATACGGGACCTGTTTCCTCTTTTTTAGCGATCCAAAAAAAACGCCCTGGAAAAACACCACTCGAATTCTTGTCCGGGGGTTGGTTGGGGTTGGTTTAGGGCGGGTTTCGTGTGTGCTTAGGGTGTGCTCAGGGTGCGTGTAGGCGGAATTTGGTGGGTTAAGGTGGGTTTGGCTTGGTTTAGGGTTGGTTTAGGGTGACCTTTCTTTAAATGTCAGTTTTGATTGGTTTAGGGTGGGCTAATGTAGGTGGGTTTAGGTTGGGTTCGGGGTGCCGTGGGTGGGTGGGTGGGTTTTCTGGAGGGTTCAAGTGCGATCGGGTTGGTGGATTTTGGGGTGGGTTTTGGGTGCTTGCTTGCTTGCTTGCTTGCTTGCTTGCTTCCTTCCTTGCTTGCTTGCCGGGTGGCGGGAAAACAAACACAATCCAGCCGGAAATCAACAACAAATATATAGCACCCTCAAAATGTGTGGGAGGGGGCGGAACTTGTGGTTTTGCCCTTGGAGTCCCTTTAAGCCAGCCTAAAAAAGGGGCCCTCACAAAAAAGAAGAAGCTTCAGAGCCAAGCCAATAATTTATCCATCTGGAAGACAAAGGATCCTTCTGGTGGGCTGCTGTGCTGGGTACGAAGATGAACGGACATGGTGAAGCAAGCACCCATGTCCCCTAACCTCAAGCCTGACTGGCCCTGGCACCGGCCTAGCCTAAGCCGTAAATCCCGCGGCTTGACCCCGGGCCCCGCTGTCGCAGTTGAGAGAAGAAAAAAAACTCTCCTGCAGGACCCATTGATACACAAATGCTTGCTCGAGCTTTCGTAGCAAATAAGTGCGCGAGGAACGGCAAATGGAAACACATGCAAACGCACAGATTGCGGGGCGGAGCTTTGGCTTTGCACACTTTTTGGAATTGCACCCGAGTTGCGGAAAATTGCGCCCGAGTAGCGGGAAATTGCGCTCGAGTTGCGGGTTCGTTTTCTCTCGAGCACTTCACCAAGCATCTAGGCAACCTCAAAAAGTGCTCGAATTGGATTTGAGCAGAAAAAAACGCTCGAATGCCAAAAGCTGTCTGGAGCACTTTTTTGTGTATCAAAGGGTCCTCCAGGCTGGACTAAGGGTACCTTTTTTCTGTAGTCTATTTTAGTAGGGGAACCCTCCCCCCAAAAAGGGTAAAAGCGTTTACTGGGGGACCTAGTTGGGCTTTTAAGACGGCCACCCGTTGAAGCTCCCTCGCACGCCGAGATTTGGCAGCCACCCGTTCATCTCACCTGGAGAAGCCAAAAGGAAACGACCCATTTCAGGCGTTCCCACAAACCGGTGACTTCCGTTTTGGGAACGGATGACAAATTCAAACCATTTGGAGTTGTTGGGTGGAAGACCCTTGTGATTTTATGTCCAACCATGTGGGAGTGTCGTCCAAGCCAGATGTAGAGCCTTAAAAAATATTTAAATCCACTTCGCGCGAGCTGGGATGGGTGAAACCCATGAATACTGGGACTGGCCCCATGTGCATTTTGTCAACAGGCCCGTCCGAAGCGAACCCCAGCCAGACCAACAAAACGGTCAACAGGCGACAGGTTGCCTTGTTTAGAGTGTGGATGTCTTGTGAAGCCACGGTCCGTTTTCTTTTCCTTCTTTTTGCATTGGGGCGGTCACGGCGTGTTTTCTCATTTCCTTCTTTTTGCTTTGGGGCGGGGGATCAGTTTTCCTGGAACAAAACGTTGGAGACAAAGCCCCAGATGAGCTTCCGGCCAGGCGCCTGTCTTGCCTTGTGCAGGTCCCTCTGCCTGCCACGCGCAAAAGCTCGGACTCCCGGCGAATGAGCCTCTAAAGGGCTCACGCCTCTCCGGGTGGGGCTCCTCTCACAGCAATCTCAAGAGGTGAACATTTGGGGGAACCAACCCACCAACCAACCAACCAACCAACCATCCAACCATCCAACCATCCAACCATCCAACCATCCATCCAACCATCCAACCATCCATCCAACCATCCAACCATCCAACCATCCATCCAACCATCCAACCATCCATCCAACCATCCAACCCATCCAACCATCCATCCAACCATCCACCAAACCATCCATCCATCCATCCAACCATCCAACCATCCAACCATCCATCCAACCATCCAACCATCCAACCATCCATCCAACCATCCAACCATCCAACCATCCAACCATCCAACCATCCAACCATCCAACCCATCCAACCATCCAACCATCCAACCAACCATCCAACCATCCAACCATCCAACCATCCACCATCCAACCATCCAACCATCCAACCATCCAACCATCCAACCATCCAACCATCCATCCATCCAACCATCCAACCATCCAACCATCCAACCATCCAACCATCCATCCAACCAACCAACCAACCAACCAACCATCCAACCATCCAACCATCCATCCCATCCCATCATCCCATCCATCCCATCCAGCCATCCAACCATCCAACCATCCAACCATCCCATCCAACCATCCAACCATCCAACCATCCAACCATCCAACCATCCATCCAACCATCCAACCATCCAACCATCCAACCATCCAAACCATCCAACCATCCAACCATCCAACCATCCAAACCATCCAACCATCCAACCATCCATCCAACCATCCAACCATCCATCCAACCATCCAACCATCCAACCATCCATCCAACCATCCAACCATCCATCCAACCATCCAACCATCCAACCATCCATCCAACCATCCAACCATCCAACCATCCATCCAACCATCCAACCATCCATCCAACCATCCAACCATCCAACCATCCATCCAACCATCCAACCATCCAACCATCCATCCAACCATCCAACCATCCATCCAACCATCCAACCATCCAACCATCCATCCAACCATCCAACCATCCATCCAACCATCCAACCATCCAACCAACCAACCCGGGGAGGGCAGCTTTCCCAGACCACGTCTTGTACAATGGAGAAAAAAAAGGGCGCCGGCACGGCTTCTTCTCGTAGGTCTTGGCGTCCCGGATCTCCTTGTCGATCTCCTGCGGCCTTGGAGCTTGAAAGCTGCGTGGCTGGTCACTGGCAAATTTGGGGGGGGGGTCTTGTTTGAGGCAACCTGTTTCGGGTTAGCTTGAATGGACACCAAAGGAAAACACACCATTTTGGGGGGTACCTCTTTTTGGTTGTAAAGGAAAACCAAAGGAAACACACACACACACACACACACCGTCTCGGCAGTTCCGCCTTTTTGAGACAAAGCCAAATACAGAACCACCACAAAGGTGTGGCTCCCGATTGATTGCAATTTCGACCATCCAAAATGAGGTCGCCGATTTAGGACGCCAGTGTGCAAAAAAGGCCCTTATCGGGGTTGCTTCCATTTGACCCAATCGCGAGGGGAAAACATTAGTTAGAAAAAGGGGAAGCAAAGGCGCTAATATCCACAATCTTCTACCCGCAGCTTGGTCCGGATCATTGTTTCCAGGTCCGGAGCAGCCCTGTTCGCTGCAAAGAATGGCACCCCTGCCGAGCCATCAATACTTCCTAAAGGAGAGACCTCCAAAACGCCTGGTTAAAACCCCAGGTCAAGCATCCAAAGGCCATTTCTTTCCGAACATGTTCGCAAAAGTTGATACTGTTCTAAGGGTTGATTCCCCATGCTTTTCAACCATCCTTCTTTTCAAAAACCGGATCCGTTTCCCTGCATTTCCGGAGGTTTTCTAGAAAGATTCGGATCCCTGGAAAGAATGGAAATGGAAGGCTGCACTAGATTAGTGGGTTGTAACCTAAAACCCAAGAAGGTAGCACTAGATGTCTCGTCCTTTCGCCCACCCGCCAAGAAGTCCACGTCCGGGTCCCGCGCGAGCCGCCCATGTGCCGCAGTTGCTGCACGCGGTTCCGCAGCTGCAGGGCCTTCGACCACCACTTCACGTCCAGTCCCCCCCCCCCCAAATGGCTTCGGTTGTCCATGGTTTTCCTTTTGGTGCTCCTTGAAAACCACCCATGAAAAGGGCAAATCATACAACCCACACACACACAGAAGCAGCACACACAAACACAGAAGCAGCACACCCATGTATCTCCATGGATGTTCACAAAATCCACGCAGACCGGATCTTGGGATTGGCGGTGTAGCAAAACCAGAATTCTAATCGGGATTCATCCGTCTGGTGCCCGTCGGCGTGGATCTTAAAACCGTCCGGAAGCCGAGACATCACTTTTGGTGTGAGGTCCAAGGCCCGCCAAGTTGTTCAGGTAACCACTGTTGTTCTGATACATACACATGTCTATACATCTGCATTATATATTTTCGTATGTCTACTTGGAATTTTGTGAATATGCAGTTGCAGTGAAGTACACGACGTGTAATGATTGAGTCCATATCAGCATGCCACTCCCTTAACCGCACCTCGAAGGCTTACAAGGTTTGGAGGTAGGGCCCCCACTCAGCCCCCACCCAAGAGTCCCCGATGGGGCTCCTTCGGTAAACCCGCGAACTGGGCCAACGGCGGACTCCAGGCGCAAGGTGAATGGCCCGCTGATGACCTTCTTGGCCTCACAAGTCACTCGGCTCCATGTCCGAAGCGATAGAGGGGCTGGCCATATGTGTATATCTGCATACATCAACTGGTATATGTGCAATAGGAATATTGGGGGGTGGGGGATAACAATCAACTGCACACGTATACAGATCGAAACTGTATATATATATATATATATGTCTAGACATGAATATACATGTAAATATCAGGTAGCGCGGGTTGAGGGTCGTGGAAACGCTGTTTGAAAGTATAATATAAGGCATGCAATCTCCGCGGTTACCAATTAAGGGTTTCTGTCTGACGAGACCTCATGGAACGATAGACACCTCATCCGAGGGGGACCTCCCAAAATGAGATGCTGCATAGCGCATCCTGGAGAAGCAGTTCGGGTAAAGGATCTAGCTGCCAACCCCCGCCGATGACTCGCCGATGAGTTCGCGCATCGCCGGATCTTCCTGCTAGTTAACACAAAGGTTCCGCTCTGGGAACCTGATGAGTCCGATTCATTTGGACTTGCGCAGCGCCCTCAGTGCACTTGGCAAGCCGCATATATATATATATATAATACATATATATATATATATATAAACAAGTACCTAAAAAAACAGGAAAGGGAAAAAACAAACACATGATGCCACTCCTTTCACCTCTCCCTTGGACCGGCGCCTTCCGCCTCTGCCACGCTCCCTCGCTCGCTCCCTCTCGCGACCGCTGGGCCCGCGGCCGCCAGGCCGGTGCCGCGGATCGGCTCCCGGATGGCGACACGGAAGCTCAGCACCAGCCGCAGCTCGGGGTCCGCCTCGTAGGCCTCCTGCACCGCGTCCTGAGGAAACACAGGCAGGGGCACTGGATCTGCCAGAACAAAGGGCTCAAATGTCCAGAAAGGGGTCAAACACAAAGGGGCCATAAGGGGCCATAACAAAGGGGCCTTTGGGGTGTCTGTCTTTCCGACCTGAAAAAAGAGTTGTTGCCATGGTTCACCTGAAGGAAACTCTCAGCCGCGGAGAGGCGCCGGAGAGGCGATCACTGGGGTCAAATTCCAGGAAAAAACGTGGCCTTGAAGCATTCTCGGAGCTGTCCGTTTTCACTTGGGCCCTGCCAAAAGTCGGAGTTTTTGAGGTTGGAGCCCCCCCGAGGTGATGGTGGTTTCCTTTTGGATTCGATTTTAAAGTCACCAAGGATGATGGGGTGTTCTTTTCGGCTAAGAAAACAGTCACCAAAAAGGAGGTACCTCCAAAAGAAGACAGCCCCAAAATCGTTTCCTTGAAGCCCAAAGCCTTTGGAACAATCCGGCATCGATAGCTGAAGATGGGGAGCTGGATTTGGAAAGTCGGGTTCGATTGGTAGATGATTGACCACCAGGCAAATGTATTTTGTTCTATCGGGAATCGTTAGGGCTGCTTGGGGCTGCTGAGAAGAGCTTGGACGACATCAAGCGGTGGAAGTGCTCGTTCGATAGGGAGTAGCTGAAAGAAATTGAATCCCACAGGTGGCTGTCAGGGAATCGTTCTCTTTGGGTTTGGGAATGAACTGTTTGGGACCCCCAAGGACACAAGGAGCGGGGTAAAAAAGGTGGGTCATTCCCTCATTCCCTGCTGCGAACCAGCAAGTGGTTTGCCTTGCTCGTGCCTTGAGGCCTGATCTGCTGGAAAAACCAGAAAATTCTGCACGTGGCTCTCAAAGGGCGGCATTTTAGAAAAAAAATGATTGGTGTCCTTTCAGTTTGCCTTTACCAAAATGAAGGGGGCCCATTTTGAGGAACTCGCCGGTCACTTAAGTCTCAAGTGGGATGTACCACGACTTGCCGGCTATGCGGTCACAAAACCCCAGGCGAGCATTCGATCTTCAAGGATTGGCATCCACATGGAGCCCACCAGATGCCCAGCAAACTTGTCGAAAGCACCCGGGTTCCTCACATGATCGCGTACTCGGAATGACTAAACTGAGCTGTAAACTTTTAGACACCTTAGTTTCAAGGAGGACAGGACACCTCTCTCAAGAAGAAAGCTTCGAATCACTGACAGTTACCCAAACCAAACATCTGGCGAACCTTCCCCCCCCCCACGCCTTCCCACTTCCCGAAAAAACCGACCAGGACGAGCACCACACCAACCCCCAGCACTCCGCCGTCGGGTTCGCTCGGGCTCCCGGCCCGGAAGGCTTCTCTGTCGCCCTCCCCGGACTGAATCTTCTCCGCAACCTGACCGGAGAGCCATGTCTGGCGCGAAGGGAGAGCCGCCCAAGCCATCCCGAACCCCTCCCAAATTCCCGTGCAACAATGGGAGCTCATTTCCCTATGGCGCAATTTTAAGGGTAGTTTGAGGGGCCAGGTGACATATGCCAAAGATCTGATTTATTTGGTGGGTAAATGTGGGTAAAGTATGTAAATGCTGGGAATGTGTGCAATGTCCGGGTTGTGAGAGTGCTTAAAGGGGACCCAAGCATTCAACCCACTTTTGGGGCCTGATTGAGAGCGACCTGCAGAAGGGTGTCGTGAGGAAATCAAGGGACCCTCTCCGACTTGGCAGCCTTTCGTTCGCCAAGCTCTCGAGCGAACTAGCTTTGCATGGAACCTGCCCAGCCTGTGCCAGATTGGGCCCGCAAAAAGTTAGCTTGCTGGTCAAAAGGGAAACTGAAGGAAAACCAACCAAGGCAAACACTTGAGCTATTCCTGGCAAAGAAAACAACTTCCCACCAACAACCACTCCTTCTCCCCACCCTGGCCTTCTGTCGGAGCTCCACCTGCAGCAAAAGCTCACAAAAAAGGGGTCAGAAGGTAGACTTGACTGATGCACCACGTCCGCTTCTCCCAGATGGTCTCCGCCGCCCCCAAACCCACGTAGTGGCTGGACAGCGGTTGTATCTCCCATTCAATTTTCTGGGGGTGGTTTGGGAGCAATGGAAACCATCCCGGAACTTCACACAAGTTGGGACGGATGAAGCCAGATTTGAATGCTTACCCCTGAAAGACTTTGTTTTCGCCCTCCCGTTGCCCCTTCAATCACTATTGGTACCAGTTCTTTACAGGAAACCATATGATGCACTTATGCACCATTCACTAACTTGCAGTAAGGCGTGCGAGAACCTCCCCCGGTTTACCGCATCGAGCCTAGAAGCATGAGATCACCATCTCGAGGGACTGCTTTGTTCACGGCCGACAGAGGGTTTGGCTGCGAAAAATAATTTGCACCTCCCCGAAAGAAAGGATGCCTGGATTCAGAAAAAGGCCGGAAGTACTGCAGTGACAGGAATTGCTCTGCAATGTACCAGGGGGATATTGGATCTGGTTGGTCTTCTTGCGAAATTGGGATGATACACTGCAAGACTGTGGCGCTGAGTCTGGGGAGGGGGGGGGTGGACCTCTCAGAGATGCGAATGAGACTCATGTTCAAATTCTGTAAATGGCCCTCCCACCTTTAAAGCAAAGTCGGGTGTCTTTTTGGAGTTGGTACCCTTTCGTAGTGCAACCACATGGAACCCAAGGCTCATCTCAGGGTTGTCCCAGACACACTCAGAGCTTTGCACTTCTCAGGGTTCAACTTGGATGGCCAAAGGTGCTGCCCCTAGCCAACCTCTTTGGCCGTTTGCTTTTCTTTGGGGTCCGGCCAAGAGTCATACACAGGTCGCCCACATCTGCAACAAGCATATATGATTAAAGATCATCATGGCGGCCCCAAAGGTCCGTCCAAAAGGCCAAAAAGCCTCAACCGCATGCCAAAAAAGCTACTTGAAGGAAGCCATTCAACTACACAATGCTAAGGCTAAGGGGATGGCTAAGGTTAACTGGAAACTAAAGGCTAAGATGGCTGGGAGCCACCAAGTGTTGGTCCAAAAAGCCAAAAAGCCTAAACCATATGCTTGCAGGACGCCATTCAACTACAAAATCTGGGTGGGGGGGGGGTGGGGTGCCGTTTGTTTTGGGGGGGTCAGGCCAGCAGAATCCGGGGGCGGGGGGGGCAGACTTCAGGAGTTCAGGACCTCCGCGCGCTGCCGCTGGGGGCTCCGGCGAGGGCGATGTGCCAGTCGTGGGCCCGGGCGATATCCGCCACGTTGAAGATGGCGCACTGCACCCGCTGGATGGACAGGCCTCAAGTTCACTCAGATGGCTGTGGTGGTCAAAATCCAAATCGTACTTGTGGTGAACATCCCAATCCAACCACTAAAATAGGGTCTAAAATGGGTGGTGAAGTCACCTACCAACCAAAATGGGATCCCAACACGGTTTTGGCCCACAGCCAGATGGCATCCCATTTGGGTTGGTAGGTGAATTCACCACCCATTTTAGAACCTATTTTAGCGGGGATTGGGTTCACTGGGGGCACGGGATTTTGACCCATGGCATGGATTTGTCCCCTGCTATGATGCAGGTGTTGTCCACCCGCACCAGAAAACCATGACTGGGCTGCCCTCAGATCCCCCGCTAAAAGTTTAACTTTTAGTGGGTTAAATGGAAACTACCACTAAACACTAAAAGGCGACAAAGCTAAGGGGATGGCTGGGAACCACCCAAATGACAAATCGATGCTCGAAATCGATAGCAAAATCACCTGACCCAAAAACCATGGTAAGTCATGCGATTATGGAATTGCCCTGTCTGCGTGCAATACTCAAGAAAACCCCTTCCCAAAAACCAACGTGGAACCTGAAAACGGCTCCTTGAAGAGGAAACTCTTCCCCTGAACATTCATGTTCCATGTTTGTTGGGGGGGCTGGTAATCACATGTTGACTTTTGCCAGGCATACTTCTGGCATTTCTCCGGTCCAGGGTGATTCAAACACCTTGGATCCCACAATCCGACATCTCCCCTTTGGGCAATGGGCGATTCCCCTTGCCTACTGATTCCCCGTTCTGTTCAATGCTTCTTTTCAATAACCATCCATTTTCCCGGAGCAATTCATGGGTTTCGGGAAAGACGGATCGCTGGAAATGGACAACAAGTCTTGCACCACCTAAGAAACCGAAGGATTCGATTCCCCAACCTAAATCACGCAACAAACATTATGGTGTCAACCACGGTGACTCACCTCGGTGGTGCGAAAAAAAAGGGGAAAAAAAGGCAGGGGACATTTCAGCAAATTGATTTCGCCATCAGTCGGAAAACCAAAACTTCAGCCGAAAAACACCTCGAGCAAGCAGAGGGCCCGGGCTCACTTCCCAGGTGCCTGAAGGCGGGTGCGAGGGCGGGTGAGGGCGTTTTCCCGAGTCGAAGGGTCCTCACCAATTGGAAATCGACAGAATCGGGAGTAGTTGTCCCTTCAAAGCGGTGTGTTTTCTTGGGGGATTTCCCAAAATGGTGGCGTTCCTGGTGGTTTTCCGATGGCTTTCCTTGTAGTTGTCCCTTCAAAGCACCATTTGGGCGTGTGTGTTTTTTGGGGGACCCCCCAAAATGGTGTTCCTTGTGGTTTTCCTATGGTTCTCCTGTCCCTTAAAACAAGAAAAGGGTTCCCTCAAAAAGACGAACCGGTTTAGAGGCCCTTCCCTCACCCCAATTTTCCAGTTGACGTGGGTCGACCCTCCGACCCCCTCGACCAAACCCAACTAAGGGACAGGCAAACAATACAATACCTCACTTGCCCAAAGAACCTGAAAATCAAGTCCTTGATGATTGAACATGGATCAAAATGGGAACAAAATCAAGGTTGAAAGGTGATTTAACCCCACCCTCGCTAGATCTGGGGCCAAACGCCAAACATAACCAACCACATATAAACTCAAGCACCGAATCGTAATTTCCGGGTATCTTGGAGGCCTTGCGTGCTTTCGCAATCCGAGCGTCTCTTCTTTTATCCTCAAGGGCCAACACCAGCCAGGGCTTCCAGTTGCAGCAGTGGGTGGCCAGTCTGCTTTTCCCATAGCTTCTGTATGATGCTACTCTGGGCTCTACCATGTTCTCGTTCCTCACTTCCTGAGTTGATGCGCCAACAAAAAGTCCAAACCGTTTGTTTGCCACCAAAATGGCAACCAAACCCAAAAAGCTGAAAGTCTAGGAAATCGGGGAGTAAGTTTCTGATTCACGTTGATCCCATATGAATCTATGAATAAACTCCTGCTGAAAAAAGCGAGGCGTGTTCCCCAACTTAATATGGGTATGGGTCAAAATTAAACCACCAGGGGACCGCAGGTTTTAGCCCATGTTTCCATTACCATGGTTCCATTTTGGGGTTACCCTATTTTTGACAACCACCGCCACATGGTGATTAATCACCACCCCCCCTACTAATAAACAGGAGTTGAGTAATATGGTGGAAGGGAACACCCCCCTAGTAATAACCTCCCGTACCCCCAGTGAACATCCCAATCCCCAATGAAATCGGTTCTAGAATGGGTGGTGAATTCACCAATCGCATTGGTGACCCGCAGCCACATGGGGTCAACCAAACCCCGCGGAACTGTCCGCCGGTCCAGCGATCTTTTCCCCGGCCTCGCTTGGTCTGGTAGAGGCCCCGGATGGCCGGGCCTTCGGAGCTCCGCTCCTCCGACCTCGAGGGCTGAGCCCAGCGAGCCGGGGCCCAGCCGCTGCTTTTCTCGGCGAAATCTGCGGAGCCCGGCTCAAAGTGTTGAACCGTTAGTGGTTTTTTTCCTGGGGAAATCCGAACATCCAAGCAAGATGCACCAAAGTGTTCTTGGGCAGTACAAACTTCCTTTTTTTTGACTTGGTTGAACACGCAGTTGTTGGGGTGCTGGAAATGACCTGAAGATGAAGATATCGAGCCAAGGGAATCCTCAAGACGAGGTTTCGACTGGCCTTTGCAGGTTTTTTTGTCAAGCAATGAGATCAGGGATGGCCAAAGGCCGAAGTCAGGGCCCCTTCCCAGATGGGTTGCTGTTAAAGGGAAACCGGAAAGCGGCAGGGAAGCCACCGGCTTGAGGGCTCCGGGTTCCTCCCACACCAAGTGCCAGAGGTGATCCAACCAGGAAAAATGCGCATTGTGCGGCCCACGCGGCCTCAACTTCTTGGTCTGAGCGTTGGGAGATCGATGCTGGCGGAAAATCCGGGCATTGGTGTTTCCGGGGACCTGCTTTGATGAATTCGGGTACCAAGGGCTGCAGAGCGGTGCCCCGCATGTAAACCATATCGATTCTACAGCTGGTGTTTGGTGTGCGAAACCAAAGCCAAGTCGGACCGTTTGACAAGCTGTCGTTTCAAGTTGAAACTAAGACTTAAACTGACACCAAACCGGCCCGACCCGACCCGTACCCTGACTCATCGTCTTGCCAGCTATCGAACCTGAGAACTCCATTTGCCTCAAGCCGTCAATGCCTTGAAGGGATCTTGGCACCTACACCAACCATCACATTGGGGGATTCTCGTAACATATGTTGTGAACCTAGAAACAACAACATGTTGTGAGACAGGAACTCCCCGAACTTGTAGACGAGTGTTGCTTTGACGTACCCATCATCCGAACGCGAGGCATGTAACTTGGGACCCTTGCCTCAACTCGTGCCAAAAAAACGGACAACTAAAACACACGAGTTCCACAGGAAGAAAGGGAAGGGACAGTTGGAAACTTGGGCTTGAACCAGAAACTTCGACTTCTTCTCGTTTGACGCGACCTTTTTCAAACACCAAACACCCCAGTCGTTCTGTCCGAGGGCCCAGACTCTTTGGCCGCCTGGCCCCGCAAGTTCGGGGACTCCCTGCGAGACCGCGGCAAACGACACGCACGCGCGGGAATCGGCTCTGTCAAACCTCATGCTGCTTTCCCAAAGAATTGGCCATGCAGGTGGGTCTTACACATTTTGTCGACAAACCCGGCATGTCCCGGCGTTTCACCACATTGGGTGACACTTGGGTTCTAGCAAATGCGTTTGTTCTCTGATTGGACGCGACGCGTATGATTGTGCTTTGGTGCTAGCCTTCTCGAACCCGCTTGGTGGAACCTCTGAGTGGGTCTGCTGACTAGATCTAGGTAATCTTTCCTCCATGTTTTGCGTGATGCCTTTTCACGGGGGCACCTACGATGGCAACTGGTGGGTGGGAAACCAACACTTACAAAGGCAGATTGCCTTAGCATAGCAAAAAGTGCACATGCAATGGCATTTTCCGAATCAAGGAAACCCAGGATTAATACACACACATGGTTGATGAAGCGGTGACGTTGAAGAAGACATTCTGCACTTGTTGAGGCAAACGCCCCCCTATTAATCCGGCGATTAATCTGGGTCGGGATCACGCAGGTGTTGTAACATTCAACAGGGGAGCAGCCTCTGTTAAGTTGTTAAGCCCGCAAGAAAGAGTGCCTATAGGGGCGTACAAATCCCGATGAGCAGAACTGCTTTGGGGGAATTTTTGAAGGGAAGCACGGCCAAACAAAGAACACGAAAAATCCCCGCTCATGGTTTGGGCCGGCGTAATGTTGACTTCGGATGAATCTGATGGACTATATTCAGAGGCATTTCCACATGGGCAACCGACCCAAGGAAGTGATTCCTTTAACCAATGAACAGTTCTCTCCGAGGTGGATCCAAGTGGGGCTGCCTTTCGTAAACCTCGTCTTAGAGGCTTGCAGGTTACCCTCCCTCCAAGTAGCATGGCACCTCACAGAGGGTCCCTGGAGCAAATTGATCCAGGTGCCCTCCAACAGGTGCTATGTTAGTGGGCATCTGGATCATCTTCCTGCATTTCCGGAAGTGGGTGACAAGGAAACTCTTGCAGTAACGACACTTAGTCACTCACCCAATGTGGGACACGTGGTTCAAGTTCTTGCCCAGACCTGTGCCCATGAGCACCCCTTGCTTAGATGACTTGAAGAGAATGCCGACCCGGATGAATCAGGCTGCTAGAGTGGGGTCCGCAACTCCCAAAAGAGTAATCAGTAATCTGGGTTCCAATTGTCTCAAGTTCCCGATGTTCATGTTTCTTCAAACTACGCCCTAAACAAAAACTGGCATTTGGAGTACGGGGCTAATGTCCAACCCAAACGGTATGTCGGCAAAAATCGTGCTCTTTTGCCGCCCCCACTAAAAATGATCAGGACCAGAAGGGAACCAAAACACATTTGTTGCAAAACAGAAGAAACAAACACAAAACAAAACAACGGACAAACGGTTGCAAGCCCTGCCAAGAACTGAGGCTGACCCTTTTCGACGTCCGGAGCAGCCTGCAGCGCTGGAGCTGCCTGCGGCAGCAGTCCAAGACCTCTGCGGTGTGGCTCTCCAGGGCGGAGGCCCAGAGCGTCTCTGAGAGGTTCAGCATGCTGACGATGGTCCTCGCTCGCTTGTGGCTTTTGGTGTTTTTCGGCGAGAAATCGATGGGTTCCTAGGATCAATAAACCCGTCCCAGGTTAAAAAAACAAAAAGCAGGATTCATAAACCCGTCTTCTGTTGACCCAGGATGAATAAACCCGTCCCATTATTAGGGGGGTGTTCTTTTCAAAAAGTGGTCTGAATCCCCACTAAAGGGGGACACCCCCTATTAATCAACCAGGGGTTTATTAATCAGGGGTTAACATTAGATGGGTTCCCCGCGGAAAATGGGGCTGATCAAACGCCAGTGGATAGCCTCACCACATAAATTGGTCCTAGCATAGGTGGTCGCTTGTTGCTTTTGGCTAGATGGGTTTCCCGAAAGAAAAGGAAGAAACGGGTTCCAGCAGGTAACCTCACCAGAAAATTGGTCCCGCTCGGTCGCTCGGCGTTTGGCTAGAATTGGATGGGTTCCCGGGGAAGTGGGCTGATCAAACCCCAGGTAGCCTCACCAAATCAATTGGTCCTAGCATAGGTCGGTCGCTGTTTTTGGAAGCTACTCTCCTTTTGCGTGTTGGTTTAAAGGGAAACGACCCCCCCATCATTTTGCGGGCATGGTGAATGCGGCATCAAGCCCGAGCGTCACCAGATAAATTGGCGGAAAGGTCAGCCGCGCCTGAGAAAGGTGGGTGGAAGCCCGGTGTTTCGGTGGTGTTCATCCCCAAACCATGGGTCATAAGACTAATCTAAACCAGTGGAACCCATCTAAGTGGGAAGTCAGGTCTCTCTTGGTTTGGATTTGGACTCGAACTTTTGGTTCTTGTTTACCGGGTAAATGGAAAACCCACCACCCAACCACTGGGCTCCAAACCATCAGAGCGAAGCTGAGGAAAGGACTCTTCAAGACAGCAGCAGCAAGAAGAAGCAGCAGCAAGAAGCAAGAAGAATGCAAAGAACAAGAAGAGCAGCAAGAGGACAGTCACCCAGACTCCCTGTCCCAAGTTGGACACTCACTTGAGCTGAGCCTCGCACCTGAATGATCTTCACACATTTCATTTTTCTAGGGGTGCCTTCCCCATTCTTTCCAGGGATCCTTCTTTTCAGGAAACCAAAAACCCGGGGAAACAGCCGGTTTTTGAAAAAACAATGGTTGAAAATAAAGGGGAATCAACCCCTAGAGTTTTTCTTTGTAGAAACTGGAAGGGTAAGCCGGGCAAGACTTCGTCAGAATTCAATCCAGCAAGAACTCCCACGGACACTTCATGGGTGGAATCGCTCGCTTTGCTCTCGGATCGGTGGGCGCGTGAAACTTAAAGCCAAAAGCCGACATGGCACCACACACAATAACTTTACATGAACGGCTGTCATATTCCAAACCTGATACTAAAGGGTCTACCCAAAATCAATCAAAGAATCGACACGGCGGCACCTAAATCGGGAACTCACTGGAAATGAAGGGTGATCATCTTTGAGAACCTGAATCCATGATGATTAAAAGTGGTTGACAATGGTAACCAGTTTGGGCAAGCTTGCTTGCAGCCCAAAGCCTTCGAAATTGTCGGCTTGTCCATTTGGGTTTGTCTCAAATTCAGGGAACCCCCAAAAATGTGGTTTTCCAGTTAGTTTCCATAAAGCAAAATAGACCCATGTAAGGAAAACACACACTTAAAACCAAAACCCTTAAATTAAAACGAGAGAACGAGGTTGTCTTTGGTTACCCTTTTCTTACTTGGAACCTACCAAGTGCGGGCGCAATACCCATTGACTTTGGCGCAATTCCCAAGATTCCCACGCCCCCTCACCACCTCTCCTCGCCGCTTGCTGCCAGGGTGTGTCGCCGGTCCTTACCAAGATTCACAGATTCGGGCAGTCATTTTCAGAGCTACACCAAACTTGTGAGACCGACTCATTGTGATCGCGAGGCTACTGCCCCCGCTGAAAACCCCCCCATTTGCCGGTGAATCGAACAAGCTCATCTCTCAACTGCTCAACCCTCGGCGTGGCAGCCAAAGGCTTTTCCCTCAAAAACATTGTGAACGCTGAAAAGTGGGCCAAATCATAACCTGAGTAGATCCATCCTTCTTCCCTTAATCTTGCTGAAGAGCCCAAATGGGGAGCCAGTTGATCGATAAACCACGGCACAGGGACGCCACAGGGACGGCAGGCATTATAAGACAAGGCTGTACCCCAAACGGCAACTGGTCTCAGAGCCCTGATTTTGTCTCCTGCTCAGGCCTTGTATCCGCCACACAAATGGTCTGTGCAAATCCCTATATGATTACAGAACCACAGAACCGAAAACAACATGAACCAAATACTGTGAAGCTGTGGCCTAACTATGGGAGACCAGCCGTCAAGCTGTGTGCAATCAGCCTTTGAGATTCATGAACTCTGGGGTCTGTTTGGTGTAAATTGTCAAATAGCTGGAAGGGGGGGGGGGGAAGAAAACTACCCATGCACGTTTGATGTCCTTGTGGAAAATACGAAATCCGGCTTCTTGGTCAACTGTCAGCGCCTTTTGGATAGAAATGCTCTCACGCCGAGGTGTGAAATAGTGGGACAGCATTGTGTAAGGGAAACCACAGGTAAAACAGTCATGTTGGCGGGGTCGCTAGCTATGGTCATCCAGATTAACATTCAAATGAAACAGCCTTTCCAGCTTGAAGGTGATGTCTGAAACCACCTTTTCCAACGACTGCTTCTTCCCCTTGAAGGGGGGGTTGCCGGTACCTATTGGAACGCAACACCGGCGCAAAGCACTCAGGCGAGCGCAGGGCGAGAGTCTCCGCGCGCTGCGGCCGCCCTGAGTGAACTGCAAGTGATGCAGTTCACGCCAGACCCCCCAGTGGCGGGACCTCGTTCCAGCAACCATGGGGCTTACCCGAGAGAAAAGGCATCTTCCAAAAGCCTCCTTGTCCAATGACTGTTGGCCCAACAGGGAATGTCCTTTTCAGGTTTGTGACAATTGCAGGACAGTGAGCTCAAACCTGCGTTTTGGACAGAAACGAGTTTCTGAAACATTTCTCTGCCCATGGCTGCAGTCGTTGATTGAGGTCAATGTTCTTATTTGTGCGTCCCGACACTTGCAACCAGAGGTTCTGGACAAGCAAGTGATCAGATTTTGGAACCTTGACTTAAGATTATGGGGTTCTTCTGTTGACCGTTTCTGGGGCTATCAAAGTCAGAAACCGGGGTGGTTTCCGTTTGGCCTAACCACCGCCATTCTAGGGGTACCTAGTGGGGTACCTTCCCCATTCTTTCCAGGGATCCTTCTTTTCAGGAAACCGTCAAACACCCAGGTTGGAAACAGATCCGGTTTCTTAAAAGAACGATGGTTGAAAAGAATGGACAAGGAATCAACCCCTAGAGCCAATTGCCTCATGGCCAGCTCCAAAGCTCCCGCTCGCGGGAGCGACGCGGGCGCGGAGCATCCATTTCAGCGCCCGAGGCCAGCTGGGTTCAAGGACCCCCCGTTTCAGTCTTAAAGCTTGAGCTGGCCCAAACAAGCAGTGCTGTTGCCGAATGTTGCCTTCAAGAACTGTATAGATATGATACTCATCTGAAAATGATGTCAAAGATGAGCATGAGCACCTTGTGAATTGTTCTTGAGTCAAGCAAATTGAGTGGAGCGTTGGAAGTGCAGGAGTTCCACTTGCCCATGTACAGGCATATGGGTTCGCGGCGGGGGGAGGGGGGAGGCATGTACAAAAACGAAGGCTTGTGTTTGGTTCCACTAGATTTACAAATTGCCTGGGAGACACTTCCTTCTTTAGAGGGCGAAACCTTTGAACAACAACGTGTGTATTGCATTGCTGATGCTTTGTGAGTGGGTGTTTCATGGTCTTTCCACACATGCCCCCCCCTCCCGAAACTCCCGCCCCCAATGCAAACAAGCTTCCAATCAATTTTCCTTCACTCTTACCCGGGAAAAAAAAACAAATCACGGAGCTCCCATGAGCTCCCCCTCCAACCAGTGGACAGGCTGCTCTGTTCCTCCCTACCCTCAAGAAAATACCAAGCACCATTTCTCAAAGGGGACCCTCAAGATTGGTGGCTTTCCTTTGGCTCCCGAAAAAGCCGACCTTTTTGCCCCCGAAACTTTATGCAACTTTGAACACGGCCGGACGAATGATACGAATGTCGGGCCGCACGCCGGTGTTCAGAATGAAGGAAAATGAAAGGCACAAAAGTCATGGACCCCTAAGGGGGGCTATGGGGGGGGGGGGGGGGGTAACTCCCTTAACCCCTTAACAAGGCCAATCCTCGGCTTCTCAAGGGATAGCCCCCTATAGGAGGCCATGAAAAAGGGCCAAAAAACGAGGCCCGACTGGCAATGCACTTCAGGTTACCGAGATCCTACCCTGCCTGAATCTGGTCGGCGAGCACCGGAAGCCCCGACACCATCTGCGTTCGACGAATCCGTGGCTGTCGCTGTAGTCCCACCCAAGACCCATCTTGTGTAAGCAGGGAGATGCTGTCAACTCCTGTCCAGAAAGAAGGAAAAGCCGCATATTTTATGGCGAGAGACTGCAATATGAGATTATTAATAAACAAAGGTCAACAATTGAAGGTGTTGCTTTCCGCCAACTCCAAAAGGCCACCCTCAATCAAGCAAAACAGACCCCTCTAGTTGTGTCCAGGAAGAAACTCTTCCCACTTCGAAATGGCCCTTTTGGCGTTTAAGTCTCCTAGAATACATACCGATGCTGCTGAAGTTGAGCTGGTAAGAATGGAGGCTTGACCACGGAATCCCTTTCAGGAAGCCACGGCAAAGTGGCCTGGCCGTCTCCTCACGTCCGTTGGACAAAAGTCCAACCTGTGCGTCCACAACGGCCTTCCAGAACCGCAAGAAAAAATCCGCGGGATCAAAACGAGGTCCAGAAAACTTCCAGTGGCTCGAAATATCCACGAGCTGAGGGCCTGTGCTAAGGGCGTGAATCTTATCTAGGTCCTCCAGTAGAGAGGTTAGAATCAGGGTACCTGATCTTTTTCGGTAGTCTATTTTAGTAGGGGAACCCTCCCAACCAAAAAGGGGGGTGAGAAGGGCACCTAGCTGTGGGACCTAGTTCTGGTGTCTCAAGGTCGGGGACCCAAACGGGTCCCAAAGTCGTCCAGTCTTCTTTGGTCAGGTGTCACGGCCGGACTGATCAAGGATACAAGCGGGATCAAGGATGGTTGCCATGCTCAGATGCCCGGCCTAGGGAAAGAAGGGCATCCTTTTGTGGTTGACTCTAAAGGGGAGCCCCTCCCAAACAAAAGGAAACAAGGGCGCCACTGGGCAAGCTAAGCACGAAGTTGAACACGCATTGAATGGCTATTTCTGCCAACTCGGTGGGCAAACCCCCCAATTTGTCCATGCATTTCCAAGTATGGCAATATTTCGTTATTGTTGAAACTGTGGCTGTGCATACAACCTAATTACCGTGGACAAAATCTTACACCTAGCAGCCGGCGCACCGGTGCGAGTGGAATTTGTCCAAAATGGAGCGTTGGCCAATCCTCATCAATCTCTGGAAGGCCACCAAGGGGGCAACATCCTTCTGCAACCCAAGGCAAGGATCGGCTTTGCAAAGAGAAACAGGGCTCCCCACAGTTCGCCTGACATCACCGGACAACATGCCGCAAAGGCTTTCTTGTTGGGAAATGAACCCTCTCTTTTTGTGGTATCCTTGGTTCGTTTTTTTGTGATACCCTTCAGAAACCCGTTTTGGGGAGTCCGAATCCGACTTTGAGAAACCCCACTAGGTCCTCCAGTAGAGAGGTTAGAATAAGTCGGTACCAACTTGTTTCTCTCTTTTAGTAGGGGAACCCTCCCAACCAAAAAGGAAACGGGAGAGAAAGGGCACGTAGCTCAAGCACCTAGCCCAGGACTCGCTCCCTCTGAGATGTTGGGAAATGAGCCTTTCTTTTTGTGGCACCCTTGGTTTGTTTGTCTTTTTTCTGGTATTGTTGGGAAGGGGTGGTCCGAATCCTATTTTGAGACCCCAGGACTCTTTTTCTCTGACACCCAATCGAGTGCAACGGCCTGGCTCCCCGGTGCTCCGCAGCTCCGCGTCGTACTCCGCGCGCTGCCTGGGGTCGCTGAGCACCTGAAATCTCGGCGGAGCCCATCGGCACGTGGCACGGAACCGTTCCCCGGTCGACGTGCGGGTGGCTTGGTCCGCACTTTTGGACCGTGTTCCTTTTAAGGGAGGGGGGTCCCCTCCCATTTCACATGGAACCTTGGAGCATCTTCCTTTTAAAGGGACAAAAGGGGGCCTTCCATGTTAATTGGTGGGAGGGTAGATGAGTTTCCCTGCTAAATGGATGGCAGAACCCCCATCTAAACCCGTGGCGGGTCCATCTATTTTTCAACCAAACTAAGTACCTATGAACCAAACCGAAACCGCTGGAATCCGGCTTTAACCAAAGCTTGCACGCTCCGCCTGCGAACCCACAGAAACCTCTTCCCCTCCCCTCCCCCTCCCCTACCCAACAATTTTGATCCAATTGTGTTGCTCCTTGGGAAAGTCGCCCGACCTGCTCCTTAGGGAAGCCAACAAGTTCAATCCAAGTTCTTTGCTCCTTGGGCAAGCTCCTTACTCCAAGCTGGCCAAAGCAATGAATAAATCGCACCAGCGGAGGTGTCCCTTTGACAAAATAGATGGCGCTGGAAATGAGCATTGCAAGTGGGGAAACAAGAGAAACCGCGTAATTGCCGCAACTGCGGCAGGTTTCGCCAGATGAAGTTGCCTCACCATGGTTTCAAACGCAGCTTTTAAGATCGTTTGGAGGCGTGGAGGTGAGAAAAGCCAGTTGAGAGTGCCCAACTCCTCTGATACAAGTGGTATACTTGCCACCTCCACAGCTCCAAACAGCCCGCCTCACTCATTTGCAGCTATGAAGTCTGGTTGGAGCAGCCCCCCCCATTTGGCCGCTGCCTCAAAGGCCTGGCGCACCTTGATGTAGGCGTCATGCGACCCGCCCTGCGCGACTGCGCGACTGCGCGATGTGTTTTTGTTGTTTGTTTTAATATATATATATATGTATACATATATATATATATATATATATGATTTCCCCGCTTTCTCGCGCCATGGATGGCAGCCGTCGGGTTTTTGACCCGTCCCCCCCAAAAAAAAGACACGGAGGGGAAATAAGACCCCACATCAAGGTATCCCTTTGGTTTTCGCCACCCAAAACAACCACAGCTGGTCGCAGACGATCAAGGGGCGAAGATGATCCGAATCCCCAGTTCCCCCAAGTTCAATTACTAGGTCCTCCAGCAGAGAGGTTAGAATAAGGGTACCAACTTTGTTGTTTGTTTTGTCTATTTTAGTAGGGGAACCCTCCCAACCAAAAAAGTTGGTAAAAGGGCACCTAGCTGGGGGACCTAGCCTCGTCAACTTCCAAATGCCAGGAGCTTTGAGCTGGCCAGAGAGCCAGCACCAGTAGCACCAGTAGCACCAGTAGCACCAAATCCACTTCCGGGCCCCGCTTTGGATGCAACCAGGTGGCACCCAAGCGGCAAAAACACAAATTAATCAGAGATGTTCAGTCAGGGGCTGTCAAACATCCAACTTCAGCCATGTTGGGCCGCCTTTTTATGAAGCAGGCCCCCTAAAAGGGTCAAGCAAGCACCCTCTTCCCACGAATGCGCATCAAGTACCCCACAAACTCATCCAAACCATTTAGGACTTCTTGTTCAGCCCTTGGACGAGTCCCGCGTCAGGTAACAGGAACTTAAGATGCTTGTTCAACATGTCCCTCAAGTTGTTTGTAGAGAAACTTGTTCAACAACACTCCGACCACTTTCCTCCTGACGTAATAATACACATTCCCTTAGGCTGTCTGAACTCTTCAGCCCGTGAGACCATTGGGAAGTTAAACTCTTTCTTCGCCTTTTGTTGAGTGTTCCCCAAGGTTGAGCAATGGGAGTCGGCCGCCGGGCACTTGGGTTTTGCAGGTTGGGCAAGTTGGGGTTCCCACCTCCAAGAATCACTTACCATGGGGAGTGCTGAATTGCATTGGCCCAACTTGGGCTAGTCCAAAACGACAACCCTGGCGTTTGCATGTTTTGGCCCCTTGCATTTGGCATTCTCAAAGCAGCTTAAGGGAAACAACTCGGATACGTGGATGACCGCCTATCATCCCCAGTTAGGTTCCAAAGTCGTTGACTAAGTGGCGAATCTCCTCGAGGAAATCAACCACCACTTCCCTGAGGTGGGGCCCGTCGTCCAAGTGCCTTTCCGACGTCTTGGATGATCAACCACTACATAGGTCATATGCCCGCAGTTCTCAGAGGGACAACAGTCACTTAACACGTATCCACACATACCACCTACGTAGCCCAAACTCTGAATGGACATCGCACACGTAGCCACAGTCTTAACTACCTTGCTTCATAGCCCAAACCCTGAGAGGGGATCAGAACCCAACATGTAGGTGATTGTAAAGTGAACAAAATCCCTCTCAAAAGTTCCATCTCTCAAAAACAGAAAGCCAAAGGAACACGCCAAACTGGAGATCAAGGGTAGGTTGAACACAAGTAGCCTGGAAGTCGGGAAGCATAGATGGCGCTGGTAGATAGAACCACTCTAAACCAGTGGCATTTATTTTCAAACAGGCAGTGTCCCAAAAAAGTTGAAAGGGATCGCTGGGCCCCTTTCCGGACCTTGAAACCCACCTTCCCAATCTAAAGGGCTCCGGTGTTTTTTTCTTTGGAATCACATTTTGAAATCACGCCTGGGTCCAGGTTGTTTGTGTTTTGTTTTATTTTCTTAAAAACAAAAAAAACACGCCTGCTGGTGTTTTGTGATGAAATCATGCCTGGGGGGTCCAGGTGTTTTTTTTGTTTTAATCACGCCTGGGGGGGTGCAGGTGTGTTTTGTTTCTTTTTTACACGTCTGGGGGAGTGCAGGTGTTTTTTGTTGAATCACGCCTGGGGGGGGTGCAGGTGTTCTTTTTCGGTTCTTTTTATTTTTTTAAACACGCCTGGGGGGGTGCAGGTGTTTTTTGTTTCTTTTTTACACGCCTGGGGGAGTGCAGGTGTTTTTTTGTTGAATCACGCCTGGGGGGGGGTGCAGGTGTTTTTTTGTTGAATCACGCCTGGGGGGGGTGCAGGTGTTCTTTTTCGGTTCTTTGATTTTTTTTTAAACACGCCTGGGGGGGTGCAGGTGTTTTCTTTTTTAATCACGCCTGGGGAGTGCAGGTCTTTTTTTTTGTTGAATCACGCCTGGGGGGGGGTGCAGGTGTTCTTTTTCTGTTCTTTTTATTTGTTTAAGCACGCCTGGGGGGGTGCAGGTGCTTTTTGTTTCTTTTTTACACGCCTGGGGGAGTGCAGGTGTTTTTTTTGTTGAATCACGCCTGGGCGGGGGTGCAAGTGTTCTTTTTCTGTTCTTTTTATTTTGTTAAACACGCCTGGGGGAGTGCAGGTGTTTTTTGTCGAAATCACGCCTGGGGGGTCCAGTCTTCTTTTTGTTTTAGTCACGCCTGGGGGGGGTCCAGGTGTTTTCTTTTTTAATCACGCCTGGGGAGTGCAGGTCTTTTTTTTTGTTGAATCACGCCTGGGGGGGGGTGCAGGTGTTCTTTTTCTGTTCTTTTTATTTGTTTAAGCACGCCTGGGGGGGTGCAGGTGCTTTTTGTTTCTTTTTTACACGCCTGGGGGAGTGCAGGTGTTTTTTTTGTTGAATCACGCCTGGGCGGGGGTGCAAGTGTTCTTTTTCTGTTCTTTTTATTTTGTTAAACACGCCTGGGGGAGTGCAGGTGTTTTTTGTCGAAATCACGCCTGGGGGGTCCAGTCTTCTTTTTGTTTTAGTCACGCCTGGGGGGGGTCCAGGTGTTTTCTTTTTTAATCACGCCTGGGGAGTGCAGGTGTTTTTTTTGTTGAATCACGCCTGGGGGGGGGGGTGCAGGTGTTCTTTTTCTGTTCGTTTTATTTTTTTAAACACGCCTGGGGGAGTGCAGGTGTTTTTTGTTGAAATCACGCCTGGGGGGTCCAGTCTTCTTTTTGTTTTAGTCACGCCTGGGGGGGGTCCAGGTGTTTTCTTTTTTAATCACGCCTGGGGAGTGCAGGTCTTTTATTTTTATTTTATATCACGCCTGGGGGGTCCAGGTGTTTTTTGTTTGAAATCACGCCTGGGGGTCCCGGTGCTTGTTTTGTTGCATTTATGCCTGTGGGCCGGGGCGTTCTTTCTTTTGAATTCACGGCTTGGGGCTCCTCTTCTTTTTTGGAATTCACGCCTCTGGGCTGTTTTTGTTTTTTTTTGAAGTCACACTGTTACAAAAATGAGAATCCAAAATGAGGCATTTCAAAATAAACACGGCTGGTGTAAATTCAAAGAAACACAAAAAAAGAACGGTTCCAATCTAAAGCAACCCTGCAACAATGCGCAAAGCAAAGACTAAACCAAAGCCTAACAGGCGTGTGTCCGTTTTCCCTAGTGACTAGTTTACTCCTCCAATCACAAGTAAATTTTGTTTTACAGCACATCCCCCATTCTTCTTATTTATTCCATTTTATTGCTACACTGGAAACTGGAAGCCCTGGTGTCCAAACCCTAACAGGTGATTGGACATTTGGGCGTGTCTTTTCTAGACCGCCCCCAAACTAAATTTCGGCTATCCTGCTGGATCCTCTTAAACATCAGAAAAGGGCTGCCCAACCAAACAACTTGACCAGCGATCGATTGTGAGGGGAATCCCTTCAACTTGCCTAGGCCTTGGCTGCGTCGTTTTTGGAGGGTACCCCTTGTTTGGCGGTTTTGGAAGAGCGACGCCGTTACTCCTACAAACCTTTCTTGAGGTTTGTTTCCTTCATTCGGGAATCCCAAAACATCCCAAAAGGGTTCAATCCCGGTAGTTTCCCGCTGCCCTGACTGCCCCGACCTTTTTGAGGTGCTGCAGGGGTCCGCCACAAAAGGAGAAGACCCGGTGTGCCTTGTCCGGGTGCGTCTGCAGCGCCCGGTTCCGGTAGGCCGCATAAATGGCCCGTGGCCCAGCCGAGCGCGGCACCCGCAGCTCGCCTGCCAGGCGCGCCCCCAGAAAAAACATTGTCCAGCTGCTGAAATGAATATGGGTACTCGGCTGTTTGTTTTCTGCTCCCCTGCTAAAAGCTTGACTTTTAGTGGTTTAATGGAAAACCAATTAGTTGGCAAAAAGTTAAAGTCCTAACATCCAAGCAAAATGTAACAAAGGTTATGGGTCAAAATAAAACCAGAAAAACCGCAGGTTTTAGTCCTTCTTTCCATTTACCAGGTTCCATTTAAAGTACCTATTTTTGACCCACAGCCATATGTTTCTGTACCTTTCCGGTTTTGAAGGGAATAAGTTTCACGGGTGTAAACATGCCTTCTGTTTGTTATAGGGGGCGGGAAAGCAAATGGAAGAAATGGGCGTCTCTTTTTGATGCTTCCCTTTCTGGGATTGTTTTCATGAGGATTTCAAAGGACAACCAACACTATCTGCAGACATACCGAAACGGCCATGGAATAGAGGCTCAAACTCGGAGGGGGTTCCCCAAAATGGTTGCTGTTGTCATTTAAGGTTTACCTTTGAAACCACCCCTTAAGGGTCCACCATTTTGAGAAGCCCCATTCAAGAAGGCAAAGCTTCCCTGCTACCAGTGGGACTGTGGAAACCTGGGTCGATTTTGCCACCGCCTTTGATAGTTATAATTTACACCCGAAGTTGCTTAGTTTACAATCCTCACATGAAATCACGGCTAGTACAGGATTTCAGAAACGGCACCATTGAACAAACAATTTGTTGTTTTTCAGATCCTGAAGCAAATCTGTGGTCTGTAGCAAGGATACATGGCTTGAAAACAATGAGGTGGTGTGTCTTTTCGCTGGAGCCTCTGTCAGCTTTCAAGGCAAACCACAGGAATCCAAGCAACACGTGGCGTGGCAAATACCAGTTTGGAACAAATCCATGGTTCAAGCCAAATGTATCTTTGGACTGGCCCCCTTTGAACCCTCGCCCTTCGGGCCGCGACTCCGAAGGACAACGGCCACAGCACACCTTCCACGCCGAAGAAGCATCCAAAACATGCGAAACAGTCCCAACCAACAAGAAACAACAAAATATTCCAAGCCACAAGTTAAGGGAGCTCGTTTTCACCCGCGGGTGAGCTCTCCTATCTGTCCGAACTTCTGAGGGCTCCGGCTGTAGTAGGTCATAGCCAGCCACTTCTCCAGCCTGAGGCGCGTCCAGGGCGGCGGACGAAAAACATCCCCCGCCCAAAGGCCCCTGGACCTTTCAATGGAAGACCGAAGCCCTCCCTTAGACACCCGCTTGTGGTGGTCGGTGGTTGGGGGTCTTAAAACCAGGCTGTAAGGCCAACTAAGTCAATCAAATTGGAGCCTCTGGGCGAGCAACAGGAACCGGGCTGATATACAACAAAAAAACACCTATATGGTGCTGCAAAAAGCCCACACCTGCTCGGTGCAAACGAGAAGCACCACCTGGTTTCGGGGGATTGTGTACTTGTTGACACCCACCCCCTACCACATTTTCAGAATCAGCCAGAGGGACAGGTTGGCGCCTGATTTGGGTTACAACTTACAAGCACCCCCCCCTTTTTCCAAGAAAATCCCCATCCATCCCCATTCGGGTGTGCCAAGGCTTCGTTGGACAATGGCGCAAAGCAACATGATCCGTTCATGTGATTGACACATGCGGGTTTGGGGGTCGGTATCTTTTGGTTCATTTCAAGGTGGCCTTCTATTCTGGACACAAAAACTGCACCAGTGACGCTTTCTGCCCCCTGAACGCTCTTGGAGCCTGGGCGCTGTAATGGCGCTTGAAATATCAAGGGTGCTACCCCCGAAGTAAGAGGAGACCAGGCTAGGCAAACTTGAATTTGCGGCGGTGCAACCGAAAAATCGAACACATGTCGCCGCAATTTCTCTGTCTGCAATCAACCATGAGCATGGCCGACAAAAGCAAGAATGGCGTTTCACGAAAATCTCAGGTCTGCAGCGCTATCTCCTCCCCCGAAAACTCGTGAGCTCGAAGCGCACATCTGTTGCTTCCCAACCGTCCACTGGCCCCTCGGATCATACCCCCAAGTCGCGTTACCAAGTCGCCAACTCACGATTGCCACGCCACGCGTTTAACACAGCGCCAAACGACTCCCCAAAAGTTACCTGGCAAGCTGAAAGCGAACATCAAGGAAAGGGCAACAGCGTCCCAAACGGCTAGCCAGACGTCTGGCGATAAAACGTACACCTTTTACGGCCCATCGATTGGTCTAACTTGCGTGGGTGTGTCTTTTTGTTCGACCCCCCATGGATTTCGGAGTTCCTTTCGGTCTTCCTTTAAAACCAAACAAAACGGGCACCCAAATAGGGGTCACCTTTTGCACAAGTGGAAACCACACCAGCCAGAAGGGGTCTGATTGTCTTCAAACCCAGAGGCTGGACCTTTCAATGGAAGACCCGACCCCTCCATCAGACCCCCCGCTTCGGTGGTTGGGACCCGGTCTCAAAACCAGGTTGTAAGGCCAGCTAAATCAATCGAATGCAGTTCAGTGGGGATTTCAACCACTCAACCACAAGAAACAAAAATGCAAAATGTTTCCCAACAACAGTTTCAGGCTTTGGACTTTGATGACAACATGCCTACAAAAGCTGAGATGGCCCCTTGTTCACCTCCATGCAACCATGAGAAGGGGTCCGAAATTTTCTTTTAAGGAGCCGGCCCCTTGGTGTCGAAAGGAACCAGCCACACCTCCGACGCTCAGTTTCTCACCCCCGAGGTCCTGGCTACCTCATCGCATGGCCGCTGGCATTTGCCCCAGCCCCACCCCCTAATAAATATGTACTTGTATATATGTATATGAATATGTATATGCATGTATATGTATATATATATATATGTATATATATATATATCTATGTATACATATATAAACAATAATTGTGAAGTAGCTTGCCAAAACACATTATCAAATACTTACATGTAGCCATATGACAAAGATCTAAATTCCAATTTGACAAACTTATTGAAGCGTTTGACCCCCGCGCATGTCAGAAAACCCCGTCGGTGCAAGGGAAAGAAAACACTTGAGGGGATGCCCCCGCTGTTGATTGGTGTTCATAATAATGACCCGCATTCAACAACATCAATGCTGGATGTGGCATGCACCCCTGTCCATGCCCCCTCTCATTGCTGGCCCGCGCACCCCTTGGAGCCCTGAAATGTGAGCGAGACAAACGCCGATTGGCTGGCACGCCGACACTGGAACCTAAATAGCTCCTTTCCACAGAAGTAACTTCCAAGGCGCCCCAACATTGGAACCTAAAGGGCAAAGTAACGTCCTCAAAATGCATTGTCGCGATCCATGTGAATTTGAAAACATCGGCTGTGCCCCTTGTTGGTGGTTTTGAAAGGAAAACCAAAGGGAATACCACCATTTGGGGGGTCTTTGGAAACAAAACACTCCCAAATCCAAATGGGCCAAAACTAGAAAACCGTTTTTGGGCCTGATTGAATGTGACACACACACACACACACACACGAGTCGCGGAAGGGAACTAAGGCACTCATCACGTTGCTGTCCGCTCGAAGGATTCTTGTGGCAGCTGGGTATCTGATGACTAGATGCAGTTATCTTGTAAGACTCAACATGTGCTGTCATGTCAAACTCAAATGGCTGTCTATATACGATCTGAGGATTAGTAACACAGGCTGACTTGCGTGGCTGGTGCTACTATGCATACGTCCGTCAAACCAGCGCCACTGCGGGCAGGCCCGTTTTGCCTCAGATTCTCGCTGTGTACAATCCTTCAACGCGAGAAGCTTCGTGTTTCTCGGTTGAAGGACCTGCGACAGAACCATTGCTTGGCCCAACTGGCAAAGAGTTGCGCAATCGAATTGCTTTCTCTGCTGTCAATTCGGGCATATTGCACCAGTCGGGCTTCACAGGGGCCTCTGGGCCATGGCTGGATGCTCAAAAAAACGCTGGCAGGTTCTGGCCCCTTTCAGGCCCCTTTCAGGCTCGCAGCGCTCCGTCTGGATACGAGCTCGCCGAGGGATCCGCCCGGCGGGCTGAAGATGGAGTACTCGCTGGCGGGCTTCTTGCGGTGGGACGTGACGTCCTGAGGGACATAGTGAAGGCGCGGACAACCTGTGGATGCCTGCCGGAATTTCGTTGTACACGGAAACCACATATGATTTTGGTTGAGACTACCGTTTTGTGGCTGGAAACCGCATGGAAACCACACATTTAAGGTGCCCTGGGAGAATCCTACAGTTTCAACAAACTGTCAGAGAGAATTGGTACCCTTTCTCGGTGTTTTGGAGGGGTCCCCATTTCATTAAACCACGCCCAATTGCATTTCGACACGACAACCGCCTCAAAGGGATCTGCAACCCAACTTGGGTACCCGCAAGCAGGAAAAGCAAGCACCCCCCAAGACCAAGTTACATGTTGACCCCCATTGACCCCTAGAACATCATCCGAAAGCTTATGGCCACGGAAAAAGACCAATTCTCCAAATTTAAGGGTTGAAAGGTCAAGCCCAAGAGCAACCAAAAGGAATACTCCAAGTCAGAAACAGCTCCTTAAACGACTGGAGGTCACCACCCTCGTAGCCGTTCGGGCTGCGACGCTCTGCCATCCTTAGGCTCCGGCTCTGCGCCTTTTCCTGCGCTTTCTGGTTTCTCTTTTCCTCCTTCTTCTCCTTTCGGCCATGCTTCCCGGCCCCGCTTCCCGGACCGCATGTGTATTGCCAGGGCGTTTGCTCCAAAGCCGAACTTGGGATCTCCGCGAGCCACTCTGCCGTCTTTGAAGCCCGCTCCGCCTCCCTCTCATGCTTCGCTGCCAAGCTCGCAAGCTCCTCTTCTGCTTGACGAGCAAGAGCCTGGAAAGCCGACCGCTGATCCTCGGCTTCACGAGCACTCTGCGCCTCAGCCATCGCTTGTTCTGCACCTAGCTTTGGCCGACAGTCGCTCAGAAAGCTGAGCAGCTGCAGGAATGCGGCTGCACAAAGAAACAACGACCCTCCCTATAATCATGGCAGGTCGATTGAAGGCACACCGGGAAATCCGAAGCCATTTCAGGGGTCCTCTCAGTTTGAGACACACCCACTGGTATGGTTTTGAAGGGAAACCAAAGGGACACAATCCATGTTTCCCTCTTTTCGGAAGGGGTGCTCTTGTTTGGGTAAAGGGTGACCAAGTGGAAACCATATCCATCGTACCCAGAATGGTCAATATTTGTCATCTGCTGGGGATATGGGGTACACCCACCAAATCGCCCATGGTTTCCCCAGCTTTCTGGTCCCCTTGGAGCTTTGAGTGGAAAATGGGAGAGTGTGGGCACACCAATGGTCAACTTTGGAGCCTGCCCCTACCACACCTTGGAAGACCGTTTTAGTGGTTGATCCACTTTCATCTAGTGGTGCAGGCGTGGGGGTCCAAAAAACAACTTCACTTTAGGGGAGCGATCTGAACCCTGAGTCATATGTGGTGCGGAAGGTTCTTTCATACTGTGGATGGACAAAATCCTGCACCACTTTGAAATCATGAGAACCCGTTGTTTGTTGGTATGTACAGGGCAATCATCATTCCAGGGTTTCTTAGGCGGCGCAGGATTTTGTCCATCCACAGTGACATTCTTCAGTGACCAGCAATCACCTGCTTGTTTCTTCTCGGGTGCAAAATGACAAACGCGCCGCTGAAGAATCACGCACTTAATTCATAGCTTCCACGAGGAAGGAAGCTGAAACAACCGCTTGCAAAAGAGTCTAAGAACATGTGTACCCCATGTGAGTTTCCATGTTTGTTGGGTGCGAGGGTGCTTGATGATAATTCCACTCTCTAGAAACATGTGTCAATCTCCTCACTTGCTGAGTGGATGGCCCAAAAAAGTTCAAACTCTATATTTACCACTAAAATGGCCTTCCCAAAAAGCTCAAAGTTCATGAACTCAGGAAGTGAGTCTCGAGAACTTCCAATAAGGCCTACCTGCACGCCAACCTGAGAAGCAACCGTGCGCCCTACTGCGCTGGATCATGACGTATGTTTGCCGCTAGGCTAACTTCCCAATCCGACCATCCGTCTCCGGAGCAGCATGCTCAAGTCTGACAACACATCGCCACATTGGCCAGGAGACTGTGGAAAAGAACAGAACTGAAGGAATTGTGGCGCTCACTTCCCCAGTGTCGACAAAGCCCAAAGACGAAGGGAGCCCCCCCTTTCTCAAGGACACATGACCAACTGAGGTTGCCCTGATCCAACAGAAACACGCTGGTACCTCCAAATGTGAAATTGACTGGTGTCCTATTCGAAGCTGTACAGAAAAAACAAAGGAAGGTCAAATAGGCTGCTCCACATGAGGCTTGCGTTGGGACCGAGGCAAACTTGAAACGAGCTGCTCAGCGCTTTTCTACCCATACTGTGGATGGTCGAAATCCATTTCGCACCACCTAACAAGGGAATGATGCAACTTCTTTTGTAAATAGCAACAAACGTTGCGGTTTCAACCATGGTTTCTTAGGCGTGGCGCAATGGATTTCGCAATCCACAGTACCATCATCCTTCCGGAACTCTCGAGTCTTGGGGTGCTGGGCAACCTCCTCCGCGGCTTTTAATCGGAACGGGTGAGACTCGCTGGACCTCAGCCGACTCGGCTGCGCGGCGTCGCTCGGCCCTTCGGCCGGGGCGAGGCGATTCCGAGGAGCAGTCAAGGAGGATTCTCAGTTTGGCCTTCCCGCAGAATCATTTGAAAGCAGAAGCGTTGGGCTTTGGTTGAACCGTTCACCGATAAACCTGTAGGGTGTTCCTTTTGACCTTGAGGAAATATTAGGACTTGCTCCAAGGGGTTGCCATACTCTGAGGGACCTGGTCCGTCGATTTTCCTACGTAGGGGGGGTCTAAAAGGCCCTCTCAAACGCACACTGTGTTCCGGGGAACTTCTGGCTTTGGCGGATATGATGGCTGGACGCTACCAATGTGGGCGACGGCAAGAGCTTACCATCGAAGGACAAGTTCTATTGCCCACGTTCGATTGCACACCATGACCAGTACAACTTTGCATACGAGTCATATTGTCAGATCAGACCTCGGCACGACCGCCTAAATCAAAAAAACGTCAGCCAAGCGGAACAAAAGGAAGCGCGCGGTGCCAACACTGTGAACCCTCAGACTTGCCCCGACTTCTGGATCCGGGAGCTCTGCAGAGCGCTCCCCCAGCGGCCTGCAAGAACTCCTTGCGGACCTAAGAAAATACGCTCCGCCTGCGAAGGTCTTAACTGTCCCGCCAAGTGTTGTCCCGGTGCTTGGTAATTATGTTTGGGAGAACCAGGTTCATGGATTTCTACGGATACCTCTTTGATAGTAAACATCCTTCCCTAAGGTGGGTATTGGTGTAGTAGGGGGTTCTAGCAAAGACGAGCCGCCCGAGCATCTCAGATCGAGTGTCAGCGCCCTTCGCGCTGAGCCTTCGGTCCGGTCACGCTCCTGCGATGCCCCAACTCAGCACACCCAAGCGGAGCCATGCGCAAAACCTGGGATTACAGCGCTCTTTGTATACCAAACACCTTTTCCCAGCAATGGTTAGTCTTTCTGAGATTGCCAACATGCTTTTGGTAATCTGCCAAGCGACTTCTTTCGAGCGATTTGTTTGGGGAATGATGGGAATGTTAAGATATCCAAAGGGCGGATATCCACGCCCTACTTCTGGTTGAGGGGTCCCCCAAAAAAAAACATTAGGTTTGACTCCCGAGCCTGATGCTTGGGACCAAACCGTCTAAAATGCCCAAGCGGTTTCTTGTTTGTTGCCCAAACACCCAACATCAAACCCCAGCGTTCTGTTGGTGGATTTCTTGGTTGTTGCTTCTGCCAAATCCACCAAACACCCCTCTACTTTCGCAGCCCGGAACCCTTGAGGCATGTGTCGTGTTTGGCGGTCCTGCAACTTGACGGCAGGTGATCTGTTTAAGGTGCCAAGCCAAATCTGTTCTCAGTCAGAACCATCAAAAGTCCCTTCAATTGGACATGGTCGAGGGGTCAGTTCATGACTTCACGCAGACATCGTCTTGACGGCTTGGAGTCTCGATTTCCCAAGGAATCTGGACCTGCGGGGTTCCGTCGCGGGTTTTCAACAGGAAAGCCTGGGAGCTATGGGCGAGGAGTCCTCTTCTTGAGTGCTGCCGAAATCCCGAGCGATAGAACCACTGCAGCCCCGACAAGGAACTCCAAAGAGAACCCCCCCGATTTTCCAACGGCGGTTTGGTCAGGCCAAACCCTATAGATTTCATTAGATTTCTATGGTTCCGCCAGGGGAACAAATACAATATTCACTTGGTTTGGGCTAATGTCAACCGGGAGATTTTTACCATGGCAACCTGCAACCTGGCGCTTCACAAAACATATTCGGAAAACCGGACACCAACAACAAACAGCCAAAAGACGGGTTTGGGGGTATGTGTGTAAGGCGTTGTTGGGACGAAATCCAAAATCCCGAGTATTTGGGCTGAGGTACTGTGGAGGTTGCGCCATCCGCGAGTCTCGCACCACCGTCCAGAAACCCGACGGAATGATTCAGCTCCCCAACGTAAATACCAACAACAAGTTCTGGTTTCCTTACTACCAAAAACAAGTTCTGGTTTCCTTACTACCAACAACAAGTTATGGATTCCTTACTACCAAACAACAAGTTGCGGTTTCCTTACTACCAAACAACAAGTTGCGGTTTCCTTACTACCAAACAACAAGTTATGGATTCCTCACCATGGTTTCGTTTCGGTGCGAGGCTCGCAAATGGATCTCGCACCCATCCGCATGTCTGTCACGCGCACCTCAAAGCTCTCGCAAGGGCAACGCAGGAAGCACCAAAGGCCTTCGAGGCGACATCGAGTTGGTACCCCCGGTTCCTTTAGGGCTTTTTCTTTTGTTATGGAAAACCAACAGTAAACAAAACAAAAAACAAAACATGTTGGGGCTCCCCGAAGACGAGGCAGGCTGAGGTGTGGGTGGGAAATTCGGGAGTCCTGGTGTTTTGGTGAGATCTAAGTTGATTTCTGTCGCAGGTTCTGGACAATCAGGGCGGTGTCCTTCTGGTGTGTAACCTGCGATCTCGTCCCGACGTAGTTTGGACCAAAGCTCAAGCAGCTCGACCAAGTGGCTGTTTAAAATGTCTTGGAGCTGGTACCTATTTTGGGGTGCACAGTGCTCTCAAATTCGAAAGGGACCTCAGGACCGCTTTTGCTTGCACGCAGGGAAACCAACAGCACCATTTTGAGGTTTGTATGAAACCTACCAAAATGGAGTGGAGCATCCAAATTGGCTTCCATGTGGCTTCCCAACTTGAAGCCCAAACTGAATGGGCCAGTGTCGTTTTCATGGCGGTTCACCCTGTTACCCCCGACTCCAAATACCCGCTTGTTTTAGGGTATCATGTCGACCCTCTACTAAAAAAGGAGGTATTTACCTTGAAAAACCAGGTTTTCTAAAAAATACCCTAGAACAAGTGGGTATTTGGGGTAGGGGGTACACTCCATTTGCTTAAGCTATTAAGGTGCTGCTTTATCACGCCCATTTCCCACAGTGAAAAGTGCAAGCGACAGCAGAGCGGCAGCCATAGGTTCGGATCAACCGCTTCTGGACAATAGCCTACCTGCCCATAGATTGAACCCCGAAAAGGCTTGCGAAAAAGAGATTCTTGGGACGGTATTTGGGGGGCTGCATAAGTAAAACTTCGCGATTTCTTGGGCTGTTCCCAATGGGATGAACCAAAGGAACCTGGTTGCACATCAGCTTGCTTACTGTAAGGAACCCCCCCTGTCCCGTCGCATTGTTCCCCATTGCGCTGTAAACATCGCCCCTTTTTCATGGAATCTCATCTAAAATGGGACACTCAAATGCCTAGTGGCCATGGGAAAAAAGGGCAGCCTTTCTTTGTTTGGTTGAGTTTAAAGGGGAGCCCTTACGCAAAAAAGAAAAAGGCGCCACTGGGCAACAGAGGACAAAAAGGGTGATGTTTCAATCCACGGTTTTCCATCGCCCAGTGACCCGACGCCCGACTCCCGACTGGGCGGCTCACGGCTTCTCGTGCCGGCCCTCGTGGCCTACAGCGTGCAAATTCCACAAATGAAGCTGGGGGTTGGGGAGTTCCATTCAACAAGTGATCAAACCCCTAACCTTCTTGAGAACCAGTCTCATCTTCAACAGGGCGAGACTTACAACTAAGTTTGCTAACTTACCCATGGCTTCCCCTGGGATTTCAGGTTATGTTGAACCAAAACCAGCTGGGGGCCAGTGCTTCCAGTTACCCCCAGAGTAGGCAACCAGGGAAAACCATGCTGTACAACCTAGAGGTAGCAATACCGGGTTACCTACTATGGTGGTAACTAAAAAAGATACCTCAATTTACGAATTTCCCCATGGCGTCCTTGGGAACCAGCCGGGCGGGGGGTCACCTAAGCTAGGTCCTCCAGTAGAGAGGCTAGAATAAGGGTGCCCTTTTTCCGTAGTCTATTTTAGTAGGGGCCCCCTCCCCAAAAAAAAAACGGTACAAGGGCACTACTGGCAAACCTCGGCTTCCTTGGGAACCAGCTTGGGGGGAAGGCTTCTCACCCGTCTGGCTTCGCTCCCCGTCAAAACCCACCCACTTCGCTCGGACGCCGCGCGGGGCGGCAGACTGGCAGTGGAGGTGCTCGAAGAGGACCTGGAGCCTAAGGCTTTGGACGTCGAGCCTGGTGCATGCGAATTCTGTGGGTCCGTGTTGTTTGTGGGTCTCCCCTGGTGTTTTTGAAGTTATTAAGGGAAACCAACAGGACAACCAATGGTTTCCGTCATCCGTTTTTGTAGTGTTTGTTTTTGTTCATCCTTGTGTTTTTGAAGGCATAAATTAAGGGAAACCAACAGGACAACCACACTATTCTGGGGGTCGGGAACCAATAGAAGAAGACACATCTTAATATACTCAAGCAAGGTTTGGCCGCGCCGAGCGCAAACCAAAGCAAGATCTCGTGAGAGCTTGCCGTCCCGGATTGCTGAGTCCACCTCTTTCAGAAAATGGGTTGAATCATGGGGGGGGCCTTGTTGGTTTGAGGGCCCCCTCCCTCCCCAAAAAAAAATATATATATATATATATATATATATATCAAAAAATCGGCCGTGTTTGGAGTCTTGTATGTGGCCTTCAGGTCCAAGGCCCCTCCCAAAGGTTCCAATTCGATTGATTTTGGGCCCTCAAACAGCCAGGTTGTTGAGACCCCCAAACACGGAGGTGTCCAATGGATGGGGCCGGGTCTCAGGAGCCTCTGGACTGTTCCATTCCCAGTCCGCTGAAAAATGGTGGGATCCTGGGTAAAGTTGTGGTCAGCTTAGCCTCCCACGAACATGGCATGGCGCAATTGCGACGTGCTTTTTGCCGTCAGGGAGTCCCTTTCCCTTGTGCGCAAAATCCGTCTGATTCTCCAATTGACCGCCAGCAAGTGGAGGGTATCAAGGCTTGGGCATCCAAAACACAGAATTCAGGATTTTGTTCTGAAGGGGGCTTCTGGCTGGCACTTGCTATGCTGTGTCAACGGGATCCTGGTGGAAACAAATGTTGGGAGTACTAATTGAAGGCACCAAAGGCAATGGATGTTCGAGTAGCTGCAGCATGTGCATTTCCGCGGCCAGACGCATCCCTCATGGTAAGCTCTCTTCCCCCCAGCCGAATTGGCAACCTCGCCTTCGCATTTCAACCAGCGCTTATTGGTCTGGAGATGTTCTTATTTCTCCGTGCTCTCCAAAGCTCAAAAGCTCCGAGTCCCCGAACCATGGGAGAAGGACCCCCCAAAAAAACAACCACCACCACCTACAGCCTGTCTCGCTTTACGGGGTGCTGCGCTTGGGCTCGGAATTTCTCCCCCCAGCCCCAGCCCCGCCGGGCGAGCCGCGATGCTTGGGTTCCCGAGGCCTTGCGCCAGGAGTCCCGACGGCCGACGGACACCTCGTCAATGATAAGTAGACACTTTTTTTTCGACACCCAGTAGACACCCAGTAGACACCTAGTACCAAGAGAGTGTATATACTTTTTTGCTCATCGGCACTCTTGTCAGCATGATTTTGGGATTATATCTTCTTATGAGTAATACACATAAGTACGTACTGGTATTGTGTTTTTTGGTCATGATAATCTTTGCTACTACTGCCATGTTTGCTAGTATTGTTAGCATGTTTAGCAATACCAGCCCTACCTTCATTACAATTAGTCCTACTCATTACTATTGTTGACATTGTTATGACTATTAATTGTTGTCATGAGTATTTCAGTTATTATTGTTAGTCTATCATTGTTGCTATGACCGATACTATTATCACCATTATAGTTGCATGATTATCATACTATTACTATCAGTATTTTCAGTTGCAGTAGCAGTAGTAGTAGTAGTAGTAGTAGTAGTAGTAGTAGTAGCATCATTGTGCGATATGGTATGCCCTTTGTTCCCATGTGCTTGGGCTTCTTCATTGTTGCCGTGGTCACCTGCCCGCGTGTGGTTCCAGCTCCGAACCGGGGGGGGGTTCGCTTAAACCGGGAAGACTCTGGACATGTCGACCGAATGCACTGGGTGTCAACATGGAAATTCGTTGGCTCAACAGGGGAACTGCAAGACATGTTAGTTCGATGTTGCAAAATCGAACTAGGTTTTTGAACCTTTGCTGAGAAGCAGGGAACCTGCGACATGTTCCAAAAAGGTTGAAAGGGCAATTGGCTCCTGCAAAAGAGCTCTTTGAAACAATGCGGAAAGGACATGCCTATTACAAAGTTGGGAAGTCCTGTTCTGGCGCACTAGATGGCACGACTGGCAAACGATGAGAAAACTAACCAGTGGAGTCCACCAATCCACCCAACTGATAGAAAGGACACCTATGCTACCCACTCCCTTCCCCAATCTTGGACCCTGCGCCTTCACCCCTCCCCCCTTTCAACCCCAGGTCCGTACCTTTTGGGAAAGCCCCAAAAGAGCAAAAGATAGCTATGCAGATTCGTGCAATCGAACATATCGAACTTTGCCAACCAAACCCGCAGAAATAGGGCGGGTGGGTTTCTTCGCACAGGGGAGTTTCAGATACCATCACCTTCGATCCTAGCAAGTCCCTGGCTGGGCGCAAAATCCGATTTGCGAATCGATCGGCACCAGTCGCGATGGACGAACCCCGCTAAAAATGGGCGAAACCCCGCAAATCCCTGGTGCCGATCGGCGTGGACTTTGTGCAGTGACCATCGGTGTGGATTTGGTCCATCCGCAGTTTCATATCCAGAAGCTCTGATTCAGGGAGCCGGGATTTCTCCTTAATGGGGAACCCCGCGGTTGATGCTCTTGGGGAAATGTTTGTCACAGGACCTTTGTTGCCAGTTTGCTTCATCCCAATCACAGGGAAAATACCTACAGACCCTCTGTTTTTGAGGGGACACACCTGGATTTCGGCTTTCCTTTTGGGAGCAACCCTGCAAAAACCACAGCCCAGAACTTGCGGCTGCAGGGAATGAGAATTGGAGCACGACCCCAAGAAAACCCCAACGCCAGGTGGTGTCCTTTTTCCCCATCCCTGGGTTCATTCCATGCTGGGGGTGTCCTGAACATTCGGGCATGGGTTCATTGGCTGTGCTTTTTGATTTGGCCACCCCCAAACTCCCTAAAGGTGGCGCAACTCAGTGCTCAGAGACCCGGGTTTGTTCGTTCGATGGGTTCGTTCCCACCAAAACACAACCACAGCCCCGAACGGAGCGGTGCCCGGGCCTGGGAGGCGTCGCCTCCTCCCTGGCCTCAACCCGCCGCCGGGCCTGGCGGAATGTGCCATGTGTCCCTTTTCAGTCGGTTCCTGGACCCAACTGAACTCCCTGAAAAAAAAGGTTCTTGCGCCCAAAATGGAGGTGCCATCAACCTTCTTCTGAATGAGAAGTAGCTCCCTTTGAACAAATGGTTGCCCCAAACTGGGGTGGAGTCCCATTCTTAACCTGCCACTTGGCGGGGGTAGCTAAGCACAGTTTCATGTCCAAGGACTGGGTGGCTCCCAATCAACATGATCCATGGCTTTGTCTCCCCAAAAAACCTAAACCGTTTTCGCCAATCGGAGCCCCAAACTTGAATCAGTTGCTCCGGATATCTAAGGCCAACACCTTTCTTCGGACCAAACATGGAGACAGAAACCCAAAGCTCTCCGGTCGATTTGCTTTGTGAGAACTCGGATCTCCTTGCTGACTTGGGAAGCCACATGCAGGCCTCAAGAGCTTGTCTGTGGGGAACGAGCGAACTACCCCGGACAGAGGCGATGCGGAGCTGTGACATTCGTGGCTCACACCTCGGGGTCAGTTCAGCGTGCATGGGGTCCCGCAGCTGTTGGCAGCACGTGAGCTGAGCGGGCAAACCCAAAGACCACAGACAGGACCGGCAATTTTAGGACCCAAACAAACAGCCCCAAAACTCATGGGGTGCATGCCGCGAAGATGTGCCAGTGGGAGAGAAGCCAACACCAAAATGATAGATGGCCAACGCCTTGCGTTTCGGATGTGGCTTCACTCATGCTCAAAATTCGGGAGGCCCGGGCCTTTCAAGTGCATGGCTTCCTGATTCCTTTGGCGGAAGTGGCGAATAGAGGCCTTAAGGCAGCCAGTTTTCAGTTTTGGGCTGAACCAGAAAAAACGCTTGAGTCATGGGATACTTCACATGCCATAGCTGAAACCTGAGAACGCTTCTCCAAAGTTTCGGCACGTGGGAGGCTGAGTTGAGTGGTCTTTTGGGGCACCTTCTACGGTCCCTCTTTCCGTTGCTGAAACGCACGCCCGTCCTTTTGGCGGATGGAAGAGACTCGTGTTTACACCGCGCATGGAAGTGGCACCGTTGGATTGATCGAGGTTGATTTAAGCAGGGAATTGTTTCGCAATTCAGCCTGTGAACCGAAAGTCGTTTACCGGGGGGATTCTGGGAAAAGCTCAGCAACGACCCAGCCGATGTGGATAACACACTTGGATAAAAGTATCCAAGAAGATGTGGCACAGTTCCAACAAACAAATCAGACATCCTCTCCACCTACCCAAATTCCGGGAAGTGCGCCATCTACTTTCACCCAGGAGCATCCCTTTCTGTGCTGGTAATGTGGCTTTCAAAGCCAACCCTGCGACAAGTTCATGTTTCCACATGCCGCCTTCTCCAACTTCTCCCGCATCTGGGAGTTGGGGCTTTGCGGCTGCTTCTCCCAATCCGCCTCGATCGGATCGAGGCGGCTTCGCGGCTTCCGTAACGTCATGCCCGGCTCTTGAAACAAGAAGCATCCCAAGTTGGCAAAGGAACCAACTTGGCTCACAGGATGCGCGACTGTTTCGGTTTCCGCGAGCAAAAGGGGCTCCCCCAAACACTGCTTCCCGCGATGCCGCCTTGTGGACTCGTGGCAAAGGCAGCAGGAAGGCAGCAAGTAAACTCGAAGAGGCCTGCTGTGGGTTCCACGGGGCAAGCTGAACTTTGCAGGCCGAGCATTGAAATGCGACTTTTGGGATGTCTGCGGAGTGGGGCCGGCCGAGCCTGACTGCCTATGAACAGGGAAGGGACGCCCCGGTACTCCCGGACAGGCTCCTGCCTGACCGGATCGCCTGAGCGAGATCTCGCGGAGATGTCGACAGAGGCATAGAGTGAGAGCCGGGGAGCTGTTGGATGCTGTTGGTCGAGCGCTTGTTGAGAAAGGTTTGCGCGGCTGGAGAGGAGGTAGACACGGGCGACCATCGCATTGGAGGGACTCCTTCATCCGGCTCAAGCGGATCGGGCTTCTCAATGCGCCTGAGTAGGTTTACCTGGTCAGAGGTAGGATTCTGCATTGAGGAGTGCTGCACTGCACGCCTAAAGGCACTAGCGGTCAATGTAGGCCTTAATACCCGATACAGGCTGGCATAACCGGCGCCATTGGAGCGGAATTGAAGGTAAGGGCGATATGCTCAAAGGATATGGTACTGGGTGTCCGTTGTCCAACACTTCGTGGCCTGCACAATTGGTCCGTGCGGTCATACAGGGCGCTCCCGGCTCCGAGTAGATTTCTCGCCAGTCAGGATTTTTGTCGGCATAGAATTCATGAATGGTGCAAGAGAAGGGTTGCTTAGAATTTTTAGATTTAAGAAGAATGGCCTAGCGGCAGAGTGGAGGTGGGAAAGGTAAAGCCAACACAGGGACACGAGCGCGCAAGAGGCCGGCCACGAGCTCACCGAGCGAAGGCCAACGAGAATATCGGAAGGTTTGGAGGCAGTGGCTGGAGGCTGCAGCGCAGGGCTGCGCGGCAGAAAGGACAGAGAAGAGCGAAAAGAAAAGAACATGTTACATTGCAGACCTCCAGCTATCTCTGAAGGAGATGGCAAAGGAAAAATCAACCATGACCTCAGGCTCCACGGAAACTCCTGAGAAAGAACAGCTCAGGTCGTGAGTGAGCTTTGCAAGGTGTGCCCTAGCAGCACCCCGACCAACCGCGAACGGAGCTATGTACAACTTAAACACAGCTGTGACAAGGACGACGACAGGTCAGGCGACGAGAAGAGCGAGACAGTCGCAAGTAGGCGCGCCCGGCATGAGGGAGGCGACAGTCGACTAGGGAAACTGCGGGCAGCAATCCACAACCGTGGTCAATAGTCGTCGGTTGAGGATCGGTGGCCGGTGGCGCTTGCCCGCTTTGCCGCGTGCAGCAGCGCCCGACTTGGCTGATAGGACTCGACGTGGCCGCCGAAAATATGGTAAGTGACGAGCTCTTTGTGCATTCGTAGGCAGCTTCTAAAGTGAGCACAGCCTGTTGCGTTAGGCACCTCTTGCACAGGGACCCGATGACCGTGGTCAGGGGAGACTGCCCACAAGGTTGCTCGAGTGACAGCGATCCAACTGCCATCCATAGATCTGTTCCATGCACTTGACTGGAGCAAAAGGCTCAGAGAGCTGCACCCGCAGCCAAGTGAGACATGACGTATGCGTGAGCAGGGACCTGCACTTGAGCTTGCCAAGGGGAGCCGGAACAGAGGTCTTTTGGGCGTCAATTAACCATTGGACGCGAGCATCCCCATGGCTGTCTTGGGAGTCCTGCTCAGCGCAGTGGGAAAACGGGCTGCGGCGCTGTCCAAGGCAAGGTGCGCAGGTGCCTCAGGATTGACCTCACCCGCGCGGCCAGACGCCCGACAGCGCGTAACGCATCCTCAGAAGGCTCCGTGCAGAGCGAGCGTCGCGCAGAAGACGATGGACGGGAAGTCAGGAGATCTCCAGGGCACTACAAGGTGCAGGGGACTCGAAAGGGAACCCCGAAGATCACCGAGCTGAACGATTGCCCTCTGATGCAGCATGGACACCGCAAACATGGCAAAGTGAACCATACTTGGACTAGGGTTGTGCCAACCAAGCCAGCGGGCCATCCGGGTGCCAAGACGAAAAGGCTTTTGCGGATGGCCCAGAGCGAGCAAAAGCAAAAACATCATCTAGGTCTCTGCTCCAGATTGGAGAGGATAGAATAAGTTGCGACCAACTGTTTTCTTTTCGTTTTTTTTAGTAGGGGAACCCTCCCAACGAGAAAAATGGTGAGAAAGGGCACTACTGGGGGACCTAGTAATGTAAACCCTAGAGGTAAAGATCCTGAGTACCTATGGTGAACCTCCCCCAAACAGCTTCCTCCATGACCCCTCTTGGGTTGTCTGCAAGGCTTCCCCTCAAACCACGGGCTCTTGCTTCGACCTCAGCTTTGGCCCCCTACAAATGTGTCATCCATTGCAAACTTTGATCGGTCCATCTGGGTTTGTCGCAACATCGGACTGGAACTCTCAAAATCGGAGGTTTTCCTCCACTCAAATCCCAGAATGCCCACCAAATTTGGAGAACCGCAAAATGCAGAACAAAAGATCGATGTTGCAGTTTGGGCAGCCGGTTCATTCACAGATTTCGCGTCCGGTCCTCCTTCCTCATGATCTGCTCCTCCAGCAACTTCGACTTCCTGGGCAGCACGAGTCTCTTCCCTCAAGGGTTGGTTTTTTCAAGGGGGATTTCTCCAGGGTTCTCCGTGAGAGTCCCATGATGCCTGGGGTTCCTTCCCTTTTTCGGGGTTCTCCATATTATCTTTGGGGTTTGGAGGCTTCTCCGAGCCTGACGGCTGAAGGGAGAGGATTCCGTCAGACGCTGGTAGGCCCAACGGCCCAATGATTGGACCCGACCGTTGGACTCCTAAAAGTATGCACCAAGCATTTTCTGGGTAGGTCGTGGTGTGGTGGTTTCATGGCTTGCCGGAAAAAGCTTCGCTTTGGGGATTTGATTTGCTTCCCGGAGTGCTTCCCCAAACAAGTGATCCGCATTCCTCTTAAGTGGGACACCCCCTCTACTCTTCAAGCAGTTTTGTGTCTCGGTTTTGCAAATATGATTCGGGTTGCTCCCATTCCACCCGATCGGCAGTCGAACTTCGGCCCTGAAGGAAAACCTTGCCAAGCATGAAACCAATCTCTTTCCCGGATGGGAGCACTGGCTATCAACACCAATCGCGCGCAAAATCATATTTTTGCAACAATCGCGCAGTTCTGCCCAGTTCGCTTATGGGCATACATCTCATTTCTCCAACATATACAAGGGTACTGGCATGTGGCAGGGATTCAAAACATGAAGACTGGGGTCATCATAGCAATGAATTCATTACCAATAGGGATTGAAAGACGACTCAGGGACCAAGGCCATACTATGTTTCAGAAGACCACTGTCTAGACAACTCCTTCGTCAGGATCCCACCATATGAGTGTTTCACCAATTAAGCGGTGCCCGAACCCATCATCACGAAAATCCCCCCTAAGGCCTTCTAAGTGGACTCTGGGCTTTCTATGAAACCGCTCAGTAAAAAGGGGGGGGCTAGTTCCGGGGTCTAAGGTAAAAGGGAAAACCAGGAAGCGATTTCCGGTGTTCAAAAAGTGGTGGCCAGCCAAACTCTCCAAAATGCTGATTCTATTTTTCAACGTCGGGTCAGTGGCTGCAACTGGGTTACACTCCTTGGGATGATCGCCCCGTCCGTCCTCATCACCATCTGCGGGGACCGCACTGGAAAGCCCAAGGCCTCAATACGACCGGTGCTCTTAGCGATCCGGTGATGGAGCCCATTTGTCACAAATGAAGCGCATTTGCCACTTTTTTCCTGGGACCCAGCCAACATTCGGTGAAAAAACAAGAACAAACCCACCCCAGATAACACCTGGCTCCCAACAAGCCAACCAGGCTTGCCAGTTTTTGGGAGAAGTTCTGGCCTGAGCCTGAGTTCTACGAGGGTCCAAGACAATGTACCCCAAGAATCCACTCCTAAATGGTACAAGATGTTTGCACCTTTCCTTTTCCACCCACCCCTACAATCAGCCGTTGCTTGTGCCATCTTAAGTAAAAGGTCTTACATTTGACGGGTGGGGAGGGGATTAATCACCCAGGGGCAAAATGATAGTATTGAGTGCCCCCTTGCCTTATTTGTGCAATGGTAAGTGATGTTGACCCCGGACTAACAAAAACCTGTGGTTGATTGGGAACCTATGGGACATGTGGCCTTCGGTTCCGGCTTCCTTTGGGCGTGCAAGGGGGGCCCAAAACTGGGTCGAGGAAACATTAAATGTCCTCCTCTAGGTCCTCCAGATTCGAGCGGTTAGAATAAGTTGGCAACTTTTTTCGGTCGTCTATTTTAGTAGGGGAACCCTCCCAACCAAAAAAGTTGGGATTCAAAGGGCATGGGGGGCCTAGTGTGGGTGCTTTGGCCAAAACATGGAACTAAGAGAAGCGTTGGTCGATTCGAATCTCTTGCTGGGCCCCCCCCATTTTTTGTGAGGGAGGGAGTACTTCGCAAGTCTTGCGGGCGCAAGACTTGAGCGTCCTTCTTGACCTCCTCCAGCTTCTCTTTCTGCTCCTTCGGGGTTGGCTACAAATGTTTGAACACCTCCGCTGAGGGAAGATGGAGATCTTTGAAGTCTCAGATGTGATCACCTTTCGCGGACCAAAAAAGAATCCCCCCCAGCTTGGTTTGGCTTTCTGCGCAGCACACTTAAGCCAGCAAAAAACCGGCCCAAGCTGCTGCTGTGATGGGATTGCACTGGGAAACAACACACATAATTAATGTCCTCTGCAACTTGTGGTATAAGTAAGTCTGAATCACGGTCCAATGTGACTCACAAAAACATTCAATGACATGACCTTCAAAGTTAGTCGGGAGCTGTCTTGCGGCGCATCCTCTGTACGCTCTCCGTCCGTCCGCCTGTGTCAACCACAAAGCTAAAGTACAAAGATCTAACCAAATCGCCATGAAGATCAGGTTCAAAGGTCAAAAGCGTGAACCGAGAAACTGGCGACACCCTCGGCTCCTTCTCCTCGGGCCTCTCCTCCGCACATGTGCCACTGGGAGTTCAGCGGTCGACCCGTTTGGCCAAGGAAAACCCGGCTTTCAAAGGAAGGTGTCCAAGAGAGCCGCCGCTTCAACTCAGTTCGAAGAAAGATGGACTTGCGTGACAGACTTGCGGGGCCTGGCCGGCCCTGTGGAGATTTGGATTAGGTCCACAAAATGGAATGATTCGTGTTGTCTGAACTGATGATAACTCCTGACGCAAGTTGGATCAAAACCGGAAAACACGGGGATGCCCCCCAAATCCACCCGATCCAAGCAAGGGTAGAACTCTGGTACATGGTTGTTTGGAAGCTAGATTAACCGTTGACCAGCGTTCGACCCAAACTAACGGTGTCTGATCCTTTTTGCAGGAACGGAAGGAGCAACCCAGGTGTCCTATTTAGGAACCCCGATCGGGCGGTTCAAAGGGCAACAGGACACCGCCCAAAACCCGTCTGGGTGAATTATATTTATGGAAACCTTTCTCAGGTCGCTCTACTTTTCCTCATCAAAAACGGCTTCACACACGCTCCTCCCGAGCACATGCCATCCGGCACCTGCTCGCTTCAGCTTCTTCGGCTCTTATCGCCTACTCAGCTCCAAAACACTGCTCAAGCCGCCACATCTCCATTCAGGCAGAACCGGCACGTGTCGTACTCCTCGTACCCGATGCCTTCTCTGCCCGCGCACATCATCACCGAGTGGTAGTGTCCGTTCCGCCCGATGTACAAACCTCCAACTGTGCTTCCCAGCAAACGCCTGAAGTCCGGCGTCATGCACCTGGGACACGGCAACGACTCCCGCACCCTTGTGGCCAGTCGAAGCCCGTAGCAGTTCTCCCGCAGATGGTACTTCTCTCCGCGATCAGTGTAGAACACCGACGGCTCCACCGGGATCTCATCCTCCTCCGGCTCCGGCTCTGGGTCCCTTCGCCTCGTCGCCGTCGGCCTTGCTGGGTGGGGCGCTCTTTTGCCCTTCCCCTTTCCTTTTGGTGCATATCTCCCTGGGTTCCATTTCGCTGTAGGAGCGACGAACCCTCTGCTCTCTTCTGTGCCTCCTCCGGTAGTAGACGAACTTCCCGCTGCTCGTTCCCCAGCGGACCACCCTTCCGATGGCTCTCCTCCTCCGGTAGTAGACGAACTTCCCGATGCCTCCGCCCCTCCGGGAGTCGGCAATCTTCCTGACGCCTCTCCTCCTCCGGTAGTAGACGACCTTCCCGATGCCTCTCCACCTCCGGATCTCGTTGGGCCTTCTTCTGGAGCATCAGCCTGCTCTTCTCTCACCCTCCTTGACAGGGAATCCACCTCCCGTTCTCCCCCAGCGCGAAGAACCCTCACCACCGGTAGAGCTCGGCTACAAGCGGCTCCACACTTCTCCACGATCTTCATTGCGATCACCGTGAACACCGCCACCATGATCCCGAACCGAATCAACGCCTCATCTTCCTCCTTGCCAACCTTCTCATCCTCCATCGCTGAGGTGCCCTGCACTTGCAAGCAGCAAGCTATCACCGCCAGCGCCTGCTTATACTTCTCGATCTCCGCCAGGTCGAGCTTCACCTCGTTGATGCGATTCACCTTCGTCTGTGGCTCAGCCATCATTCCCGCTTTCTTCTTCAGGTCCTTTAGCTTCGGACCTGCCAGGGCCTTCGTTCCCATGTCCGCGATGAGCTCACTTCCTGCTTTGTGGGCGATCCTCCAATCTCCTTGTTGAATTCGCCAACGGACATGGAACGCCCTCAGACGCAAGTGCCGCGTCCTCCAACTTCCAGCTTCTTCCGAGCACAGCGCGATCGCTGCTTGGTTGTCTCCCTGCAGCGACCTCATGTAGCCGTCCTCCTCCAGCTCGCTGATCATGGCGTCCACACTGTCGCCCACGATCATTCCTTCGATCATCTCCATCAACTCACACTCCGCCGTAGACAGCGCCGGGAAACTCTGCTTTGACGATCGCCACGCCACCACAGAGCCCATCCATTTCACCATCACACAGCCATGGCTAAGACCTCCACCTGGCGCAAAACTTGCGTCCGTCGCCACCTCCAAACCAGCTCCCACTCTGCCATTCAGGTCAATGCCGGTGTCCACGCTGAAGAGTAGACCTTCTTCCTTCGTGCCATTCAGGTACTTCAGCGCCTGCTCCCCCACTTGGACCACCCATCTTGGAGTTTTTGCCACCTGGGATGCCATCTTCGCCACGGTGTACGCGAGGTCCGCTCGGCACCTGGTGACCAGCCACATCAACTCTCCCACAATTCGTTGCGCGGCCTGCACCTCTTCCGCGGTGATGTCCTCCTCCGGTCCCGGGTCACTGACATCTCTGCTCATGGGGGTTGACGCCACTCCCTTGACCCCATTGCGGTCCAACACATCTTGGATGTAGTCCTCCTGGGTGACCAAATACCCCTCGTCCAGGGCTTTGACGCTCACCCCACAGAACCTCACCGCTTTCTCCTGTTGAAACCACTCTGGCTCCGACGTCTCCCATTCTCTCCTCACTTGATCGAACACCGCCGTCACGGTCTCCTCCGGTCCCAGCACCATCATATCGTCCACATACACGACAATGATGCCAACCGTCTCCTCCTTCTCTCCTTCTATCTTTGCTTCCACTTTGACCAGCCACATATTTGGCTCGCTCATCATCTGCTCGAGTTTGACCGGTTGGCCACCGCTGTGAAACCTCCAGCTCCTCATCTTCGTGTCCCGGTAAGTGGCCCAACATCTCGGACTCTGGCGTAGTCCATACAAAGCCCGATTGACCACCCACAGCTCGCCTGGCCCGATCAATCCCATCCGAACCAAAATGGCCGGAGGTCTCATTGCCACCTTCGTTGTCGCACCTCCACTCTCCGCCTCCAGGGGGGCATTCAAGAAGGCGCACCGCACATCCACGGTTCCTCCCTTCCACCTTCTCCTTGCTGCCTCCTTAATGGCTACACGGAGACCGATCACGTCCGTCCCCGAGGCGTAGAGGCACTGGCCTTCTTGATGACTCTCTCCGAAGTTGCCACACACCACGATCCGGCACTTCTTCTTCCCTCCAGGCTTTACCGTGCACACCACTTTGCCTGGCAGCACTTGCACCTCTCTGTCTACCTCAAGTAGCTCATGAGCTTCCTTTGCGCTCAACCTCGTCACCGCCTCCTTCTCCTCCGCCAATGCCATCATCTCTTTCAGCATTGGCTCTTTCCACTCCTCCTTTCTTTCTTCTACCTCCTTTAGCGACACAATCCGGGTTTGTAGTACTTGCCGCTGTTCTCCTCCAAGTTCCTCGTCTCCATCACTCCTCACCTTCTGATCCAGGGTTTCCAGCCCCTTCATCACCGCCCCAATCGCGTCCGGCTCCTCCCTCTCTACATTCTGCATCTCCTCCTTGATGATCTGCTGGATGTTCCTCACGCGAACCAGCTCTCCCGCATCCTCTCTTCCTGGGGGTCTGCTTTTTCCCCAAATTCTCCTTCTCACCTCGTGGGGATCTCCTCTCCTCTAACTGCCATTGTCCTTGCACCGCAGGCGGCACATCCCACTTTTTCAGCACGTAGGACGTCACCTGCACGTCGCCGTTCTCCTTCATGACCGCATGCCCGTGTGGGATGTTGCTGACCGGCGCCAGGTAGTATCCCTTCTGATGCGTCACCTCCATGTCGTCCTTGACCTTCCACTTCCTCCTCTTGAAGAGCACTTCTTGCCCAAAAGCAGGGATCGTGCCCTCCTCTCTGTTTCTTATCATCTTGTCCTTCGCCTGCACGTACCGGGCAGCGCACGGCCACCATTCACCATCCAGCTCTGCAGCATGTAGCACTCGCCTCATCCTGCTCTTTATCTTCTGAATGGTAACCTCCACTCTCCCATTGGCCTTGAAGTTGTCCCCGGCCGTGCTCGTCTTCCAGATGTCACGGTTGCCGCACCACTTCTTCAAGGTGTGGTTCTGGAACTCGCGGCCCTTGTCCGTGTGCATCCTTGCCACCGGATAACCGTCTGCCCGTAATGCCAAATACATCTCCTGCACGGCTTCCATGACCGAGGGAATGCTCTTCGTCGGCATCGGCAAAGCCATCCAGTGCGTCTCCACCCCTAGTCCTTCCGGACCCTCATCTTCTAGCTCCTGACCCTCCTCCGGTGCTGGGTCATCTCCTGCTTCTCGAAGTTCACCTCCCACATCCTCCAGCTCGAAGTCCCAGTCCCCCTCCGGTAATGGTTCTTCTCCCGCTGGTAGTTCCTGTTCACCTTCCTCCACCCTTTGCTCTGGTTCCACTCCTTCCACCTTGAAGATCGTCCGACCCGCCCATCTCGATCCGTCCTCGAACAACTGGTCCTCCCTTCTCGCACTCTTCCAGTCGTCCTCATGCACGGTGTAGGCGCCTCCCTTGGTCTTCCGAGCCACCGTCTTCCGCACCGATTCCAGCTTGTCTACGGGTACAGGACAGCCTTCTACGTCTCCAGGGAAGAACCTCACCTTCCGATGGTGCTTGTGCACTCGAATGACTGCACTTCCATCGCTGCTCATTGTCCAGTAGTCCTCCATCTTGGGGATCTCCTCGTCTTTATCTGCCTCCTTGTCTTCCTTGGCTTCTCCTGCTTTTCTTCCTTCTCCCTTGTCTTCCTCTTCCTCCACTCCAGGCTGCCCCGGCTTCGCCCACGTGTACGCGCCCACAAGCAAGTACTTGCACGCTTTGCCGTCGATGTCCCATCCACGCTTCATGGGACCCGCCACATCCAAGCTTAATACATATGCCTGCGGATGCTTGATGCGCCTGTGGGGGCGGTCCTTTGCAGAGGCTAACTGGCAGTCCCGGCAGTCCTTGCGGAATGGCAGTTGCCGTACCCCGTGTCCCGAGGCCTTCGACCTTCTCTTGCGGAAGCTGCACCACCAGGTTGGTCCCCAGCGTAGTCGGCTTCACCGCCACACCGCCATAGTCTCCCTGATTGAACGTCACCTCCAGCAGCCCCTTGTCTTCCCTCAGCCCTCGCCATTGCGGCGTCCTCCACCATGATACGCACTCGGGCTGATAGTGGCTCGGGTCAGCTGGTTGCTCAACCAGAAATCCCACCGGCTCTTCTCTTCTCCTCATGGCTACCTCGTCTGCCACCAGGTACAGCATGATCATCCGCCACATCATCACGTCATCTTCGACGACCTGCTTCTTTTCCCATGATTCCAGGTACTCAAACCCGAACTGCTCTTCTCGGGCCATTCCTCGCAGTGGTCGTGGTCCACCTCCGGGCAGATCTGGTATTGGGTAGTGCCGCAGCACACTTCTCGTCCGGCAGTTCGGTCCACCCATCACCATTCCCACCTCCCCGTCGAAGCACAGCCTCAGCAATCCGGCGTACAGGCCGCCCTCCACCATGTCTTCTTTTGGCCCTCGAAGGATATCCACCTCCATGATGTTCCTGGCATCTCCTCCCACCTCTTTGAACGCTCGCCGGAAGGTGTAACCCTCATCTGGACCTGCATAAAGGTGTACAGTTACCTTCTGCCCACCTCCTTGTTGTCTTCTCCTCCTCCGGTTCCAGGGCAGGCTCGACCAGTCAGTCGCCGGCAACTCCAACACCCTTTCCTTTATCTCTTCCGGGAGCCCCTGAAAGACCTCGTGGTTCTCCATAAGGCTCCTCATCCACTCCTTCTCCACCTGGCACTGCACCCTTTTCTCCATCTCCGTCGGCACGGCGCCCTTAGCTCCGATGTCCCACACCTTTCTCGCAGACACCTTCTCTTCTATCTCCTCAATCAGCTCCTCCGCTTCCCTTCTTGACACCTCCGGGCACCCATCGACCATTTCCACCGCTATCCTTCCCTTCACAGGATGCCATAGCTGACAGCAGGATCCTTGCCACTCCACCCGGCAACCCAGCTTCTCCACCAATCCTCCCAGCGGCAGGATCGGATCCACCTTCTCCGTGCACACCAGGATCTTGCCCGGGGTGATGTACATCTCTCTCCTCCCGCCATCCGCCATGGTCACCACCGTCTTCTCCAAACGGCTCCGGTCTTCCCTTTTGCCCATCTGTCTCATGGCGTGGGTAGCTCCCGAATCCAGCAAACCGCCTCCCTTGCAGCTGATCTTGGTGACCTTCACGGCCCGGACCTTCAAGTCGTCCAGCTGCTTTTGCAGCTCCTCCAGTCTCTTTTCTCGCTCTCGGCTACCCTTTGTCTCCTTCCCGCCATTGATGGACTTGAGCATCACGTTGGCCTCGTGCAGGATGCCCTTCAACGTGTCCCCGTCTTCCTTCGCATTCTTCTCCCCATTGTTCTGCGTCTCCTCCACCCTCTTCTCTTTCCCGGGCGACTCTTCCTTCTCGTCCACCTCCGCCTTGTTGACCTTTGGGGTCACCCTCTCGGTGCTGTTGTTCACCTTGGTCTTTCTCGGGCATTCTCGCCGTCGATGATCTGTTGCACCACACTCCCAGCACCGATTCTTGTTCGTCCCCTCCTCCATGACGTGGGACCATTCGCAGCTCTTGCCCTTGCGGCAACCACCATCCGTCAGGAAGAACCGACAAGGGCGCTCCTTTTTCTCATAGCCTTTCCATGGCTTCGTTTCCCCTTCTGCTTCTCCAAGCTTCTTCACCTTCGGCTCTGCGATCGCTTGGCCCTTCACGTTCTTCTTCTCCAACACGAAGGTCGTCTGCTCCACCTCCGCCAAGAGATGTTCCGCGAACTGTTTCACCACAGCTTGATCCGGGTTGGAGTCGATCTGCATCGTGGACCTGGCCAGGGAGATCCGGAAGAGCAACTCCCGATTGCCCTCCAACACCCTCTTCGACATCTTGTTGATCCCTTTGACCAACACCGTCGGATCAGGTATGGCTAGATCTACCTCCTCCGCCCTTCTCCGCCATCTTAACCACCTCCGCAGACTTTTCACCAACTCACCTGCTGTGGTAGCCTCTGGGGGGTCTTCTAAATTCCTCAGCACCAGGGCCTTCTCCGCGTTCCCTCCCGGCTGGTACAGCACCTGCAACCGACACAATGTCCCGAAGGCCGTCAATGCCCTCATGGCCATGAGCTCATCCCGGATCGACTCCGGCACCGCCTTGACCATCATCGCCATCGCTCGCTTCTCCAACCTTCCCCACTTTTTCTTATCCAGCGTCTCCGGCTTCTCGGTGGACGTCTCGGCTCTCTTGATGGGGTCCTCCGCCATGTACTTCCGGTACCACTTCCGGCTTTCTTCCACCATCAGCACCCACCAATCTCCCGAGGTGTCCGACAAGTCGGCCATCATGGGTTCCACCATCATCAACCAGTCACCCAAATCCAGCGGCCCACTTTCCGAGGCCGGCTCTGGTAGTAGCGGAAGATCGTGTACTCCTTGGCGTACTACCTCCGCATTCTCGTTCTCCTTGTTGCCCTTGTCCAGGATGTGCTTCTGAAGCTCCTGCATCCCTTCCATCAACTTCAGCATGACGTCCAGCCTGGCGTTCTCTTTTCCGGAACCGCTCTCGCTGGCCGGTCTCAACTCCGAGGAATCCTCATCTTCATTCTTCACACTCTCTTCGTCGCCAACCGTTTCGTTCTGGTTGTCCCGCTTGTTGCTGGTCCCGTTGGGCACCTTCTGAACCTCGGGCTTGGCCTGGCTCTCCGGCGTCCCGTAGCGCTCCTCTTTGACATAGTTCTTGATGCGGCCCAACTCCTCCATCAACATTTTATTCTGCTTCTGGAGCTCCTTGATGGTTACCGCCATGTCCTCGTTGGTCTCCTGCCCAGCATCCAGAATCGGCAGATGCTCCGGCCTCCTTTGGTCCATCGGGGTGCCATGAATCAGCGGGGCCTCCCTTTCCCATTCTCTGAGTCGGCTCATCTGCTCTGGGCTGAACAACGGCCCCAGGGTCCTCGGGTTCTCCTCCGGCCCGCCCACCCACATCGGTGAGCCTAGCGCACCTCCACCCGAGCTCGCCGCCAGTCCTCTCCTTGGCGTTCCCTCTTCGCGAGAGCGCCCAGTCGCTGACCTCCCAGAAGCCCCCGTGCCCTTGCCCGTGATCACCGCCACCTCCTGCCCGATCAGCTCCCGGCCCACCTCATCCAGGGGTTCCGCGGAGCCCGGCGCCGAATGCGGCTCCTCCATGGCCTTTCTAAGAGGCCGCTGTTGGGCTCATAACCTATGGAAACCTTTCTCAGGTCGCTCTACTTTTCCTCATCAAAAACGGCTTCACACACGATATTATTTCACCAGCCTGAAATAAGGTGCCATTCCCCACACAAACCACCATTTGGGGTGAGGTCGTCTGAGGTCGTTTTAATTCACCCAGAACCCGTTGACGTTTGCCTTTACCAAGACGGTTCAGTGTTGGACCAGGCCGAGCCTCCTATGGCCAAGAGTGTCTTGTCAAGAGACAAACCCTGGCTGCTTTCTGCTCCCCTGCTAAAAGTTTAACTTTTGGTCGTTTCATGGAAACCCCATTAGTCGGCAAAAAGTTAAAGTCCTAACATCCAAGAGCATGCCCAAAAGAAACCCTGAAACCGCCCCTCTCAAGTCCTCTCCCCCGCCCGCCCAACTGCAGCCTTCTCCCTCGGAAACGAGCCAATCGCCGGCTCGGCCAAGCGCGCCTGGGATTGGAAGGCAAAGCCGAGAGGCACACCTCCGATGACACGCATCAATTAAGTCCAGTCCCCTTTTCGTGCTGTGGACAAGATGCATTTCACACCAGTTTGAAACTATATATGGTTGAAGTCATAACGTTTGTTGGCATTCGCAGGGGAATTAAATCATTGCATGGATTCCAGGGTGTCTTGGGTGGTGCAGGATTTCGTCCATCTCCAGTGTGGAAACCAAGCGGCGGTTTAGCTGAAGATAACCACTTCAATGGGTCGAGGAAGTCTTCTTACCGGGGTTGCCAGAGGGTTCCGAGAATTGTCAAACTCATGTCGGGTCGCTGTCGTTTTCAGGACAGCCCCCAAAGTTGGCCCGGGGCAAAATCCACATCCGGTGTTTTCCTGCTCCAGGAGTTTACAGGCTTCCGCACATATGTCAACAAAAGAATGGCCACCAATCAAGAAAACAGCGGGGAGTATGAGGAGTCGCCATGGGAACAGCTTGGCTTTGTTGGTTGATTGAAGAGAATGTCCAGCAAAAGCCTCACTGCAAATTTGGGGGCCCGACCCGAAAAATGGACGACGCTCATATGAGTGGATCTCAAAATAGGGAAACCCACCTTTGGCTGGTTCCTTTTGGCTTCCCGCTAACACTACCCAAAAAGGGGTCCACCATTTCGAGCAGCCTCCAATATAAGGGGCTAAATAAGTAGAATGGAGGGTTTTGGGGGCGACTTTAAAGCCAGATTTACTCATGATCTTAGGATTTTCCATGTGTTCGCCTCTCATATTACCCGTCCCTTTGGGCTTCCTGTTCTCCACACAAAGGATTTGTCTTTGCTTGGAGAAGCTCCCCTCTGAACAGGGAGGCCGTTCCCGTTTGCCTGGGGATATCCCACATGCTCGTGAATCTGCGGACAGCCCCTCCCCGCCTATTTGTTGGGGTTCTTGAGACTTTGACCCTCCTGTCCGTTGCAATGGACAGGGGTCACTGAATTTCCCAAAATTATAGGGGTTGATTCCCCATTCTTTTCAACCATCACTCTTTTCAAAAACCCATCGCGGTTTCCCCTGGGGTTCTTATGCTTTTCTTAAAAGATTCGGATCCCTGGAAAGAATGGACATGGAAGTGACCATGTCAAAAATCAAAAGTTGATCAATCTCCTTGTGGCTTCCCTTGAAACGGTCGGTTCCACAAAGGGGTAACCGCTCGGACACCGCCACTGGCTGAGTAAGTTGTTTGAGCATCCAAGTAGGTAGACGTGGTAACCAACCCCTCTTGGATGACCAACCCATTTAGTGCATGATATCCCGCTTTTAGGGACTTCACTGAGGATATGGAAAAATCTTTCTTTCAGGGTACCCCTTGTGGATGTTTTTTTTGAGGGGACAAACCCCAACAGGACAACATACCATTGTGTTGGGCTTCCTTCCATTAACTTCCTTCCATGACTTGGAACCTTGCCATGGCGACGGAAATTCATTGCCCATTCTACCAAAGTCAAAACCCCAAGCGGTAGGGGCCAAAGGGAATCCACATGAAACCACCCAGCTTCTCACTTTGAAACCAATGGTCAAAAAGCATGACCCAAGTCACAGGGAAGACCCATATCTTCAAAATCATGACCCCCATAGGGCACACCAACCAGCCTCTGACTAAGCAGAAATTGCCAAAATCAAGTCATAATGTTGACCCAGGATTAATAAACCCGTCCCACTATTAGGGGGGTGTTCCCTCCAAAAGTGGTCTGACTCCCCACTAAAAGGGGACACCCCATCAAAATCAACCAGGGCTTCTGCTTAGTCCGGGGTTAACATTCAAGAACACCCGCAGAAATTCCCAAAATCATGTCATAATGTTCAAAATCATGAACGCCGTGCGTTCGAACACCCGACATCAATCCCCGTTGCTTCGACAGTCCCCCGGGCAAATCGGATCCCCGCGCCTCGAGCACCTGGAGCTGGGCCTCGGCCTTGCGGCGCAGGACCTCCGTCTCGTTGCGCTCCTCACGACACTTCCGCCGCGGAAGGCGTCTCTTTTTTCGGTTTTTGGCGTGGTGCTTTGGGTGCTTTTAGAGGAGAGACCCACGGATTTTGGTGGCTTTTGGTGGTTCTAAAGGGGAGGCCCAAGGGAATACCCGCCAAATTTGGGGGGGAGAGACTCTCTAGAAAGGAGATGCCCCTTCTAGTTGCTTCTCTTCTTTTTTTTTCTGGGAGAGGGGCCAACGGCCCCTCTTTATGTGTTTGTTCGGTTTCGTCTTAGTTTTCTTTTTCGAGTTCCTTAAGCTAACTTGTTTGAACATGTGGGCTGGCAAATGAACATGGAAACAACCGCGCCAAACAACGTGTGGTTTCGTCGGTCTTTCCTGCTTCCTTTCGGGCGCGAGGGTTGGGCCAAGCCATTGTTCGAAGAATGGTTTAAACCCCTTCTTTGATGACCAGGACCCAGAAATAGAAAAGTCACCAAACAGGAGAAGAAACCAGGAGGTCAAAAGCTCAGCTTTGGGGCCAATTGAGCCCTTTGTTTCAACAACCACTTGGCTTCCCCCACCGAAAAACGTGCCGCTTTTTTCCTTGCAACACCCTGCCTTCAGCGCTTGGTCCAGGCGCTGCACCTGCCAAAAAATGAAAAAACTCTTTGGTGCCAAAAAAGGTCTGGTTCATCTCTGGATACCTGGATCGCCAGGTGCGAGCGCTTCTTTCCATGCACTTTACCCCAACAAAAACAAACCCGATCGCAACAGTGACTACAAAAAGAGATCGCAACTTGGCTATCCAGGTACTTGTGATTTTCCCGGACATCAACGTGAACTTTGCGGGTTCTCTGGAAAGCTCACAAAAATCCCGGCTCGGATGCATTCATCCGAAGCCCGGCTCTTGGGCAGCTTCAACTGTAAACATGGGACCAAACTCCTGGTTTACGGGATGCAAGTGGCTACCAAACCGATCTTCCGCTCCGTTTCGGTTGACGTTGATTTTGAAGAGATAAACGGGAGAGACCATGGCAAGCCCCGGAGGTCCAAAAACCAAAGCCAGCTGCCAGAGGTTGTCGCACGGAGTGATAGCTGAAACTTGTTTTCTTTTTCTTGCGGGAAAGAATCAGTTGGGGCACTTCGAAAGGGGCCTCAGAAGGGAAACTGGCCTATTAGTGGGTTACACCAATCTCTTTGCGGAAGCAACACTCAATCTGTTTGGGGTGGGGGGTGGAGGGGTTGGAATGGTGAAAGGGCAGGTCGCAGAACAAAGGAGACTCCTCCCGCGGCAGGTGGAAGCACAGCTCATGTCAACCCCGGATTGAGCCTTCGGCATGAGGAAGTGGCAACTCCCCCAGTGATACGGATGCCCTAAGCAACGAAACCCGGTTGATCCATGTCTGAACAAGGGGCCTACTCACTCCTTGGTCAAAATTGTGTCTTCAAGGGAAATCAAAGCTATTTCAAAACCTTTTGCGAACACCAACTCCTCACCTGAAGCGGAGGTTGCCTGCTTGGATGTTCGCCAACTGGGATGACATGCCACCCACTGGCTAAGTAAGTTGTTTGAATATCTAAGTGGTAGCACAGAAGTGGTCATCAACCCCTTTGGGATGGCTAACCCACTTAGTACGTGGCTAATATCCCCCAGTCAATGATTCCCAAGTGGGATTTGTCGTACATGTAACTCATGTCAAATACTTAACTAAGAATACGTCCTTCTTTGAGGGTAGCCATTGTGTGTGTGTGGGTGTGTTAGTTATATTGTCTTGCGGATACCACAAGCACGAAAACCCAATTGGTGGGGCCCCCTAAAACAACAGAAGACATACCCAGAACCACTTTCTAAAGGGATTGGACAGAAGTGAGGCCGTAGGGCTGCAAGGTGCGAAAAAGGGCTTCCATGGCTTGGAATCCTGTGGCCACTGAAATTCACGGCGTAATTCTACCAACCAGTTTCCTTGAAGCCAGAAATGGTCAAAGTCATGACCCTCATAGGGAACACCCTCGGGGCCCCCAATTAAACATTTCAGGTGGCGCCGATGGGCCTGGATTCTGTCACGGAAGTGTGTCCATACCCCGCCTTGAGGTAGGGCCCTGAAAAATCATGGCTGCGAAATCTGCGAGTCTCGCACCATTGAACTCATCAACCCAAGGGAATGATTCGATGCCAAACTCACTTGCCCAAAGGACCCAGAAATAAAAGGTTAACCTCTTGGCAGCTCCACTAAAACTGGATCAAAACGGGGAAAACCAAAAGGTCAAAAGGTCGGCTTTGGGCAACTGAGCAAAGGTAAATATTTCAACAAACCTGCTGGTTTCAGCCGTGGTGACTCATTTCGCGCTCTTGCACTCCAAGACCTCGCCTGCACGCCGTTCTGCAGCGACTGGTGCCGAAGCTCGGTGCCCAACCTCAGCGAATGCGAGAGCCATGGGTTTCAGCCTTGGGCGAAACTCCAAGCAGCCCGGCCACTGTGCTACAGATCAAGCGAAACTTCAGGGGAATTCTGCGAAAATCAAATGGCTGGTGGGACCAAATCACCTGGTTGGTAGGACTAAATCACCGGAATGGTATTTCGGTTGCTTTCTGCTTCTCAGCTAAAAGTTTAACTTTTAGCGGTTTACAGGATAAACCCACTAGTTGGCTAAAAGTTCAAGTCCTAACATGCAAGCAAAATGCCCCAAAGGCATATCTGGTTTCTAATTTTTGTGAACCCATGCTGCCCACAGATTGCCCTCCACGGGTTAAATGGAAATCCCTACTGAACACGAAAACGCTAAAAAGCTAAGGGGATGGCAGGGAGCCACCAAGTTACGTGGTTCAAAAGGGGAACCAAGAGGAACACCGAAATCCAGCTTGGGGGGCTCCCCCAAAGAAAGACCCAGCCATATGGGGTCTGTTTTTGTTCCCTTAAAAAACACACACCCATGAAACTCACTTTGACTTGGTCAAACAGGTGATATTGTTTGAAAGTTGGGGAACCTTGTCGGATCACAGCATGCCGCCTACCAACTCCGAAACAACCCAATGTACGCTGATTTGGCCTCAATTTGCCCCATCAAAGGGGCTTTTCGCTTGGCCCTCCAACTGCCATAAAAAACTGGCTTCATCAAAGGAATCGGCTCCCAAAGCCGCAATCACCACAGATTGGCTCTGATATATTTGCAATTTGGAAGTGCTTCCCAGGCTTCCCTTTCGCAAACGGTCAGCCCGAAACGCCTTGAGTATCCACCTCATCAGGAACATGTGCTTGTCATTTCTCCAAGAGTTGTGGACCAACCTGTATTGAGATGGCCTTTAACGCCAAGAGTAAACCCACCCTTTAAGGGGGCCTCTGCATGCAATTCTGGACTTCATTAACCCATGCAGCCAGCATATACCCACACCTGGACCAATCTGAAGGGTATCAGGCGAAACGGATGACTGCCGAAAAGGCGATTCTTTGCAGCGAGTCCCTAATCAGCATCACATTTCGGGCGAAACAGCGGTTTCTGGCAGCGAAACGGCGATTTTGCAGCTTTTTCTCTCGTGCAGGTATCAAGGATTGTTTGATGCTGCTTGAGACGGCGCAAGGACTGTCTTTATTAAACAGCAGCTTCACGAAACAGAACATTGTACCCTCAGGGTCTCCCAAATTCAAATATCAGGAAGATTCCCTTTAATGTAGAAACAAAACTGGTAGGAGGGCGCTCAGAGGGGCGAGAGCCTTGGCCAAGGAGGTCGTGGCCACGGAGGTCGTGGCCAAGGAAGTCGTGGCCAACGAGGTCGTGTCGGCGTCCGGCCAGTAGCCCTCGACCTTGACCCACTGGTTGGCCGTGGCTTGGAAGCAAAAGCCGTGGGCCACCTCGAGCGTGTCCGTCGCGTTGCCCGCGCACGCGGCTCCGTCGTACGCGACCTTGCGGACGCCCGCGGCGGCGACGGCGAAGAGCTCCGAGGTGGTGGCCTGGTCGTTCGGCACGCAGACGCCCTCCTTGTACAAGGTGTAGAAGTCCGCCGGGGTGGAGCACGCCGCGTCGCGGTGCCAGCCGTACCAGATCGTGCGCTGCTGGCCGTTCAGGATGTTCAGCGCCTCCGGCAAATTGCGCGTGGCGCAGTAGTGCTTCTCGGCCTGGCCCTTGTTGTTGAGCGAGCAGCTGGAGCTCGGCGTCTCCTGGTTGGTGGTGTCCACAAAAGTCGCCGACTCGCAGGTCGAGTTGGTGTACCAGCTCGTCTTGTACACAAAGTCCGCCCGACTCGGCCCTGGCCCTCGCGGCCAGCGGCGCCCGTTGCTGAAGGGTTGCACCCGCTGGGAACCCTCAGGAGCCACAGGTAGGCGCTCGCAGCGTCGCACGGCGCCGCCTCGAACTTGACGGAGAGCACGTAGCTGCCATCAGCGGTCGGCAGCTCGTCCCCGCCGGCCAAGGCGCCAAGGTTCAAGAGGCACACCAGGCTGGTCACGAGCTGAGCCGCCGCCATGAGATTCGAACGAGGACGGAAGATGTCTGTTGCGATTCACTGAAGCACATAAGCGACGGAGGTGACATTTGTGCCTTGCCTCCCCTTTTCTTGAAATCGCGAAGCTACCACACACACACACACACAGAACTCAAGGGGTGTGTTTGGGTGCGATGAAATCACACACACACACACACACACAGGAACTCCCCCCAAAAAAAACACAAACAAGCAACAACCAATCGGGTAGGCTTCTCCGGCTGAGGTCTCAGCTGGTTGATCTGAGCCCTCGCCGCCGCCAGCTGCTTATGCGTCTCGGCGAGCTCTTCTCGCAACCAGCCCACCGACCTCAGAGCCCGGGTCGGTTTCTCTCGCTCCATCTGGTCCAGAGCCCTCAGATGGGGAGCTGACAGCCCTCCCCCCAAAAAACCGCCCTCCCCCCCAAAAAGAGCAGAAGCTGGTGGGTTTTATGGGAGCGGAGCCCCCAACAAATATCCGCCCTCCCTGACAGCCCTCCCCCCCCCCAAAAAAAAGAGAGGGAGCCCTCCCCAAGAAAGGGCACCAATTGCTGGGGGACGTATAGAAACCCGCGGGCTTCGATGCCTGGCACGCCCCAGCCGATGTCCATTCGGTCCGGGCGGCTTTTCGGAGACCAACTGGTCGGCCTTCGCCTTGCGGAGAAAAAGGAAAAGTTCGGTTCAAACCTGGCCTGTACACACAAATATAACGAAAACGAAAACACACATGACTCGGTTCTTTTGGTGGGCGGGTTCTGTTGCTGGACTTGTTTGTTGTCGACCAGCTTGGGGGAACCCACTCAGCCACCCTCGAAACTTCGCAAACGCACAGAAATCTTTGGTCAGGGGTCCAACTTCCTCTTATTGAGTCTGCAAGTTGGGGTGGTCCAGTGGGGCTCCCGAAGGCTCTCTAAGGAACCCTAAACAACCCTACTCTCATCTACCCACTCCACTTGTACCCACCCTTTGTAGGGAATTCATGACGCCATGGTTTTGTGCATTTAAGGGCTGGGGGTATGCAGGTGTTGGTCTTTGTTTCCATCCAAGAGGCCCACAAATGGGTTCCACTTTTTTGAGCCACACCCATATTAAACGCCGAATACTAATCTCAACAGAAGTAATTTTGACGCTACTTCGTGTAATCTGAGCAAGGAGGGCAGGGCTCGGGGGCCTGAAGAGAGCTGTCTTCCTTTTCCCGCAAAAGATGCCAGCCTTGTCCCAAAAGGAACGGCGCGACGGGGTGAGATCATTTTCCCTTGGGGGCGGGGGAGGTAGTGGGTAGACCTCAGTTGGGCTTGGTGGGCAAAAAAGGAATGGTCCGGTTCCACTTGGGGACGAGCATGCTGCCGGTTTGCGTTTTCTTTCCGAAGCAGGGGTCGCAAAAGACTTTAAAAGAGTCGAACAAAAGGGGAATGCCTCCCGATTTTATGCGGGTGTGTCTCCAAGCCGGAGATCGAACTCGAAACACAGCCGGGTTTCCTCGACTTGGCTTTTCAACCCCAAAAAGGGCATCAAACATCACCTCAGTGTGCCAACTTGTGTTTGCAATCCCTCAAAGGAAACCCTTGAAGCCACGCCCGAGTGCGTGTCAAACTCAGGCCTCTCTGAATGCCGGTGGTGGTCAACACCAATGGGATCCCATTTTGGGGTAGGTGCACCACCCATTTAGTGTATTTTAGTGGCTGGATTGGGATGTTCACTGGGGGTACGGGATTTTGACCCATGGTCATATAACAGCATTCCTGTGTTCTTTTGGCCTTTGGCGCCCGACAGATCCTGGCCAAAGGCTGCCCTCGCTTAGGTTGATCCAATCGGGGAGTCCTGTCCACCAACCTTTAGGGTAGTCCCCACCACATGTCATACTTTGGATGGTTGCGAAATCATGCACCACCTACGGAAGAATGGGAAACCAGTGTTTGTTGGTCTCAGTTGTTCAGTGACCCTGAAAAAAAGAGGGAACCCTTTTTGGGGAAGACCATCTTTAGTGGGGCCGGCAGAGGGGAATCTTCCTTCCAGGGTTTCTTGGGTGCTGCACCAAGTTGATCCAGTAGGCCAACCCAGGCCAATCCCCGGGCACTTCACCCGCTGGCGATCGGAGATCCGGCGTGTCTGAATTCAAAGGGGCACAAAACACCTGACTCGAACTCGTCCCAAAAGAGTTCACTCGGTGAAAACACAGAAAAAGTGGCCGGCTCCCTTGTTTGGGCCGTTTTTTTCTGGCTTGGGTTGGTGGGTTGGGTTGGGTAAAACACAAACTGAGCCTCAAAGGGCAATCCGAAGGGCACGGTGCCAGTTCCGCGGCCTGGCCCAGCTGCGAAGACACCGCTTCACACCTGAAGCAAAGTCCTTTGGACACGGCGGTGCCGCCCAAAATGGCAATGGGTTTCCTAAAATCACGGGGAAAGAGGGATCCTTACATGAAAAACACCTGAACATTGCAACTTGTACATGGTGGGTGTCCAACTTTATTTCGGTGTTGAAAAAGCAACATGTTTCAAATGGGCAAAATGTATCTTGTAAGGGGCTCTGGAAAACCCACCACAAAACCATGCTTCCCACTTCTTTGGAAAAGTTACCCCTGGTCATTTGGGAGTCAGGAATATTGATCAACCCCCGAAACGGCAATAGCTTCCTTTTGGTTGTCCTTTCAAGCTCCACGCCCCGTGCGGGGGCAAGTGAAGAATCTTCGCACAGAAAATACCCATCCCCTCAAAAGGTGTCCTGAAACTGGTGAACAGGCCCTTAGAGTTGAACACTTCCGTGGTATCCAACCAGGTTTAGAGAAAGGGATGTTGCGAATGAGTCTGTTCATCAGCCCACTGGTCCACCAAGAGGCGGACACCGTGCCATGTCATGGTTTGGACGTGGGGCCTTCCATCCCCGTTTGGATTCAAAAGGAACTGGGTCCAAACCCTCGAAAACAAATTCGCAAAGTGCCCTAGTGAAAATGCCGTTCAGTGGCTGCCTTGACACGCTCCGCACGCCTCCAAAAAGATGAAACACCCAACGGAAACGTCTTCACAATGAAAAAGTCAGATTCCATTTGGGCTGTGTGTCAGAACAGCGGAGCCCCTAAAATGCGTGGTTTGCCCTTTATACCCAAAAGGGGAGCCCTTTAAGTGCAACCCACGTGCGAGAAGTCTGCCAGTGATCCTATGCGCTCGTCTGTTTGGACTGGACAGTGCAAGGATTCGTCCGAAGTCGCTGGCAGCTTGCCGCGACCGCAGCCGCGTGCGGCATCTGCATCGCATGTTGCTATTGACTTTAGCAGCAAGAGCACGCAAGGCGGGCGTTGACTTTTCTTCAGAAGCTGCGGCATGCAGACCGTGAGGCGATCGATGTGCGGACAGCCTTGCAACACCTCCCGGCAAAGTGGGACATAGAACGTTGAAGCCAAGTCATGAGAGACGTGCCAGGGAGCATACAGCCAACAGGTAAGCCGTGCGGTCTCCTAAAGCTGTTGGAATGTCCTTGCCACTAAACGCATGCAATCGCTGGCAGCGCGTCCTGCTGGAGCTACTATATTCAGAGCCACTACAAACTGATCGCAAACCGCGACATCCTGGGGTTGAATGCACATCTCTGATTTGTGCACAAGGAGTCTCTGGCTCAAATCATGCTCAAACCTGCCTGCTAAGGAGAAACTTTTCCACCTGGGCTGCAAACCGCTCCAAGAGCACATTCACCTCCTCCGGCAATCCACACATGAGCAAATCGTCCACATGCATCTGAACTCTCACCGACTTCAGCTCACCTGTGCCCTTGAATAGCACCGGACAAGGTTCGTACACTTCCATTCCACTCTCCTGTAACAGTTTGGTCGCAAGCTTACTCCATTCGCTTGTGCCCTCTCTCTGCCCCGGCAACAATCTGTTCAGCTCCCACATGCACCCTTCATAGCCACTGAGCTGCTGTGGCGCTGTAACAACAACTTTGCCTGGCTGTGGAACATTCAAAAATGCATCCTTCACGTCAATCACGTATAAAGGTAAACCTGACTCAACTGCAAATCGCTGCAGCACTCTCCAAAAGGTCGGGGGGCAGTGGGATGGGGTGATCATGACAGAACGGCATAGCAGCGGCTGAAATGCTCCACCCCTACGACCTCAAGGCGGGACTGAGGCCGAGGTGGCATACTTTGCTGCTGCGATCTGGGTGACATCCTGGATCGCATGTTTTACATTGCCAAGGACCCTGAATGCTCCAATCTGCACTTTTGCTGCTACACACAAGAGGTCTGATCTGCATGTCCAAGTCTTCTGCAATGCTTAGCACAATGAGACTGACTTCCGAACTGTCCTCGCGATTGACTGTGCGCAAGTCAACCTATTCGTTCACGGTGGAGCAATCAAACTTTCTGGCGTTGCGTCAGGCCAAACGCTTTGTTGCATCGAAGGTGTCAGTCGCAACCAGGAAGCTGCAACAATTCCCACAAACATGTTCAGCTCTGCAGGCAGGATGCCTGCTTCCGAATCTTGGATTCTACGGGAGACTTGCGGGCATCGGCCGCCTCATGCAGATCGCGCTGCAACATGGCGGCACAATAGCCTTTAAGCGCAACCCACGTGTGAGAAGCCGGGTCTGCCAGTGATCCCATGCGCTCATCTGTTTCGACTGGACAGTGCAAGGATTTGTCCGAAGTCACCGGCAATTTGCCGCGACCTCCTCAGCCGCTTACGGCATCTCCGTCGCCGCGCAGGGACATCAACGGCTCTTAGTGTACTCATGGGAACGCCCCAGCAGGCGTCATGAGATGTACGTGCATATATTATTCAATTTATCTCGTGTTATGATTCACTTTAGCAGCAAGAGCACGCAAGGCGGGCGTTGACTTTTCTTCAGAAGCTGCGGCATGCAGACCGTGAGGCGATCGATGTGCGGACTGCCTTGCAACACCTCCCGGCAAAGTGGGACATAGAACGTTGAAGCCAAGTCATGAGAGACGTGCCAGGGAGCATACAGCCAACAGGTAAGCCGTGCGGTCTCCTAAAGCTGTTGGAATGTCCTTGCCACTAAACGCATGCAATCGCTGGCAGCGCGTCCTGCTGGAGCTACTATATTCAGAGCCACTACAAACTGATCGCAAACTGCGACATCCTGGGGTTGAATGCACATCTCTGATTTGTGCACAAGGAGTCTCTGGCTCAAATCATGCTCAAACCTGCCTGCTAAGGAGAAACTCAAGGAGCTCGTGGTTTCTATCTGCACATCGCTGCAGCACTCTCCAAAAGGTCGGGGGGCAGTGGGATGGGGTGATCATGACAGAACGGCATAGCAGCGGCTGAAATGCTCCACCCCTACGACCTCAAGGCGGGACTGAGGCCGAGGTGGCATACTTTTCTGCTGCGATCTGGGTGACATCCTGGATCGCATGTTTTACATTGCCAAGGACCCTGAATGCTCCAATCTGCACTTTTGCTGCTACACACAAGAGGTCTGATCTGCATGTCCAAGTCTTCTGCAATGCTTAGCACAATGAGACTGACTTCCGAACTGTCCTCGCGATTGACTGTGCGCAAGTCAACCTATTCGTTCACGGTGGAGCAATCAAACTCTCTGGCGTTGCGTCAGGCTAAACGCTTTGTTGCATCGAAGGTGTCAGTCGCAACCAGGAAGCTGCAACAATTCCCACAAACATGTTCAGCTCTGCAGGCAGGATGCCTGCTTCCGAATCTTGGATTCTACGGGAGACTTGCGGGCATCGGCCGCCTCATGCAGATCGCGCTGCAACATGGCGGCACAATAGCCTTTAAGCGCAACCCACGTGTGAGAAGCCGGGTCTGCCAGTGATCCCATGCGCTCATCTGTTTCGACTGGACAGTGCAAGGATTTGTCCGAAGTCACCGGCAATTTGCCGCGACCTCCTCAGCCGCTTACGGCATCTCCGTCGCCGCGCAGCGCTCTTAGTGTACTCATGGGAACGCCCCAGCAGGCGTCATGAGATGTACGTGCATATATTATTCAATTTATCTCGTGTTATGATTCACTTTAGCAGCAAGAGCACGCAAGGCGGGCGTTGACTTTTCTTCAGAAGCTGCGGCATGCAGACCGTATGGTGATCAATGTGCACACTGCCGCGCGGTTTCCAAAAATATGTTGGACTTTCCCACAGGCCTTGCTCGGGTGCATGTCTTTGCCACTAACTTGGCGGCCCTTAACGGGGGATCGCCGGGATCGCGCTAACGGGGTCTGGACCGGGCAGTTTTGGGCAGTTTTGGGCGACCGCGCACGCTAAGCCCTGGGTAGCACTTGTGGGAGGTTGGGGTCGCTTGCGGTCACTCAGGTTTCTTCAGATCGTGACCGATGTAGCACTCCCAGACTAGATCAGGGGTCGCTTGCGGTCATCCAGGGTTTCTTCAAAACATGGGCCATGCGCGCAGCGGGTGGCCAGCGAACACACTAAGTATGCAGAGGCAAAACGCATGTCCCGCAGCCGAATCGCTGGCAGCGCCAAGTATGAAGCCACATTTCATTTTAAATGCCAAGACCGAACTTCTCATTGCTCATGCTCACATCGAGCACGCAGAAAGCACTAGGCATTTCTTCCGGCAAGACTTCCAAGGGTATGCGTGTAAACGTACTTGCTTGGCAAAACTCAAATCAATACGTTCTCTTGTGTGTGTCAATATGTATGACTCTCTGCTGTTTGCCCACGTGAGAAACAGCGCTCAATTGATTTCACAACTGGCCCAAGCATGTCAAAGGGGTGTGTCTAATTGGCATCGTTGCATGCTTTGCAGTTCCGCGGGTGCCAGGGCTCAGAAGTCAGGGAACACATGTCGGATTTCAATGGTGAGCCCCAGGACTCGCCAAGCCGCCTAAAGCCCCCCATCACAAAAGGCTGCACCAAGGCGGCGTGCGCTGGGAACCAATACGTCCACCCCGACTAACAAGTAAATTCACTTTCAGGCCAAAGTCCAAAAACACACCTCTCCCCTTTTACTTTTTTTAACTCACCCAATACTTGACCAATACTAAACTCCAGCCCTCCTTATTGGAGTACTTTCAGATCTTCCCTTCTTTTGCCCTTGAGCCCGTCGCAAGCTGGGCCAACAACACTTTGGGCATTCGTGGAGATGCTCAGCAAATTCCGCGAGAGATGCTTCTATCGCAAGGGCTCACATGCGGCGCTGCCGGGGTTCCAAGGTACAGCAGCACTGCATCTGCTAACAAACTGACAGTCTTACTCTGAAGCTTTCCATGAAGCTCGGGGCAACGCCAAGATGGTTGGGTCCAGCCGCGCTTGATGCTTTGCTCAAGTCAAGCCGACATGACACTCGTCATGTTGTCGTCGAGCGCGCTTCAGCACTGCAGTTCACCTGCGATCTTCATGTTTTCTTAGGAAGCTCTTAAACCAAGCTTGCATCATTGAATCAAAACCCAAAGCGCGCCACAGCAGTCTTGACAGCGTGACGACTGGGAAGTTGCCGCGGCTGGGTACGGCTCAGAATGAAAGATTTAGTCCTTGGTTCCATTTGCCAAGGTGAAACTGTGGTACCACTTGTTTGAGCCACAGCCAGCTGGAACCTCACAAAGCTTTGGGCACAGCTAGGCGAGCAGCGACCAAAATCGCCGCAGCTGGAACTTCACAAAGCTTTGGGCACAGCAGCGGCCCAAATGGCTGTGGGTCAAAAATGCGTACCGAAAATGGAACCCTGGTAAATGGAACCAAAGACTAAAACCTGCGGTCCCTGGACCCATACCCAAATTGAAAGGACAACATGTCATAATTTGGGACGGAAAGCTTCCGCAAGCTTCCGCGGCATGCGTGTTTGCTTGCGCACACGGTCTTTTGCTTCCCTAGCTTCTGATGCCAAAAGTGGAAGCCATAAGGAGAAAGTCAAGGGAAACGCTGCCTGCTGGTAGCTCCTTGATTCCCATCTGCAAGTCAGGTCAAAAAGATCAGAGCTTCCGCCAAATGAAGCTGCGGAAGCTTCCGCGAACTTTCGCGCGCACCAATTCTGCCGCGGAATCCCATCTTGGCATCCCAAGGCTAAGCTTCTTTAAAGGAACTTTGATCGCTCAGGTCGCTTGGCTTCAAGATGCACTACACGCTGATGGCAAAGTCATGGCAAAGCACCATCCCAACAGCGAATCCGCCCTCTCAATTCAAGCCGCCGGTTTCCGTACGAAACTTACCCAATGTGGAAGCTCTGGCAAGCTACCTTGTGCGATGCTGGCCACTGAAGAAAATACTAGACCGAGACAGCAGCATAAAACTCAATCCCAACGCGCGCAACGACCTTCACACGAAAGCCAGTAGCAATGCGTCTGCCAACCACACCGGCAGTCTTATGCTGAAGCTTCCCATGAAGTTCGGGGCAAAGACAAGATGATTGTGTCCAACGGCTCCACGCTTTGCTCAAGTCAAGCCAGCATGACACTCTTCATGTTTTCATCGAGCACGCTTCAGCACTGCAGTTCACATGCGATATTCATGTTGTCTTAGGAAGCTCTTGAACCAAGTTTGCATCATTGAATTGAAACCCAAAGCGCGCCACAGCCTTGACAGCCTGAGGACTGGGAAGTTGCCGCACTGGTGCTGCAAGGCAAGGCATCAAATGCATAAGGGGTCAGCAAGTACACTCACCGCCGACAGATCTGTGGCCAGGTGAGCGTCTGACAGCAGCCTTGCCGTGCTCAGGTAGCAACCCGATTCTCCTCGTGACGCCATGTGGCTGTGGGTCAAAAATAGGTACCCAAATTGGAACCCTGGTAAATGGAACCAAGGACTAAAACCTGTGGTCTCCTGGTGGTTTAATTTTGACCCATACCCATGTAATCTCAAGCCTGGCAGTCAAAACAAGCGTCATTCCAAGCAGCCTATATCGGGACGAAAAGCCTTGGAAGTTCAGGCTGCGTGTGGTTTGCAAGCCCTGACACAGGGCTCAGCCTTTGATAGCTTGGACGGGGTTCGCAAAGCTTGGCAGAAAACTCGTGAGGCTGGAGCTTCAAAAAAGCTTTGGGCACAGCCAGGTCGCTTGGCTTCAAGATGCACTACACGCTGATGGCAAAGTCATGGCAAAGCACCATCCCAACAGCGAATCCGCCCTCTCAATTCAAGCCGCCGATTTCCGTACGAAACTTACCCAATGTGGAAGCTCTGGCAAGCTACCTTGTGCGATGCTGGCCACTGAAGAAAATACTAGACCGAGACAGCAGCATAAAACTCAATCCCAACACGCGCAACGACCTTCACACGAAAGCCAGCAGCAATGCGTCTGCCAACCACACCGGCAGTCTTATGCTGAAGCTTCCCATGAAGTTCGGGGCAAAGCCAAGATGATTGTGTCCAACGGCTCCATGCTTTGCTCAAGTCAAGCCAGCATGACACTCTTCATGTTGTCATCGAGCACGCCCTCAGCAGCTCTTAAACCAAGCTTGCATCATCGAGTTAAAACCCAAAGCGCGCCACAGACTTGACCGCGTGACAACTGGGAAGTTGCCGCGGCGCTGCGAGGCCACGCAGACTCGAACGGAGTGAGCACACGCGCAGGCCAACCACAGCTATCTGAAGCTTGCCACAGGGTTCTGGGCACAGCCGAGCTGGTTGGGGTGAAAGTCTCCATGCCTTGCTCAAGTCAAGCCAAGAGACACTCCTTCTGCATCCTCTGCCCTTCTGCCAATCATGGCACTGAAAAAACATCCAGCAGGCTATATCAAGGGAGCTGAGGTGCGGGCTGAAAGCTTAAGTCCGAACACGTGCTGCACCTGTTTACCAAAAACACAGCGAGGTCCCTCCACTTGACACAAGCACTTCCACGGCTAGGCCACTTGACGGCCCAGTCTGCAAACCATATTTGGGAAAACAGGGACGCAAGACCCTCTAAGGTTCTCGAACAATATCCGCAGAAAGCAGTGCCGTAGCAGCGAGTGGGCCCTAAGTCCACGTCTGGTATGCATTTCCGGAGCTTGTTGATTTAACCGAGGACATGCCTGGCACAAATTGGATTGAGTGCGGCGAAGCTTGGCACGGAAAGCTGTGGCACTGGTGCAAGGAATGCCTCAGAGTCAAACGGTGTGAGGACAGTGGCTTGCAAACGAAGCAGTCTGAAGCTGCAACTTGCCATGAAGTTCTGGGTACAGCCTGCTGTTCTGAGCCTCTTGCTTTCTTAGGCCAGAATCACATTCAGGGCAGGGGGGGCCCATGATGTTAAATACGACGAGCGGAAAGGTGTGCTAGAAATATCGAGTGCTCGGTCTGGGCAATACAAACTTTGTGTTGCTGTTCTCCATCCCAGCAACTCTTTGGGAGGACAGCAGCCATTTCTTGACTGAACGGGGCTTCGGGGTGCTCAACCCCGAATATCAGTTGCTCAGTCTGAGCAATGCAAAGCTTTTGTGCCAGTTGTCTTACCCCGGACTTGGCTAGGAAGACAAATCCAAGCTGTAGCTGACGTCATTGTGCAACCATCCCGTGTTGATGTTTTGCTCCGGGTCCTGGGCAAGCTGGCGCCGGCGGACATGCCAGCAGCAGTTCACGCACGGTCGTCTATGCGTAAGCCGTTGTCCAAATCTGGGCCCTCTCCCTTTAAACACACGGCAAGTTGCGCGTTTCTAAGCTGAAGGTCTTCTGATTCTCTGACCTAAACCATGTTCCTTGGTTGGATTTGGCAAGAATTGGCCGAGCACCCTATCAGTCAAACCTGGCAACTTGCGGCTGAAAACTTATCCGCAGGCAGGTCTCCGGATCAAACCTCTCCGGTGCGGCGAAGGACTTCAGGGAGAGTGCCGGACTTCCGGTCATTGCCCTAGGTCAATGGCATCCATTCGTTTCCCAGCGCAAAGCAAGCATGTCCTGAACCAATAGATATGTTCCAGAATCCAGCGAAAGGAGCTCGTTTGGCCCCATGGCAGGTTGGGACCTACAGGTTTTCGAGTCAAGCTGCATGTCCGAATGCCAAAATCCGCGGTCCTCGAGCCGAACCACTCATGTGACAGTGGGTCAAAATAGGTACCCAAAATGGAACCCTGGTAACTGGAACCAAAGACTAAAACCTGCGGTCCCCTGGTGGAATTTTAAACCATTCCAACGGAAATGGACAAAAAGGCCTTGAGATGATTCCAGTCCAAACCCACCTCCACTTCCACCGTGGGAAGGGTATGTCCGTATGGTCCACGTGGCCCGGTGATCCCTGTGCCATTGGCGACGACTTGCTGCTGTATCATTTGGGTTTCCCTTCTAGGTCCTCCAGTAGAGAGGTTAGAATAAGGGTACCCTTTTTATGTAGTCTATTTTAGTAGGGGAATCCTCCCCCAATACAGGCAGGGTAAAAGGGCACTACTGGGGGACCTAGTCTTTGGGTTCCACAAAGAGAGCCCCACTTCAGGAAAGACTCACTTTCACCTCGAGGAAGCCAGCTGAAACTTGGAGGATTCTAGTTCAACATATCCCAGCTACCTAGAGTCTCCATTGTACCTTTAGTCTTGGGGTCATAGTAACAAAATGCTATGTTTTTGAGAAAAGGCGTGTTTTCATTGTCACAACGAAGCGTCACGGAGACGCCCGGGTGGACAAGGTCCCTTTGCCAAAGGATGGCTGTTGTCCAAACCCGTGCGTGCATGAGCCTTTGGACGAATGGAGTAAGACAAGTTTACCTTCAAGCCGGCAATTTCAATGTTGCCTGGGGCCATCGAATGATGTTGATAGTGAGCATGTGGGACCCCAATCACAGTTACCCTAATCCCGAAAAGTAGTTCAGGAGCAAAACCACCACTTGAAACTTATTCCTCCACATGCTCGACCTCGGCGGATCCGCCACGTCACAAAAGGAAGAAACGCCCTTTCTTGCCGTGAGGACAACTCTATTCCCAAAATGAGTGAGTTGCCATGCCTACGCAAGGGAAACGATGGCCAAAAGGCTTCGCAACGGATTTCCAGATCAGGGACAACTTACCACATGTGTCATTGAGGGCGGTAGTAAATCAGCAAGGAACTCAGAGAAAAAAACGACACATCGCAAGGGTATGGGTATGTGTTGAGATGTGTTGAGAAACGGGGGGGGGACTTTTTGAGTTCGATTCCAACCACAAAAGGGGATCCTCACAAAAAACAACTTAAAGCCCACATGAACCCCATGAGACGAAGCCAACCAACCACAAAATTTGGGATCCTCACAAAAATAACACCTTAAAACCCACATGAACCCCATGAGACGAAGCCAACCAACCACACAATTTGGATGAAGCCCATGAGACGAAGCCAACCAACCACACAATTTGGGATCCTCACAAAAATAACACCTTAAAACCCACATGAACCCCATGAGACGAAGCCAACCAACCACACAATTTGGGATCCTCGCAAAAATAACACCTTAAAACCCACATGAACCCCATGAGACGAAGCCAACCAACCACACAATTTGGGATCCTCACAAAAATAACACCACATGAACCCCATGAGACGAAGCCAACCAACCACACAATTTGGGATCCTCAGAAAGAAACAAGACACTTAAAACCCACATGGACCCCATGAGACGAAGCCAACCAACCACAAAATTTGGGATCCTCACAAAAATAACACCTTAAAACCCACATGAACCCCATGAGACGAAGCCAACCAACCACAAAATTTGGATGAAGCCCATGAGACGAAGCCAACCAACCACACAATTTGGGATCCGCAGAAAGAAAAAACACTTACAACCCACATGGACCCCATGAGACGAAGCCAACCAACCACAAAATTTGGGATTCTCAGGGAAGAAAAAAACACGCTTAAAACCCACATGGACCCCATGAGACGAAGCCAACCAACCACAAAACTTGGGATCCTCAGAAAGAAACAAAACGCTTAAAACCCACATGGACCCCATGAGACGAAGCCAACCAACCACAAAGTTTGGGATCCTCAGAAAGAAACAAAACGCTTAAAACCCACATGGACCCCATGAGACGAAGCCAACCAACCACAAAGTTTGGGATCCTTAAAAAAACAGCTTAAAACCCACATGGACCCCATGAGACGAAGCCAACCAAAAACAAAAAAACCTTAAAACCCACATGGACCCCATGAGACAAAGCCAACCAACCAGAAATTTGGGATCCTCCAGAATTCCATGTCATGCCACCTGGACCGAAGTCATGAGGCGAACGCACAAAGGCCATCGCCTGCTGCAAGGCGAATCAGCGTCCGACCTCCGCTTGTGTTTTTTTTGGCGAGGATGATGCAGCCCGGAGAAATGGAATGAGCCCGGGAATACAACCATTCTAGGGGTACCTCCCCCATTCTTTCCAGGGATCCTGATTTCTAGAAAACTTCCAGAATCCCAGGGAAAACGCTGGTAATTTAAAAGAACGATGGTTGCAAAGAATGGGGAATCAAGCCCTAGAACCATCCCTGACTCGGTGCTTTCTCCTTTATTCGGGATTTCCCAGGTTCACTCCATTTCTCATTCCCTACCTGTCGCACCACCAGCATCCCGGATGGTGGTTTCCCTTAAGGGGATCCCCAGGTTCATTCCCAAAACCCGCGGTCATTCCCTGAGCCGCAGCAAGTTTTGGAGCCTTGGCTTACGAAAGGCAGTCCTTGGGGCCCGCAGTGCTTCTGACCCAGTCGCTTTTCGCGCAGACTGCCGGGCTTGGCCCAAATCGATGTCCCAAGCATTTGAGGGGAAATGAAAAGACCAAGTTGCAAACTCCCAAGCTGATTCGGCTGCCTTTTGGAACCCCAAATTGCAGGGCTTCCAGTTGCCTATCTATAGTAGGTCAGGAAAACCCGCCAGAAAAGACACACCGCAAAATTCCCGGCAACCTTTGAAGCATCGAGCGTCAAGTCCAGATCCCGGCAGGTTCGAAGCCTTCAGATTGATACGGGCCATGAGCGTCAAAATATGACTTCGGACCCCAACATCGACTTCAGATCTCGTTTCTTGGCTTCAGATCTCAACCAACCTGACCCACATCTGGCAGTTGGCTCAGAGCAGCACGTCTGGCACTGCGACTCTGAGGTGGCCTGAGAGAGTGAAGTTCGATCCCAGAAGCCTGCAAAGAGAAACCAACTAAACTAGGTCCTCCAGTAGAGAGGCTAGAATAAGGGTACCCTTTTATTGTAGTCTATTTTAGTAGGGAAACCCTCCCCCCCAAGAAAAAAGGTAAAAGGGCACTACTGAGGAACCATCTGCGACTCAGAACCCTGTGACATGGACAAGCGCACCCATGTGGGCCCCATATCCCGTGGGACATTGAAGTGCACTGGTGAAAACTCACGTGTTGGTCATGGCCGCTTCCTTAATTCACCCTCTTTAGTGGTCTAAATTCTCGGATCGGGGGTCCATTTACGGGGGTTGCCAATCTGTTGAAAACCTCAGCCAAAAAGGGCAAAGAGATGGTCAATGCCCCTAAGGACGCCTAAGGTTTAGGACCTATGGACAAACTCCCGCACCCGCACCAGGCACCAGTGCCTTCTCCTGGGGTGCGGCAGTTTTGTGACTCTACGCAACTGGGTGTGCTTCTTTGAGGTTCGGTCGCCTTTCTGGGAGAAAGAAAAAAGAAGAAGAGGAACAGGACAACCCCTCTGTCAGCCTGGACACATGCCCAACTCCGCATGAAACCTGGGACCCAGTCCCAGCCGCAGCCCCCGCCTTGGGAGCCTTCGGCTCGGCCACGTTTTGGCGGAAGAACCACCTGAGTGACCCCAAGGGGTTGAGGTCCTCAATTCTATTCTAGTCACCTGAGGTCAAATCAAATCAACAAATCCAGGTAAAAAGATGGTCTACCCAGAACCATGCAAAGAACTAAGAAGGCGGCCGCAGCGTTTTATGGTTGGGATTGTCCCGTACTAATCTTCATCTACCCGCGTATTGATTGTGGCTCACCTTGAAGAAGGTACTATCAATTATTCAAAATGGAGTGTTGGTCCATCCAATTTTCTCTAATCGCTGCCCAAGGCAAGGATCTCGCGGACTGCCTTGAACAGCCCAACTGGAATTCTAGGGGTCGAACCGCTTTTGAGGGGGGGATGTGACAAGCAAATTGATCCGGTTGCCCACTAGATGGGTTTACGAACAAGTCCCATTAGTCTGGTATCTCTGACCAATGGTGACTGACACGAACAACAAAGCCCACCCACCGGATTGATGAATCTGGGGCATTCACAAAGTCATCCAAGTCGCTCCAAAGCAGCCAAATAGTCCCTGCCCGGTCCTTTTCCAAGCAATCCAACTTGCAAACTCTTGGGGTAACGAGAACAGGATTGATAAAATCTACCATCCCGCAAGGCTCGTTGCTTTTTTGTCCTCGCAATCAAAGCCCCATCCTGTTTGGCCCGCGGCCGCATCTTCTTAGCATCGCCAAACAAAGGTCCTTGCCATAGGTGACCTTTTGGAAAAATAGAGGCCCTGGTAAATGGAATAAAACCAATCCGAACCTGTGGAACCCATCTATGTCTATCCAAACTAACCTAGTATATAACGGGACGCCACCAAAGCTCGGTCAATGTCAACAAGGGGGTCTGGGCACCCCTCCCCCCCCCAGATTTTGTCGACCCTCTAAGGTCGGCGAGCTTGCTTCTCCCTATCGCCATACGCGCGAAAGTGTGGGGTGTTGATGGCCCGGGTTGCACTTTTTAAAATATGTGTTTTTCTCCGCTCGGCCCGGGGATGCTTAGTGTTGATCCCGGAGTGCTCAAGCTGTTGGATTCATTGAGGGGTTGGACCAGCCCCTGGTCGCGACTCATCTGCCTCGCGCGCACAGCTCCCGCAAAAGCACAAGCACTTCTTTTTGTGGCAGCGGTCAGACCATGGCCCGCGCAACGTTTGCTGCAGAGATCTGGTGACACTTGGGCCGACGTCGCGCTCACCCCTCTGCCCGGAAACAGCTGGGGCTTACCCTCAAAGTGCCCAAAGCACAGTGCTGGAATCCAACTCCTCAACTTGACAAACTAAACTCGGTTGCTTTCTGCTCCCCTGCTGAAAGTTAACTTTTAGTGGTTGAACGGAAAACCCATGAGTGGGCAAAAAGTTCAAGTCCTAACATCCCTTGGCAAACTGCACAGAAGTAAAGATGGCTTAAGCTAGAGGCTTGAGCTCGACCGCCTCCGGCTCTCTTCTTCGTGAGGGCATTTAAGCCGTCCACATGGCTATGACTTTTAATAGGGTACCCCTGCAAAACTGGCCGGTGGACATAACTCCCCATGTCAGATAAAGGGCTTGCTTGTCTTGCCAAAGGGACATGTTTGTTTTCTCTGGTTTTGTGGGGAATTCGGTTTGGAAGATCTGGTTCCTCAAAACATGCTTGTTCAAAAAGCTGGTATTTGGAGTGGGTGGTGTTGTCACTCACTCCATGATGTCCACCAAAGGGTCCCCAACTAAACTTCACACCCATCTCACCTCGGCTTGGCCGAAGCGGAATGGAGGCAGTTGCCACCGCCAGGCCTCAAGGCCTCGCAACGCATCGCGGCGAGCTGTTGAAAATATATCTAGCTGCTAGGCTGCCATTTTTGGCCACCGTGGTCCAAAGACCCTTTTTCGAAGCCACCCGGCCTTTGAGGAAATCCTGGCTCCAACTGAAGTTGGAGCTCCAAAGCAAATCCCCAGGGGCGTCAAAGCGCAAATCAAAGACTTCGCGCAATGTTTGCCAAAGAGGTGAACAGGTTGGGTCAAGAATTGAGCTTGGATGCCACGATCTTTTTTGCGC